>JAWQEG010002504.1:0-60280 GCA_033782935.1 Petrolisthes cinctipes
ATCTGGTCCTGTTTCCTGGCATACTTTGGAGGAATCAAGGCACTCCAATGTAACAAAAGTGAATTACCCCCACCTGTGATGCAGTCGGAAATTTGAGGTTAAAAAGAGTCCTTCAAATATTGCCACGAAAGGAGCCACCTTATAGGGAAGGAGCGTGTTTCGTGGCAGTGTCAGGAGGAATCAGAAGGCTCCAATTTCCCTACACGATCACAGGGTCCATAATGGGGTATAATAATAACACTTTGTTTTGGGTGGTAAATGTGGAGCAAATGATTCCTCCAAACTATTCCAGGAAACAGGATACTATTAATTTTTCTGTTTCCTGGGATACTTTGGAGGACTCAAGGCACTACAGTCTATCAAACGTATACTATCCCTTAATACGCCACTCATGCCCTCAAAGACCGTAATTATCATATATATTAAAACTATTTCTGTCAGATACGTCACATCAAAATTGCTCTCCGATAACTTTCAATTTCCTCTTATAATATTTATCTTTTACTACGTGGTCTTTTTAATTGCTTATATATATAATATATATTTTCCTACCATAAGTTTTAATTGTAGTTTTATATTTTTCTTATTTAAAAACATTTCACATTTTCTGAGCAAAATATCTCCAATTGGCAATTATTAGCAATGAAAGTATTGAATTTTGAAAGGAATGGAATAATTTTTTAGGTTTATCATTCTCTTCAACAAATGAGACACATGACATTTCCCAAGTGAAGAAAATAGGTTAAGATTAGGTCAGTCTTAATTGAAGGGGAAGTACACTCGAGCTCGTAAATTCGCGACCACGTCCCCAAATGTTTATGTCATCTGCTGAGCTGGTAACACTGTGTGGGGAAGGTGTCATTGTAGGTGAAAGATTGTATCATGTCCCTCCACTATGTTCCACCTACTATGTTGATTCCTCCCCAAATAAATGTTACCAGCTCAAATGGCATAAACATCTAAGTACGTGGTCGCGAATTTACGAGCTCGGGTGTACAGTGTTGGTAAAATTTGAGCAACTGATTCCTCCAAACTATTCCAAGCAACAGAATACCATCTTTTTTTCTTTTTTTTCATCTGGTCCTGTTTCCTGGCATACTTTGGAGGAATCAAGGCACTCCAATGTAACAAAAGTGAATTACCCCTTTAAGGAAGGAATTCTTTTTTGGTACATTGGAGTGCCTTGATTCCTCCAAAGTATGCTAGGAAACAGGACCAGAAAAGCAAAAGTAAAATGGTGTTCTGTTGCTTGGAATAGTTTGGAGGATTCAGTTGCTCCAGATTTACCAACACAAAATTTCCACCTCAAACCTATTGTCGCAAAACTAAATGGCAAGCTAAAACTGAAATGAAATAAATACTCTGTTTGTCTGGTTGATATCATAACCTGAAATTCAATAAGGCGAGAACCTCTTTTTGGTAAATTTACTCCACCTATTCTTTTATTCCTACTCCACCTCTTAATTCTACCCTCTTACTCCACCTACTCTTTTATTGCTACTCCACCTTTTATTCCACCTCTTAATTCTACCCTCTTACTCCACCTACTCTTTTACTCCTACTCCACCTTTTATTCCACCTCTTAATTCTACCCTTTTACTCCACCTACTCTTTTACTCCTACTCCACCTTTTATTCCACCTCTTAATTCTATCCCCTTACTCCACCTACTCTTTTACTCCTACTCCACCTTTTATTCCACCTCTTAATTAAAAAAAAAAAAAAAAAAAATGGTTTTGCCCTAATGAATACGTGATTTTTTTTTTTTTTTTTTTTTTTTTTTTTGAGGGGTCGATTTTAGCTTTAAGGACCCTCTTGTGATCTTGTATGAAAATTGGAGGCTTCTGATTCCACCCTGACTATGCCACGAAACAAATAACCTCCTTCCATATAGGTGGTGTTTGTTTCGTGGCAATATTTGAAGGACTCATTTACATCCAATTTTCCGACGACTACATGTTTTTTTTATAATTGTTGTTGTTGTTGTTTTTGTTATTGTTGTTGTTTTTACTTGGAATAGTTTGGAGGAATAATTTCTCCATAGATAAAATACATCACAGTAAGCTAACATGTATGTGTGTGTGAGAGAGAGAGAGAGAGAGAGAGAGAGAGAGAGAGAGAGAGAGAGAGAGAGAGAGAGAGAGAGAGAGAGAGAGAGAGAGAGAGAGAGAGAGAGATGTGGGGGGGGGAGTGTTAAATTAGGTTAGTGTAACGGTGTGTGTGTGTGTGTGTGTGTTATTTTCTATATATGTATGTATGTATATCTACCTATCTCTGCCTCTGTATGTATGTGTGTAAACTCGTGTGAAGGGTCGGTCGTCAATACATAAATTTTGTACTCTCGTTCCTGTGTGTGTTTCCTCTCGGCTCCAAAACCAGCACTAAGCAATAAGAGAATAATAATTACACTGGTGGGATTATAGCAGTGATGGCCAGAGATGATGGTAATGATAATGGTAGTGGGATTATTTGAATGGGATTGAAATGGGGATGAGAGGGAGGAGGAGGGGTGGGGTGGGGGGTGATTAAGAGAGAGAAAGAGAGAGAGGGAGGGGTGGGGTGGGGTAATTAAGAGAGAGAGAGAGAGAGAGAGGAGAGAGAGAGGAGAGAGAGAGAGAGAGAGAGAGAGAGAGAGAGAGATATATATATATATATATATATATATATATATATATATATATATATATATATATAGTTATAATATATATATATATATATATATATAAACAGATAGAGACAGATACAGGAGGGTGTACAAACAAACAAACACACAGAACACACAGAGACAGATAGAGAGACAGACAGAGACACGAAGACAGACAAATAGACAGAGAGATAGAGAGACAGGAGGTTGTACAAACAAGCAAACATACACACAGAACACACAGAGACAGATAGAGAGACAGACAGAGATAAACAAACAAACAGAGAGAGACAGGAGGGTGTTTAGTTGGACAGAGAGAGATAGAGAGACAGACAGAGATAAACAAACACAGAGAGACAGAGGGGTGTTTAGTTGGACAGGAGTAGAGTAGAGAGACACACAGAGATAAATAGAGAGAGAGACAGATAAACAAAACATATACACAGAACACACAGAGACACAGAGACAGATAGACAGAGATAAACAAACAGAGAGAGACAGGAAGGGTGTTTAGTTGGACAGAGTAGAGGAGTAGAGAGGGGCCTTAATCACGTTTGTCATGGTGGTTATAAGGACCATGTTGAGGAAACATTAAGAGAACATTACAGAGATACACAGGGTCATTAGGGGAGGCAAGTGAGGCATACTGCTGCTGCTGCTGCTGCTGCTCCACCTACTCTTTTACTCCACCTACTCTTTTACTCCTACTCCACCTTTTATTCCACCTCTTAATTCTACCCTTTTACTTCTATTCCACCTTTTATTCCACCTGCTCTTTTACTCCTAACCAAACAAACAACCTTTTATTCCACTTTTACTCCACCTACTCTTTTACTCCTACTCCACCTTTTATTCCACCTCTTAATTCTACTCCACCTTTTATTCCACCTACTCTTTTACTCCTACTCCACCTTTTATTCCACCTCTTAATTCTACTCCACCTTTTACTCGACCTATTCTTTTACTCCTCCACCTACTCTTTTATTCTACTCCACATTTTATTCCACCTACTCTTTTACTCCTACTCCACCTTTTATTCCACCTCTTAATTCTACCCTCTTACTCCACCTACTCTTTTAATTCTACTCCACATTTTATTACACCCTTTACTCCACCTACTCTTTTACTCCTACTCCACCTTCTATTCCACCTTTTACTCCACCTACTCTTACTCCTCCTCTTACTTTTTCTACTTCTCTTACTCCACCTACTCCTACTCCTACCCAAACAACCTCTTACTCCTTTTATTCTTTACTTTTCTTAATCCACTTTTTACTTCTCCTCCTCCTACTCTTCCTCTTATTCCTTCCATTCAGCTCCTACTCCTCTTACTCCTACTCTCACTCCTCTTATTCCTCCCATTCAGATCATACTACTCTTACTCCTACTCTTCTTACTCCTACCCCTTTTACTTCTACTCTCACTCCTTCTCCTCATACTCCTGCACCTTTCCCACTCCTCTTTTTCCCACCACTCTTACTCCTCCTACTCTCCCTCCCACTACTTCACTCTTCCTACTCTTCCTCCTACTTCACCTTTCCCACTCCTCTTTTTCCCACTCTTCCTACTCTTCCCCAGGTCTGCTAGGCTCGGGATTTGCCACGTACAGTAGAGCAAAACAGGGGAACAAATTAATGTGTCTTCACTTGGAATACTTCAGCCCTCCACTCCACACAGTCTGCTTAAAATGTTTGTTGGTGTGGACAGAATTTTGGAACATTTGAACCCTCCTCTTCTACAGTCCAATACACAAAGCTATACAGTCTGCTTAAATGTTAATTGATGTAGACAGGCTTTTGGAACACTTTAGCCCTTCACTCTTTACAGTCCAACGCACAATACTATACAGTCTGCTTAAATTAGTTAGTTAGTTAGTTAGTTGGTGTGGACAGGCTCTTGGAACATTTCAGCACTTCACTCTTTACAGTTCAACACACACTACTATGCATTATACAGATTGCTTCTGAATGACCTCTCAATCTCCTTCTTTCTCGGGTGCCATATGACCTCGCTGTTGCGGCGCCTAATATCAATCAATCAACCCAATATGGGAGTAAATCCACAATCGAATATCCACCGACACTTTCCTTCCATCGTAGTAAATATCTTGGTAATAAAGAACAACACGTATATAATTTTGCAGCACCTCATAATAATAATTGAGGGGGTTGAGTTGACGTAAGGTGTTGTTGTATGATTATATTTTGATATGATACTGATTATTTGCACGATGGAAGGAAAGTGTTGGTGGATATTTGATTGTGACTGTACGTTTGGACTTTTAAAGGGGTACAGTCATTGAGGTGACAGAGAAAAATCACTACCGTACTATACAATACATAATGTTTCTAATTTACACTCTGATTACACAAAGTCGTGTTTTAATCAATTTACTCATTTCAGTAAGCAAAACTTTGAATTTTAATTTAAAACACTGGGGATACTATATAATTTTTTTTTTCGACTTATTTCAACTTATTACCTTATTTATTTATTTACTTTACTTATTTCGACTTATTACCTACATTAATATAAAGTATAAGTGTAGGACAATAATAAGATTTTTATGTACAGGCTCTCAAAAAGTATTCTGCACCCTTCCAGCATGATAACACACACACACACACACACACACACACACACACACAAAACACAAGAGGCATTCTGAACCACGAATTCACACCGTCTGTAAGAATGAGTGATGATTGCCAAGAGAGGCGACTAAAAGGGGCTTTCACTTCTCCAACTATCCCTTTTACTTCATCAGTTACCAATTAATAGTGCTTACTGTCCCACCTCTCAATCACCTTTTTCTTCGGGCGCCATATGACCTCGCTGTTGCGGTGCCTAATCGTTGGCAAGAGTTTCAGAGCAAGGGGTATAAGGAATAACTGTTGAGAGCCTGTATTTACTGAATCGTCTCTATGCAGTCCAAAAAAAAAAAATCATATAGGAGATTCGAATACTTATTAAGGACCCCCGTGATGTAGTCAGAAAGTTGGAGGTTAGAGAGTCCTCATACACGATCACAGGGTCCCTTAAGCGGAGAATACACGTTTGGTACAGCCACAATCAAATATCCACCGGCACTTTCCTTTCATCGTGCAAATAAGTCAGTATCATGTCAAAATATAATCATACAACACCTTACGTCAACTCAACCCCCTCAATTATTATTATGAAGTGCTGCAAAATCATACATGTGTTGTTCATTATTACCAAGATATTTACTACGATGGAAGGAAAGTGTTGGTTATTATTATTATTATTATTATTATGAGGTGCTGCAAAATCATACACGTGTTATTCATTATTACCAAGATATTTACTACGATGGAAGGAAAGTGTGGGTGGATATTTGATAGTGACTGTACATGACCACATACAGCAGAGCCGGTATTCATAAAACATCTTAGAGTTTGGACTTGTTTGTATGTTTGCATTTCTGACATCACCATAGTGTTTCAGACTCATTTAGAAGCAGTGAATGTTTTTGTTATTTTTTTTTTTTTTTTATTTATTTATTTTTTTTCTATACCACAACCTCGGGACTGTAGGCTGTCAGTATCCCGTGACTCTTGCGAGGCCCCGAGATTATTGGGTGTCGCACTAGATGAGACAGTGGAGCTTCGTAGTGATGTTGCTAGCTTCTCTTCTGCCCCACTAGATGACCACACCTTATTTATATATACACGTCACTATCAGGAGAGAGCAGCTACACCGTCACTCACAGCATCTTGGAATATGGTCAGGCATCTTCTATGTTATGAGTTGACGCCGATGTAGGGGGTATTTTATTCACGTGTCGGTGTAGCCAGGATACTTAACGAACAGCTTGGACCCTCTATCTATCTTTATCTAACCTCAGTGAGCTATAACATGGCCAACACCTAGCTTCCTATCTCCATCCCATGCCTTCCTATCATTCCTTAATTCGAACAGTTCCCAAGCAAAGGTGTGTGACAAGAGAATATGGCCTGTGTGTGTGTGTGTTTCCATGAGTATGTGTGTGTGTCTGTGTATGTGTGTGTGTGTATGTGTCTGTAGGAATGTGTGTGTCTCAGTGTGTGCCTACGTGTGTGTTTCTGTATGTCTGTGTGTGTCTGCGTGTGTGTTTCTGTATGTATATATGTATGTGTGTGTGTGTTTCTGTACGTATATGTGTCCGCCTGTGTGTGTGTGTGTGTGTGTGTGTGTGTGTGTGTGTGTGTGTTGTCACGCTCTCAAAAGGCAGTCATTATCTTTATTTGAAGTGATAGAGAGAGGTAGTGCTTACTCCAAAACTAAACAGATCTCTTCAGTAGTCGAAGAGGGAGAACCCATTTTGCAGTAACCCTCCCATTACCCCAGATAGTAAAATAATGTCCTCCTCCTCCTACTCCTTCCCCTTACGTCTTACGTTGATGCATTAATTAATCTCAGCAGCAGTCAAATCTAAGGGTTATTTTAGTGTGTAATTCTGGTTATCACAGATGACCTTAATTATGGTTTGATTTCATTAAATGGCTAATAAGGAAAGATGGGTCGTAATTAACTATTCTGACTGGATGCTGAGAGAGAGAGAGAGAGAGAGAGAGAGAGAGAGAGAGAGAGAGAGAGAGAGAGAGAGAGAGAGAGAGAGAGAGAGAGAGAGAGAGAGAGAGAGAGAGAGAGAGAGAGAGAGAGAGAATAAATAAAACGAGAGAGAGAAAAAATAAATAAAACGAGAGAGAGAGAGAGAGAGAGAGAGAGAGAGAGAGAGAGGAGAGAGAGAGAGAGAGAGAGATTAAAACGAGTTGCAGTTTATTATTGAACCATAAGGCACGTTATATTATTACGAGTGTCTGTGCTAACAAGATTCATTTATATATTTATTAATTTTATTTATTATTATTATTATTATTATTATTCATTTTTTAATCATCATTACTATTATTATTATTATTGTTTAGCATTATTATTATTACTATTATTATTATTATTATTATTATTATTATTATTATTATTATTATTATCATCAATATTTTAATAATTAATATTATTATTACATTACTATTTTTTATATAATTATTATCATTTTTATTTCTATTTTTATTTCTATTTTTCGGATACTTGGAGAGGTGGAACATTCATTGTAAGTTTTAAGGAGCAAATACACACAAACGTCCTGTTGGCTCATTAGTTTGGTACAGTACACTTGGCTCCAGGAATTCTTACACAGGCTATATGGAGAGAGAGGTCATTCATTATTGTGGATGTACTGCAATGAATGGTCTACCAAGTGACTCGGGTGATTACAATAAAACAAACCTAATAATAATAATGTTGTGTTCCAGTTACGTAGTTTTACATACAAAACAACAAACCTAATAATAATAATAATGTTGTATTGCAGTTACGTAGTCTTACATTACAAAAACAACAAACCTAATAATAATAATATAATAATGTTGTATTGCAGTTACGTAGTCCTTACATTACAAACAACAAACCTAATAATAATAATAATAATGTTGTATTACAGTTACGTAGTCTTACATTACAAATAACAAACCAAATAATAATAATAATGTTGTATTGCAGTTACGTGGCCAAATCTCCCTGTGGCGATAATAAATAATGTATGTAAAGTATGTCGATCTGTTGAGTGGAAAAGGCAATGATTGTATCAAGTTTACATGTGTACAAAATAATTCTATCCACGTTGTCCTATACCCATGTCACTTGGTGGGGTGCCTGAGGCTTGTGGTTTGAGTGAGATCGTCTGTAATGGAGGTTGAAGTCTTATATTATAGGGAAGTAGGGAGGGAGGACTGAGGAAGGAAGGGAGGTAGAAAAGGAGGAAGGGGACGAGAGAGGGAGGTAAGGAAAGAGATAGGGAGGGAGGGAGGGAGGAAGGAAAGGAGGGAGGGGGCGAGAGAGGGAGGTAAGGAAAGAGAGAGGGAGGGAAGTACTGAGGAAGGAAGGGAGGTAGGAAAGGAGGAAGGGGCGAGAGAGGGAACTATTGAGGAAGGAAGGGAGGTCGGGAGATAAGGAGGGAGGGAGAAACTGAGGAAGGAATGAAGTAGGGAGGGAGGGAGGGAGGGAGATACTGAGAAAGGAAGGGAGGGAAGGAAGGAGGGAGTTGGAAAGGAGGGACGGGAGTTGGAAGGGAGGGAGTGAGGGAGGGATTTACTGAGAAAGGAAGGGAGGTAAAAAAGGAGGGAGGGGCGAAGGAGGAGGGAGGGGGGGGGGGAGATACTGAGAAAGGAAGGCCACGGTTGGTTGGGTGTGGTAGCCAGAAGGAAGATTATGATTGCTACACACACACACACACACACACACACACACAGGCAAGCTTTTTGATCAGGGACAGTCGGCCAGCGGTGACAGGAGAGAGAGAGAGAGAGAGAGAGAGAGAGAGAGAGAGAGAGAGAGAGAGAGAGAGAGAGGTGAAGAAAGTGAGGAGGGAGGGAGAGAGAGAGAGAGTAGAGAAGAAGAAAGAAGGAAGGGAGAGAGAGTGGAGAAGAAAGGCCTGGGTACTTTCCGGGTGGTTGGGAGGGGAGGGAGAGAAGGGGGGAGGGGGTCGAGCCTGCAGCAGCGGTGCCTGGAGGGAAAGAAAAAAGTAAAATGAAAAAGGAGAGGAGAAGGAGTGAGTGTTTACTGGTGGTGGGGAGAGCAAAGGTTTGGTACACTCGTCATACGTAATTTCTGACCAGAGACGAAAAACAGGCACCACACACACATACCCTGAAATCGAACTCAGCCTCTATAGGTGTACTGGGTGGGTAAATGAGCTATAGTAGGCGATTCGAAGCTTTCTCCTCCTCCTCCTCACACTCTGGTCAGAAATTATGTATCACGAGTGTACACATTACAGCAAACCAAACCAAACCAAACCAGAGTTACAAAGATAATGGTAATGGCCTGTTGCTTGCCTGGAATAGTTTGGAGAAAAATATTTATCAGTTATTTCAGATCCCCTTTTATCCATTTTCCCTTGTTCTTCCTATTTAATTAAGGGGACAGGACACTTTTGATATATACTGTATACTGGATTTTCTTGATTCCTCCAAAGTATGACAGGAAACAGAACCAGATAAACAATAATAATGGTGGTTCTGTTGCTTGGAATAGTTTGGAGGAATCAGTCCCCTCCATAGATTTACCAACACAATACTACCTTCCCCATTAATGTGGTACTTCTTTTTTGGTATATTGGAGTGCCTTGATTCCTCCAAACTATTCCAAACAACAGAACACCATTATATTTGCTCTTCTGGTCCTGTTTCCTAGCATACTTTGGAGGAATCAAGACACTCCAATGTACCAAAAGCGAATTACCCCCTTGAGGGACCCCGTGATGTAGTCAGAAAATTGGAGGTTCACGAGTACTTCAAACATTGCCACGAAACACCACCTATATGGAAGGGAGCTTGTTTCGTGGCATGGTTAGGTGGAATCAGAAGCCTCCATTTTTTTATACACGATCACAGGGTGTTGGTGGGGAGAGAGGAGGAGGTAGAGGAGGGAAGAGAGAGGAGGAGGTAGAGGAGGGGAGAGAGGAGAGGAGGGGGGAAAGAAGAGAGAGAGAGGAGGGGGTATACAGGAGAGGAGGGGAGAGAGAGGGGAGGAAGAAAGAGAGGAGGGGGTATATTCTGATTACCTTTTATCCATCGTATTGAAAGCAGTCTTGTGTATATAAAGGTGCCAGTTGTCTGTAAGGCCTAGCTAGTTGGGGTGGAATGTAATTTTCATTTTTATGTATGTCTCTATAATTTCTTCCCAATGTCGAAATATGCACACACGAAAAGATTATTTATTTATTTATTCATATACATGCCAAGGGTAAATTGTACTTCGATAATCACTGCATTAAACTTCAACGTAACTAAAAATACATTGGTTTCATCATAGGAGTTAAATTTTGATGTTTACGATCACTACAATTATTAATATTATCCCAAAACTTTATCAAAATAAAATTATTGGGATGATTGAGTCGTTTGGTGTTGTTGTGTACTTCCCCATTGTGTGTGTGTGTGTGTGAGAGAGAGAGAGAGAGAGAGAGAGAGAGAGAGAGAGAGAGAGAGAGAGAGAGAGAGAGAGAGAGAGAGAGAGAGAGAGGAGAGAGAGAGAGAGAGAGAGAGAGAGAGAGAGCGAGAGAGAGAGAGAGAGAGAGTAAGACAAACATACACACAGAGAGACAGACACAGACAGACACAGAGAGAGAGTAAGTAAATAAGCAAACAAGGACAACATGACTGAGTATATATCCTACCTACCTACCTACAACTGCAGTACTTTATTTCCCCTGAAGGACTAAAGCTCTCCTCACTAAGACGGGGTTACAACAACAACACCAACACCAACAGCAACATTCTTCCTCTCCCCTGCCTGGTGGCCTAATTAATGGCTGGGGTGGCAAAGGGGTGTGTAGGGAAGCGTTGGTTTGTTGTGCCTTGTTTACGTACAATGTGTTATTAGTTGGTGTTGTTGTTGGTGGTGTTGTTGTTGTTGTTGTTGTTGGAGAGTGAGAAAAAGAGAAACAAACAAAATTATTCACACGTTAATTCACTCGTGCATAATTAAATCTGTTTCTCTGTCTCTCTGTGCATCTGTGTGTGTGTCTGTCTTTCTCTCTGTGCATCTGTGTGTGTGTGTGTGTGTGTGTGTGTGTGTGTGTGTGTGTGTGTGTGTGTGTGTGTTTGCACTGTTAGAGGAGGTGAAAAAAAAAACACACGTAAACACACTCGTGCTTAACGCTGTCTGTCTGTCTATCTGTCCGTCTCTCTGTGCATCTGTGTGTGTGTGTGTGTGTTAAAGGAAATGAAAAAAAGCACACGTAAACACACTAGTGCTTAACTCTGTCTGTCCGTCCTCTCTGTGCATCTGTGTGTGTGTGTGTGTGTGTGTGTGTGTGTGTGTGTGTGTGTGTGTGTTTACACTATTAGAGGAGGTGAAAAAAAAAACACACATACACACACTCGTGCTTAACGCTGTCTGTCTGTACGTCCTTTCTCTATGCATCTGTGTGTGTGTGTGTGTGTGTGTGTGTGTGTGTGTGTGTGTGTGTGTGCAAAATAAATATATTAGGACAGTCAGGTGGTCGACAGTGAACAAAGTTGCTCTGCTTGTATCTTGAAAAAAAAAAAAAAAAAAAAAAAAAAAAAAATCAGTCATATTCTCTAAATAACTTTTGATGTTACCTTCATTATTAAAAGGTTATATTTACCTGTCCTGCTCTGCTCCTCTTTTAAATATATCTCCACCCACCTTTTAAATATCTTCTGTGGTCCCTGTGAATGTGTATGTATCTTTAAATAGCTTTTCTTGTTGTTTGTCTTCTCTATGTAAGGTTGTATTTTTCTGCTCTGTTCAAGTTTTCTTTTAAATGTCTCTCCAATCCCCTTTTAAATATCTTCTTTAAATATCTCTTTAAATGTCTCTCCAATCTCATTTTAAATATATATCTTCTCTGGCCCCTTTTAAATGTGTGTGTGCTCTGTTCAAGTTTTCTTTTAAATATCTCTCCAATCCCCTTTTAAATATCTTCTTTAAATATCTCTTTAAATGTTTCTCCAATCCCCTTTTAAATATATGTCTTCTCTGGCCTCTTTTAAATGTGTTTTTGTATCTTTAAAATTCTTCTTGTCTTCATTTACTATGTATATAAGGTTGTATTTCTCTGCCCTGCTCAGGTTCTCCTTTTAAATGTCTCTCCCGCTTCCCCTTTTAAATGTCTTCTCGTGCCCCTGTGAATGTGTTTCCTCCCCTCTGGCCGGTTCCTTTCTTCCTGCCTTTTCCCCTCAGTTGGCTTGGCGAGTGATGGGACCTAAGCCGTGGGTCGATCGATACGTCCTGCCTTCACCATTTCTCCTCGATAATTCGGATTTATATCTATTTTTACCCGTCTGATTATTGTACCATTTTTCAGGGGTAATGGTTCTTGTTATTGGATATTTTTATCGATACCTGTGTCTCTCTCTATATATATGATTATTTTATCACTACAAAAATGGCCTTAAGGACCCTGTGATAGTGTATAAATAATGAAGGCTTCTGATTCCACCTAGCCATGCCACGAAACAAGCTCCTTCCTTATAGGTGATGTTTCGAAGCAAGGTTTGAAGGACTCATTTATCTTCAATTTTCTAACTACATCACAGGGTCCTTAAACTTTAGCACTGTCGAAGTAAAATTTTATAATCTCCTGACTTATTCTTATTTCTGCCATCTGATTGTTGTAGCATTGCAAGGGACGTTCTTACCAATATATGTGTTTTATATATATATATATATATATATATATATATATATATATATATATATACCGTAATAATTTTTATCTCTCTACGAATATCTTTAGCACTATCAGGGTAAAATTTTATAATCTTCTGACTTATTCCTTCGTTTTTTTTATCAGTATGAATATAAAAAAATAAGAGACAAACTTTCAATGGGTTAAAGTTACGAGAAAGTGAGTAAAGATTCATTGGCTTAAAGTAACGATGAGTAAAGTAAAGGAGAAGTAAATAAGGAGAAACAGAAAACATGGAGTAAATATCCAATGTTTTTTAAGCGGGAAAGTACAGTGTTAAATGACTTATGGGTGAATTATTTAATTAATTTGGTGAGTAAACTATACAGTGATCATTATCTGACTGTTTCATAGATTTTGTGAATGTGGATACTCAGCTTTTGGAAAATAATGAAGCCTTCATAAGTGTGGTTGGTTAGGAAGCTAACAAACCAATACCACTGTGGAATCGACCCCAATTGGTGTTTGTTTCGTGACATAGTTTGAAGGATTTATTTACTAGAACTCAAATTTAGCCTCAAGAGTTTCTCCCCTCGCTCTTGGGTGAGTTGCACGGAGGGCTGATAATAATAATAATTCCTCCAAGCTATGTCAGAAAACAGATTACCCAATTTTACGAGTAGGGTATTTATTTTGTTGACGTGTTTAGAAAGGTAGATAGACTCCATTTCATCTACAAGAAACCAATAACTTTTCTTTATATTACGGGGGAAGTTTTGTGTTGGTAAATCTGGAGCAACTGAATCTTCCAAACTATTCCAAGCAACAGAACACCATTATTATTTTTGCTCATTTGGTCCTGTTGTTTCCTAGCATACTTTGGAGGAATCAAGGCACTCCAATGTACCCTAACAAAAAAGAATTACCACCTTAAGGGAATAGTATACTTTTGGTACATTGGAGTGCCTTGATTCCTCCAAAGTATGCTAGGAAACAACAGGACCAGATTAACAAAAAGATTGGTTGTCTGTTGCTTGGAATAGTTTGGAGGAATCAGTTTCTCAAGATTTACCATCAACACTGTATACCACCCTCTTAATTAAAGACCCTATGATCATTCATGAGAATTGGAGGCTTCTGATTCCTCCTGACTATGCCACGAAACAGGCTCCTTCCATATAGGTGTGTGTGTGTGTGTGTTTTTCGTGGCAATATATGAAGGACTCATTTACCTCCAATTTTCTGACTACATCACAGAGTCCCTTAATAGACTAAACCCGTATCGAATAGAAAATAATCAAGAGCACACACACACACACACACACACACACACACACACACACACACACACACACACACACACACACACACACACACACACACACACATACCTACACACACACACACACACACACACACACATACACACACACACATACACACACACACGAATGCGAGCAAAGGTAGGAGTTGCTATATCCGTGGGAGTTTTATTTTATTTTTATTTTTTAAGTTCTTTATTTATCTTTAGTACAAGCCCTAACACTCTGGGGAACGTTGCCGCTAAAGGCCACCATGAAGTTATTTGATACATTGTGGGATATTAATATGAGTAAATATATATGTAAAGAATTGCAGAAATATCGGTGGGAGGTCCCAGAATTTAGACAAGTTTCTCCTACAGTATTGGGCATGAAAAATTATCCTCAGAGTGAAAGTGAATAGAGAAAACGAATTATTAATGGTCAACTGTACTAATTCTCAATCAACTACACCAATTGATTCAGCCTATTAGACAACACCACTTTATCTCCACCACCACTCACCACACACAACACACCTCCACCATTAGACACCACCACTTCATCTCCACCTCCACCCACAACACACCTCCACCATTAGACTCACCTGGTAACTCACCTGGTAGGGCCACTGATCACAAGCGATCCAAGGATCAAGCAGCCCAGTTGAATAAAATGACACGCCAGTCAAGATTGACGTTTGATTAACATGGCATAAGTATTACAGAACTGACTGGTTGAGTGTGTCGAACATAAAATAGTTGGGTAATATAGCAATATTTATTATACTACAAGGCAGTTTATGGCAGGAATAGATTATCATGGAGGGCATGAGCTAGTTTTGATTTAAATTTTGGGATAGTTGGGGCATTTACTACATCATGGGGGAGGGAGTTCCAGTGCTGAATGACTCTATGTGAAAAGAATCGTTTTCGTGCTTCTGTTTCTGCTCTAGGAACAAAAATTTTGAAGTTATGGCCTCTTGTCCCAAGCTGTGGTGACATATATAATGAATAAATCCGAGGGTTTGATGGGTGATAAATCATGGAAAATTTTATAACATAATATTAAGTCAGATCTAAGGAGTCTACCTCTTATGGAAAATCATGTAAATGTAACTTTAATTTAGTTCTCGTTACACAATCTTCTTCATATTTCATACCTCAATGGCTGAAGCACATACATAAGACCTCTAGTTGTTATAGAGATGAATGGCTGTGACGTAACACTATATTATATAAAAGTACCATCTTGTTTTAAGGATCATCTAAATTCACACGTTTAAAACATTTCAACGTTAAACCTAAGGGTAAATTTACTTCCAGAAACTATGCTTCGAAAGCCAGATTTAAAATATAGAACATATGAGAATTATTTGACTATTTTTTTATAGATATATATTAAAAAACCGAAGTTGAGATTGACTATATCTTTGTTATTGTGGTAGAGTGGTAGCTGTTGGCCGGTGCAGGTATGTAACAGTGATAGGATATAATTACGCAACACAATTATAGATAATTATACACCCAATGGACTATAAATGTGCATGAATTATAATTATATATAGTGTTTGGAAAGTTAGTCAGGTTAAGTTAGGTGTATTGAGTCGTTCTATTTTCATTAATAACGTTAACATAACCCCATAATGTTAACCATTTTTCTTCTTAATCTGTTGGTCTAGGTACTAGGCCTATAATTTATACTTTGAAGCCTCATTTGAGAAAATAACATATCCTTTTGTTGTACCTTTAGAATGGTATAAAACTGAATTGATGGAAGCTTTGTGAAGAAAATCCACTTAAAAAATTATTGTATCGAGATGTCAAAGGGAAAATATTTGCTGTGAATTATTATACTATACCTAAAAGTTAGTATAATATTTTGTTCAGGATGGCTGGAGAGAGCAAGCAAATGCCAAAGCTGGACCTGCAGAGGGACTCCCAGCAACTGAGCCGTGCACAGATGGATTACATGAAGATCATCGAAAATCAGGTTGGTACCGGGGATTTAGGTAATGCTCCAGTATATTGCCGTTTTCTGTTATGATGTTTCTACCCTCTATTTTACCCACTAATTTATACCAATTATAGACCGTTAAATTTAGAGAAGTACTTCATTCACTATATTGTATATTTTAGTATCATTATCCACTATTTTGGACCATTTTAAGACACTTTTCATCTCTGGTGTTTCTCTCGGAGATGCCCCGTTTTCGAGATATGCCCCGATTTACAAACATAATTTGGAAATTAGTCTGACCTAACCTAACCTAGACCACAGCAGATTAATGGGACCTAACCTGGGCAAACTACCGGGATATAACCGGTGTAAACTATCATAAAGTGACGGGCAAATTCCCGGGACCTAGCCGGATGTGGTAACACTGCGCGTCCCTAGCCAAGAACACAGTACTTCTGTAATAATACCCTATTTTCTTCTATGGTAATATGGGGATTTCTTTCACAAACCTCTATAGGGGTGGTATATATGAGAAATGATACTGAATTAAAAATATCAACATTGGTAGAAGATATGGATATTGGGATTCACTATAGGTCCATTGTTCTTGAGGCCAAGTGGACATTAAACAATACTCAGCCCCAAAAGCTTGCAATTACTTATGACTTCCTGGAACCCCGTCACCTGCCAGTATAAACATGTATTTTCCAAGTTTTATAAATGGCATAATTTTTCATACCATATATTTAAAGGGCTTGATTTTGCATGCTTTAAATCCCATAATGTGTGTGGTAAATTTCAGTCTCCATATTCTTTACAGAAGCTACTTCCTTCTATATTGATGCTTTAATTGATACTACCTGGTCATTCTACGCTATACAGTTTACAATATTGAAAGAATTACCGGTATTGCGTACGGTTTTTCTACCTTCATTACCCACTTATTTAGACAATTCTCAGACTATTTTCTTCTATGGCATTTCCTCCACAAATGCCCCATTTCCATTCAAATTTTGAAATTAGCCTGACCTTACCTAACCTAACCTAGACCGCATCAGACTACCGGGACCTAACCTGGGCAAACTACCGGGAAATAACCGTGGTAAAGTACAGGAAATGACTGGGGCAAAATACTGGGACCGAGCCGGATCTGGCAACACTGCTACAAAACGGTAATTCTTTCAATAAATACCCAGTTTACAGTAGTACCGGTAACTAATTTCACATAATTGCTGTTATAATTATTCCTGCCTGTCTTTAATTCATCTACTCGTCTCTAATTTTTATACACCAAACATCCAGTAAATCAACTGATCTATCCTTCCCAATAAACAGAACCTGGAGAGGGTGCGGAAGTTGGCAACACAACGGCGCAGTAACATTCTAGTTGGGACCCTGTTGGGCCTGGGGGTGGCTGGGATCTACTCCTACTCCATTTATGCTGTCAAACAAGAGAAATTCCTTGATGAGCTTGACTAGCCCATGCTGAGCCCTCTGCTCTCTAGTCTGGCTTCATGGATGTTGTACATTATATTATACAGATAGTAGATTTGTTCCAGTGTGGCTCATTTAAATCACCACACTCATTGCAGACTTATGGCAGGAGTTTGTCAAAATATGAACTCTTGAGTGATTTGTGAGTGATCCCATCAGCTCATTCAAGTCAACATGCTTATCTGCCCGGTGTATTTGAACACCTTATCAAGTCACCTAGGATTGTTGGCTTCTCTAGAAAGGTACTGTATTGGAGTTAAGTTACGAAATCTCAAATTGTAGTTACAGTGTGTGAAAGAAATATCTATTTGAGGAGAGACAGTAAATGCTACCACACATAAAGAAGCAAAGTGCTGTATTGTACTGTACTTATTATTACTTTTCCATTAGATATTCATATAATAGTACATTAAACCTCATATTGAAATTATCTGGTTGTGTATACTGTAGATAGTAAGCCAACTCATTCAGTGTGCAGTGTACACACTCAATAGAAGATCAAACCAGGCATGATTTTGTAAATACTGTACTGTACTATATATAATATATATTTGCTAAGAAACAGGAGCAAAATGTTATAAAATGTTTTACTATTACAATATTATAATCCCTGTTCAGACATAATATATTAAGTTAACTCCTTCATCTTTGCATTGGTTAGTTTTGTGCAGTGTTAAATTACTAGGAATAAATAACATATTTATTATTCATGGTGGAAACTGAATTACAGGATTATTTAATTACCCTGGATGTGGAAACTCATACATATCCTTTACTTGTGTCATTTCTCCAAACCTGAATATTTTTTAATGTCATTGGCCAATATCTGGTACACCTCAGGCACCAACTATATTCTTGGACTGAAAGGATTAGTGGTCATCAAGTTGTATGTATATGTGTATGATTGTGCTTAACAAAATGAAGACTGGTATATATAAATTTTCTTCCAGGCAGTATAATATTTGAATAGATAACATTTTGATGATGTAAGAATGTAAAATGCAGGGATGCATCAAGTATGATAGGGTGTAAAACAAGTATGATTATAAGAATTCTCTTATCCAAAGTAACCTTTCTATAAGGGAAGAAAATAAAAAATCAGCCATGGAATCCTTAAATTTGCTGTCTTACTGCAATTTTGGATAGGTGTGCCACGCATGTGGGAGTGCATATTGAAAGTATGTTTGCATATGTGTGAAAAATGTCTGTACTTTATATTACATTATGGCTGCAGCAACAAGGTGTGAATGTACTGTACTGTACTGTACTTAGACATATGCTTCTGTGCAAAAGTAATATGATGACTGTGTTAACACATGCATTGAATCAGTGTGATTTGCTGTATGCAAGTTGGTATGTACTTTGTGACAGTAGTGAAGATGTGTCTGAGTAGTGAAGATGTGATTGGAGATTAGGGGGGAGTGTAATGTTTGAATGATTGGGATTTGAAGCTCCCTTGTTCCAGGTTGGGTCTAAAGTGATCAATTGGTGGGTAGTCTTGAAATAATAAATTGGAAAGGTACAAGAACATTGTTTCTTTTCCCAGTTACAAGCTTTATCATCATGCCAGTGATTAGGTCCAGACGAAAGGCTACGGAAGTTAGTCCATCCATAGAGGTGGCGGAGGAGGAGACTGCATCTGTCCCTTCCCCTAACTCTAGTCAAAATGTCCAGGAGGCAAAGAGAGAAGGTGGTGGTGGGATTGAGGCAGTGGTGGTTGATTATGTGGGGAAAATTTCTCTGAAGAGGAGACGTGTAGCAGACATAATGAAAAGAGCAAAAAGGTAGAGACTACTAGCAAATAAAAACCTGTCAATGAAACTCAAATTTGATGAAACTGACATCAAGTTTCTCAATAGACCTGGAGTTGTGACTAGAAATATGTCGAGAGTAGTGACTAATCTGACATGTACAGAGAAGAAACACCTGGATCCAAAAGGACAAAGTCTAATGAAAAGTTGGGAGAGTCATTCCAACCTCACAGACAGACCTGGAGTGTAGACAAGGCAAATGAGGAGGGAAGTGGCCCGCACCTAGGGAATACCCAACGTAAAACTCGGCACAGTTGACAGCAAAGAGGATGAAGTGATATTAGGCTGCCTGGAGTGGAACCATGACGAACTGCTCCTGTACCCTCAGCCTGACATGTTCCCGGTGGCCCATCCCTCGAAAAAACTCGCCACGTTGCAGAGTGTTGATATGGTGGCTAATAACCTGCTCGAACTTTACGTACTTGGGCACGAAACCATTGCTTACGTGGACAACGGATGCACCTCTTGTTTCGTTCGCTACGAGACTGCTCAGGAGTTAGGCATCCTGAAGTACGTGGTGGGGGAGCAGAGGGTCGACCTTATTATGTGGTCGTGTGCGAGGACCTTCTACATGCATGTGGTCAACTGCCTCCCCGTGCAGATCAAGGGAGGTCCAAAGTTCAATCTGAGGTGTAAGATATTCCGCAAAGGAGAGATGCCACGACACTTCTTCAATTTCATGCTGGATAATGGGACACTGAGGCACCTCAAGACCATCTAGTCCTTCCATCCCCAGGGCTCCACGCTTTACTTCCGCAGCATGAAATTCAGGAGAGGCAAGCCCAGGGAGGATCATAACAAACAGTACCTGATGGAGGCCATACTCTCCCGGCCACCTCAGCGGATCATGCGTACAATGGTGCACCTCGATTCGGGGGCCACCTTCCTCTATGTCTCCAGGAGTTGTATGTTGCGGATGAGGCGTTCACATCCTCCTAAACGATTAAACATTTGCATCACCCGTAAGATCTGGCACCGCAGTAACGTTCGCATAATGTTCGCAGGCAACGACACGTACGATATCATCTTTGGCATTAGGTTCCTCAAGAAGAACTACTGCATCATTGACTATGAAAAGCGGACATTGACGATACGGATCAAGCATGGACACTACGCCACCATCCTCAACTCCACCGGTGTCCAGCAGAACAGACGGGAAGACATGAAACTGTCTGAACCCGAAACACCAGACACACCAAAGTCCAAATCATCTCAAAACTTGACTGACTACACATGAAGGACAGACAGCATGAGACTTTATAATGTCATACACTGACAACACAAGAATGAGAAACAGAGAATGGGACTCTGTACACTGACAACACATCAACTTCATGAAGGAGAAACAGTGATTTTGACAACACATGAAGGCAACAAAGAATGGGACTTGACTGACTACTACATTAAGGAGAGACAAAGAAAGGGACTTTATACACTTACAACACACAAAAGACATAAAAATGTTGTTTCTTTACTCTTCAACTGCACAGACTGTCAAATAGTCAAACTCAAAGTGCACAGCACTCTCTGTAGTCAAAGAGAACCCTGCACTAGTCTGTGTTGTGACACCAAAACTCTCCTCTGATGACCTGAGGTGGCTGTTGACTCTGATAACTGCCCTTGCCTGCTCAAGAATCCAATCCAATGCATGATCTTCCATGCGAGATCCCGCCCTCAGCAACTGACAGACGTTCTACAACAGCCCAGCCATGAATGCACAGGCTGTTCCAAGTGAAATGTATCATGTGGTATGTAGAATTAAAGGAATAAAAAGAGGGGAAAGTGGGAAAAGCATATGAGTTTCATTTCCCTTTACATGTAACAAGAAGACACAACATTCTTGTGCCTTTCCGATTTATTACTTTGAGACTACCCATAACTCATAACACAATGCAGTTACATAGAACTCTGCATTACTCTGTACTGTGACACCAAAACTCGCCTCTGATGACCTGAAGGGGCTGTTTACTCTGATAACCGCCCTTGCCCACTCAAGAATCTGATCCAATGCAAGGCTGTCAACAGATTGTTTTCCCATGGCCTGTACTTGATTCAAGTCTGTTAGGAAAGGCCTAGATAACTTGTAACAGGGAAAAGAAACAATGTTCATGTGCCTGTCCAATTTATTACTTTGAAACTGACTACCTACCAACTGATCACTGTATACTCAACCTGGAACAAGGTTGGGGCAAAATCCCAATCAGTCATACATTACATAAGTGGTGGGATTATTGTTCCTCAATTGACCAGTACACCAGTACAGGATTGTATTGGAAATATTAAGCATCCCACAGAAGGTCAGACATGTAGATAAAAAAAATGAGGCTCAGAAAATTAGGGAAGTGCACTAGAAAGTGACAAGTATTAAAAGATGATGTAAAAAGATTATGATGGATATAGTTGGATAATTTTGTGTGATTATGAATATTGCAAACCTGAACTTATTACAGTTCTGGTCATGGTTTAGGTTTAGAATCCTGGCTTGAAATCTACAAGTCCAGCTGTGAGTCTGGAAACCCATCTACAGTAATATTAAGTTTTTATATAGGTTTCTGTGTGGTCTGATATTAATATAGTTTATTCGTTAGATGGACTATTATTTTTCCTCAGGAAAATAACATAACTGGAGTTTATGTGAAAAGTATCAGTTAATAAATGTACAGGTGTTTTTCCACATTTCCGTGGAAGAGGACTGGGGACCCTTGTACAGTTGAAGACCCTTGTACTTTTAATTCAATGATTGATTGGAAAGGAAAAACTAAAGGCAGCATGTCAGTCAGCAGAGATGAGGGATCTGATTGGATGCTTTAAAGGAAAGACAAGTGAAGGAACAACAGTTGAAGAGCTGAAAGGAGGTGATTTGGGACCTGATTTAAGTAAAGCCCTTATAAAAAATAAGGAGGTATGATCATTCAGTGCTTTTATTACTAACCTTAATATGTATGAATAATTTAATGACTTTAGATATTGGTAACTGAAGTGCTTCTGGTGACTGCTAATACAAACTAACACCATTTCAGTGCAGTTTAAACGAGGAGTAGATAAAGTGATGCAGATAATATGTTGTGTTATTGGGAACATGCTTTGGCTGACTTGTACAAGCATTTATAATGTTGGTTTCTAAAGCTTAACTGTGAAACAACTATGAAGTCTTTAAAATAAAATTTGCAGCTCAGCTGAGGATAGTTACTGTAAGATGTGCAGTAACTCTCATTTTAGAGTCTTGAATATTTGTGTATTGTGTATCCCATGACATGTAAGGTGTATCTTTGTGTTGTTTTCATACCATTGTAAAGTTGTAGTCTATATTGCCTCTGCTTATGTGTACTCCTTCCTTTGTTTTGCATTTGTTTAGTTCCCTGTGGATGGCTCCCTTCTATTTTCCATTTGCTTGTACAGTTCTCTCCTAGTACCAACTGTTCTATATGGCCTGGTATTAGTTATACATTATTATATTATATTGTATCTTAAATGAATGATGATACAAAAACATTGTTTTCATAATATAATTATATATTTTTATGTATAAATCACTGTGTATAACACAGGTATTGAACCATCAGCCTGATGGACTGATGGTGAGAGATAACACAAAATTACAGAAGTGGTGGGTACAAGTATATAATGTATAACAGATATAATGGTCTGGGACATACAGAAATGGTGACTCACTGGGTTAGATGAAATTCATATTCTCAAAATTGGTGCCTTAAAACATTGTAATAAGCACTGGTACCATCATCTCATTTCATGGCATTTTTAGCAAGTGTAGCCTACAATACATTCAGTACTACAAATCAATAAAAATTAAGCTTACAAAAAACATTAAAAAAAAAGATACAGGAATCATAAGAAAATGTCAGGTTGGGTGGTCAGTACCAGTGTAGTCTGAGGCATTCCAGTCAGTGGGAGCAATTCAGGTCGGCTACTTACAAAAACGAAGTTCACACTCAAGCTAAAATTGTATTCGTAAACGTTCTTTAGTGGCAAGGACTAAAATCTGCCACCGTTTTAAAATCATATTATTAGTCAAGAGGAGGAAGATCGTCAACTGCTTTGAGCTTGGAACATTTTGGTGAGGTCAGTAATGCAAACATACAAACAAGTCTAAACTGTGAGATGTGTTGTGAGTACCAGGCTCTGAAGTAGCAGTCAGTTCCTTGTGCACAATAGGGTTCAGGAGAAACAGTCATATGCTGTAATCTGCAGCGCATCCCGACCAGGTCAAATGTGAACTAAATTTAGGATTTTTGCTAGATAGTTTCTGATTTTCACTCTGATACAGCTTCCCTATATGTTTCCTTTTCTTGCTAGCATTTCCCTTCATATGTGTTATTGTTGTTACTGTACATTATCTTGGTTTTTGTTCCATGTGCCTCTCTCCTTTGTCTGTTCATTCCCTATTATCATCTTCGTACCATGAGGCCTTTCTGGCCTGTTGCTAGTTTCTCTCTTATTGTTATTATCACTCTGATAAAATTGAACAAACTAACATCTTGCCGACTCACACATGCATGTTATGCCTAATGACCATAAGACAGTCTGCCTGTATCCAATTCAGTTTACCCGATGGTTGACCTGGATGGGCCACATGTTATTACTGCTGACTGGACTCTATCACACAAGCATAAATCCTTCAGTTTATATCCAACACCTCCATACTGAATAGTATTGTATATTCATTTAGACAGAAGTGACATACTGCATTTAGATTGATCAAAATCAGCTTGTAACAAGGAAATAGAATAGCTGAAGATATCACAACATAAACACAAGGCAACAGAATTTCTTTAAAAATACAGTGGAGGCTAATGGAATTAACACTCGGGTGATACCATCTTAGTTGAGGTTTGAGGTGATAAATGTGACCAGTATAGCACATAATCACTAATTACCACATAAAATGTTACAATCACAGTTTTATTTACACTGTAGGTATGTATATTCCCCATTAATTTGTTGTGTAGTCGTCAGCTTCCATACATCACTAAAATTATAAATAATCCTCAGTCTTCAGTTCTTCAGATTTTGCTCAAAATTAAATTCCTTCATACAAATATCTAACAATACACACTATCACACAATATTCAGGAAAAAAAAGATCACATCTTGGTAAACATTAGTTGTGTCTAATAATTATCACATTGTATACAGAACTGTGGGTTGTACAGCCAAGTCTCTCATTGCCACATCTCTGCCATTCGCCTCTCCCTCAAAACTAAATTACAGGTGGGTACAGTATTTATTACAGGTCATTTTTGACATGGAAAAGGATGGGGGAAATTTTTGACAGATTTTGGAGAGTGATCTACTGTATTAATATTTATTATTAGGGTATGGGAAAAATGACAGTATTTATGAGTTGGGAACACCACTAATTCTTGTGTTTGGCTTCCATTATGCCTGGATTACAAGTAGGAAATGTTGAGTTATATCTTCACCCATTAACTGATGGAGTATTTATTATATGGGTGTTTATTCAGCTTTAGATGGAGTTTGGCAACTTTGGTGTACAATAATATCTTCCTGAGAGGATTGTATTGGTGGTATGATATAATTATTAATGTTGCATCCAGATTGTAGATTCTGCATTATAGCTTCAATTATTATTTCCCTCCTCTTTATTTCATGTTGTAGATTTCTGATTACCTATTGAGTAATATAGTTTCCCTCCTATCCATCTGAAACCTGAGTGTGGTGGTGGTGGTGGTGAGTGATGGTTGTTATAATTATTTATTTGGTATAATGGGAAGTGTGCCTGAGGAAGAGGAAGGAGGATAGTGACAAGAGACAAGGCTGCACCTGAGCCAGGTTTTTACACCACACCTTTACCATAAATAATTTGATTCGTCAGAATGTGGGATCTTGGGTGTAGGATATAAATGATGTCTGTATGGAGCTGGTTGAACATTAATGTTTGTTCTTGCTTAATACAGTATTTTGATTTAAGATAACAAATCAGATGTAATTCCATGTAATTTTAGACAAGGTCAGTAATAGTACAGGACTGTATTTTAATGCCAGGGAACAAACACCATCTGGAAAAAATCCAGGTGAGATAAATCAAATTTCTGTATTGAACTGTACAGTACTAATATATCAGGCAATTCCCAGGTAAAGGTGTGGGATAAAAACCTGGCCACCAGGTGAATAAGGAGGAGGTCCTGGAGGGAGAATGAGGTTTACTAGGACCTCAGCTTGAGTTATCAAGAGGCTCCAGTGCTCCATCATTTACTCGACGTGATATACTAATCTCTGTTCTGGTCTCAAACCGGATGCGTGGGGAGGTGGGACTTGGAGGTGGAGGTGTGGTTGTGGTGGAGGTGGTAGGGGGAGGTGGGAAGGTAAGGGGCTGGTGAGGCAGAGTGGGGCGAGTAGTTGTAGTAGTTGTAGTTGTAGTAGTAGTAGTAGTAGTGGTGGGACGTTTGGTGGTGGGACGTTGAGGTGGGAAGGTGGTTGGTGCAGGGACTGGTTGTGGGGCATCAACTTGAGGGAAAATTTTTACCTTCTCACTTTCCTGTGGAAGTGAAGGAAAGGAAGGTTTGATTAGTGGCACATGATGACACAATTACAATTACATTACTGTATTATTATTTTTATGATTATTATTATAATGGTAAATAATTTGTTCACTGTACTAACCTCTGTATGAGTTTTAACAGTACAGTATAGAAAGTGTATCTGTGAGTATATTCTCAATAGAACTGACCTGTATCTTTACATAATTTGTTCGTCGATCCAACTAACCTGTATGGCACCAGAAAAAGGCTGAGATGGGTACTTGTTGATGGTCTTGAGGATGTCTTGGTCTGTGATGCCCAAGATGTGGTCGATGAGGAATACATTGCCAAGGTTGTATAGGAATGTCTGTTTGCCCAAAACCCGTGCTCCTCCCACCAGCACTTCACCATCTGCTCCAATTTAAAAAAAGTAATTATTAATTAATACAGTATATAAAGTAACTTGTGAATGTATTAATTATATTTTTTTTACTATATATACATCATTACTACACTGTATGGCTAAACAAAGCTCTAGACCATTGAAAATAATACAATGTAATACAATAATATAATACTGATCATTAACTAATGAAAATACTGTATTACTGATTGAGTGATGCCTTACCTTTATCATGGGTGACAATGAGGGTTGTGTTATCAAGGGAGGTGAGTGTGGTGCCGGAGGTGAGGTGTGTATTGTAGAGGCGGCCTGGCACCAGGTGGCCAAGGACAAGATGGTTCCGGAGGTTCACATCAAGCAGGAAGGGGTCAGGGGCATCGGCATACAGGTACCCACGTACTGCCTCGTCAGTAGGAATAAATGCCGTGTACTTGAGTGGGTCCAGGTTTTCTGTTGGGCAAGGGAACAGTCAGTTAACAGTCATTCATATTCTATCTTTTCCCTTCCTCTCCTTCTTTCCTTACCAGTCAAAAGTGTAATTCTTTCAGTTTTTTTCCTTGCTCTATGGATTAACTTATATGTACAGAATGTTGACCAGTTTAATTGACCACCTAGGTTAGAACATTGTTTCTTGTATGTTTGATAGGGGAGGTGGCCGAGTGGTTAGTGGTCTGGACTCGTAACCTATAGGTCGGGAGATTGATTCCTCTCAGGTAAGGGCCTGAGAATATTTACTCTTCCGATTTGAGTTTCAGGCACTAACTATCAGGCCACCGAACGTCGTAAAACACCCTCGTTGGTACCATAACAGCTGCAGTATTTGGGAATTACTCTCACTTCCTTCCCTCTGTGGCTGGGTACCAGTTCGGTAGTCGTGACGTGTGTGTGTGTGAGTAGTAGTTGACCTGGGCCACGGTAACGGGCTTGTTGAAGCCTATGTCCAGTGTCGGAACGTATACAGTATATAAAAAAAAAAGTGATGTAGGTTAACTACTAATATCATCATCATCATCATTGTATAGTAGGTATAAGGGCCGTATGGAAGAGGAAACATATTAGCAGCGTGATACAACCCTATGGGAGCACTGACCGTCATGTCCGGGGACGAGGTAGGCGAGGTTGGTGAGGTTGAGGTACTCGGCGAAGTGTGAGGTGCGTGGCTCTTCCTCCGACCAGCCCAGGAGGTGTGAGAGGAACTGTGAGGCTGGCCAGGGGTTGCCTAGTAGTGGTGCTGTTTCCAAGTCTCCGTACTGGGCTTGTAACTCAAACACCTGCCCGTTCATACACATGTTAATTGAAGGCTCCATCAACAAACAACTCATCAGAGCTTATGTTTATTAAATACTTAACTATTATAGGTAAATAAGAGTTGATGCACATGGGAACTGTCTAAATTCCTTCCACTTACTCAATTGTGAGCCTGATAATATCAATAAACTAAGATATATTGTATTAAAAGTAAATGACAAGAACTGACTATTAATACTGTTTAATATGGGGCTGCTCGGCCAGACAGCTTGAGGAACTTCAACAACAACTGTTTAATATTACTGTATAACTTTTTGGACAACGACAGGAGAAAGGAAGTGTGATGCATGTCATACTTACACGGTCATTATCCACAAAGAGGAGTTGGTTAATTGTGTAAACTCGACCACGGGACAGAGGCACTTCACTCTCTAACGTCACCTCCACTCCATTGGCCAACAGCTTATCTGTACATACAATAGGATGTCTTTAGTGCCTTACAATTAAGTGCCCCCCCAAAAAAAGTAACGGGATAAGAGTAGAAGTATTTACATCACTAATAACGGCCATGATCATCGCTGGCCTTCATTGTTGGGAGGGGAGAGAGACAGAAGAAGAAACGAGGGATAAGAGGAAGGGGAAGGGAAGGGAGACATCACTAAGTAGGAAATGATCTGAGGGAAGGATAGACAGCCTCACCACACATCCTTATTCACTCTCTCTCTCTCTCTCTCTCTCTCTCTTAATCCTCCTACCCCTCCCCTCTGCCAACTTGTCTCCTTCAATCATTGGGTCAATCATTCAATCAGTTGCCCGCCACTCACTCATTCACTCACCAACTCACTCACTCGTTAAGCTTCATCCCCTCACCTCACCTCACTCATCATCCATCTACTGCTACTACTACTACTGCCTCTCATTCATTTGTCTATCACTTCCCATACTTTTCATCTTTACAACCATCCTCTTTACGTACTCCTGCCACCTCTCTCTCTCTCTCTCTCTCTCTCTCTCCTCCATGACTCACTTCTCTTCCTGGTAAACTTGATGGTCTTTCCTCCAAGGGTTGTAAGTTCGGCGAGGGAGGGAAGGTCGGCCAGGTTAATGTTGCCGCGGATGAAGTGGTCGGCCAACACATCGCGGGTGAAGTTCTGCACCAGGAAAGGGTTGAAGCCCCAGTCGATAGGGTAGTAACTGTAGAAGGCAGCGTCGGAGGGAACTAGAGCTGTGTATCGACCCGCTGTTTGATTATGGAAGGAAAGGGTTTGTTGTTATGATTATTATTATTATTATTATTATTATTATTATTATGTGTTGTTGTGTTGGTAATAGTGGTTAGTACCGTACTTCCGCCGCCAAGGAGGTTATGTGATTGGTTCGGTTTGTTTGCCTGTTTGTTAGCAGGATTATACAAATGTTAGGTGTGAATTATTATGACATATTTTCCAAAGTTGAGCCTCGTGACTGACTACAATTTTTTTTATTTATTTATTTTTTTTAATCTGGATCCTGCATGGCTTGTAGATTTTTCTTTTCTTTTACTTGACTTTCTGGAGTTCAGAACGATGGTGAAGTTTTGATGGCTTTTCCCCTCGATTTTCACAACATTTTGGAGGTGGCTAGCGATCACAGAATGGTTTTGTGTTTGGGGTTGTAGGTATTGGGTCGATTCCACAGTGGTTGGTATTGGTTTGTAAGCACGCAAACTAAAGAATCTTAGCGGTGTAAATGACTTATGACTGAATTATTTAATGAATTTGGTGACTAAACTATGCAGTGATCATCATCATTATCTAACTGTTGGATAGATTTTGTGAATGTGGATACTCACCTTTTGGAAAATAATGAAGCCTTACAAGTGTGGTTAGTTGGGAAGCTAACAAACCAATACCACTGTGGAATCGACCCATAAATAATGAAGCCTTACGAGTGTGGTTGGTTGGGAAGCTAACAAACCAATACCACTGTGGAATCGACCCATAAATAATGAAGCCTTACAAGTGTGGTTGGTTGGGAAGCTAACAAACCAATACCACTGTGGAATCGACCCATTGTCTCTGTGATAGTTTTTTGGTGTGGAAGCTGTTGTTGTGACGATGTTAATTAGTGATTATAGATTATGTAAATGGTAATGAACAGTTCTGAGAGTTAATAAATCACAATGGGTATACTCAGGTATGTACAGCCACAATCAAATATCCACCGACACTTTCCTTCCATCGTAGTAAATATCTTGGTAATAAACAACAACACATGTATGTATGATCTTGCAGCACCTCATAATAATAATTGAGGGGGTTGAGTTGACGTAAGGTGTTATTGTATGATTATATTTTGATATGATACCGATTTATTTGCACGATGGAAGGAAAGTGTCGGTGGATATTTGATTGTGGCTGTAATAAGGGCATACTCAAATGTAGGTAGGCTCTGATAGTGTGGGTTTACTCACTGCCTCTGAATCTACGTGTGATGTTGGCGTTCTTGAAGTGGTGTAGGAACTCTGCCCCTTCGTCTGCTGTGCCTTCCTCCATGTAGGCCAGGAAGGACTGTAGGAAGGGCTGGTCCTCTCTCACTGGGGGCACCGCCGACCCCTCAAGCTCCTCAAAAGGTGCCCCAGACCCTGAACCTGCAGCCCAGAGGAGGGCAAGTAAAGGCTTGATAAGTCTCTTTACCTATTTATCTATCTATCTATCTATCTATCTATCTATCTATCTATCCTCTAATTCATTCGTTCCTAACCGAGGGTCCATAGAAATTCTATTTACATTATTATTATTATTATTATTATTATTATTATTATTATTATTATTATTATTATTATCATCATCATCATCATACATGTACTATATTCGGTGTTAAGGGACCCTACCCTGTGATGTAGTCAGAAAATTGGAGGTAAATGAGTCCTTCAAATATTACCACAAAACACCACCTATATGGAAGGAGCTTGTTTCGTGGCATGGTCAGGAGGAATCAGAAGCCTCCAACTTTCATAGCCTACACGATCACAGGGTCCTTCAACTGAATCATTCAGAGTTTCCACATATCCTTCTATACCTCACCCTACAACTGTGTGAATCTGTGGTCCGTATTCAAGAACATCCGTACGTGGTGTATACGATGGTGTTGTCATCGTACGTATGCACCACAAACTTTCATGAATACGTCACTGTTGTTCTCACCTGCGACGGTCTCTCCTGGGAATTCTGTCTCCTGGAATCCATCAGCTTCTGCCAAGGTGAGGGGTTCGTCTCCTAGTACAGGCTGAAGGACCGGTCTGCTGGCCAGTCTGCTGCTACGGGTGTTGGGGTCAGGTCGTCTCACATCACCACCAACTCTTGACTTGAACCTGCTGAACCTGTTGCACTTGTATACTGTTATCTAGTGGTCCAGTCTGGTGCTCTTAATTATTTAGTATTCATTTTATTGTTAGGTTTATATTTCTTATGCAATCATTATTATAGATTTCATGTTACTTTAATTGCTAGTGTTGATATATTATGTTTTTATAGGTGTTGTTGTTTGATATGAATTGTCTGTGGAATCCGTCTTGGTTTGAAGTACATGATGTTACCAAAACAAATTTCACACACACACACACACACACACACACACACACACACACACACACACACCTACACCTACACACACACACACACACACACACACACACACACACACACACACACACCAATAACAAGAATTCTCAAAATGTCTGATATTAATACAACACATTTGCATGGATGTGTGTATATTTACGTCTGGTATGAGTAGGAAAACGACCATGAAACTGGTTAGAGGTTTAGGAGAGGGTATTAATTTTATGAGGTACAGTCACGAGCACTAATAAGTATACAGCTTTGGTTGAAGTTTTGAACAGTCCACCAACTCACCAACCAACTAATTCCAATGGAGATCTTATTGTGCATTTATTTACTGTCAGGGACGCATGTGGCCCTCAAGCAACCCTCTGGCGGCCCTTTGTGGTAAAAAATAACATCAACAACAAACTTTCAACCCAACATAAAGAAGCTTATCTATGAATCACTGTGTCAAAAATCGCATTAAGGGGAAGTCTTGTGTTGGTAAATCTGGAGCAACTGAATCATCCAAACTATTCCAAGCAACAGAACACCATTATTTTTGCTCTTATGGTCCTGTTTCCTGGCATACTTTGGAGGAATCAAGGCACTCCAATGTACCAAAAAAGAATTACCACCTTAATAAGACTGTGTTATGTATGCCAGGTAAGGATTAATTATAGTTTTGTAACGTAATGGAGTAAGTCATTAATTACTATATTTTTACCATTAAGGGGGTGCCGGAATAGGAGGACAGACAGGCTTGGGGGGGGGGGGGGGTTAGGGGGGTGCGGGAGTAGGGGACAGGCTTGGGGGGTTTTTGGGGGGTGCGGGAGTAGGAGGACAGGCTTGGGGGGGGGTTAGGGGGGTGCAGGAATAGGAGGACAGACAGGCTTGGGGGGGGTGCGGGAGTAGGGGGACAGGCTTGGGGGGGGTTAGGGGGGTGCGGGAGTAGGGGGACAGGCTTGGGGGGGGGGGGGGTTAGGGGAGTGCAGGAATAGGGGGACAGGCTTTCTAACCCTCCCCCCAAGCCTGTCCCCCTATTCCCGCACCCCCCAAACCCCCCCAAGCCTGTCCCCTACCCCCGCACCCCCTTAAGCACCTCAAATTTCTACATTTTTGCTTAACATAAATCTTGCAGCCCTCAGTAAATTTTAAGTTTTTGTCTCTAGGTATTCGAAGCACACCTGGATATTTATTAGTGCTCGTGACTGTACAATGGAGATTTTATTGTGCATTTATTTACTGTCTCTAGGTATTCGAAGCACACCTGAATATTTATTAGTGCTCGTGACTGTACAATGGAGATTTTATTGTGCATTTATTTACTGTCTCTAGGCATTCAAAGCACACCTGGATATTTATCAGTGCTCGTGACTGTACAATGGAGATTTAATTGTGCATTTATTTACCGTCTCTAGGTATTCCAAGCACACCTGGATATTTATTAGTGCTCGTGGTTCTGAGAGGATGGTTGATTGCTGACCTGTGTGTGAGTGGAGGGACTCTGGTGGTAGTGACGGTAGAAGTTTCAGGTTGGGTTGGGGTCTGGGTAGGAGAGGCGTTGTTGGTCGCCTCCACTATGGGCAGCGGGCTCTCCAAGATGTAAACAACACCGTCGCTGAATTTATACTCCTTGCCAATCACTCTCACCCCATTCACTAGTACACCATCTGTCGGATACAACACATGTTAATTAAGTGGGTAGGAGGATATATAGGTCATTGTTTGTCTTGTTTTGGTTGGTAAATGTGGAGCAAATGATTCCCTCCAAACTACTCCAGGCAACAGGATACCATTATATTGTTTTGTGTTGGTAACTGTGGAGCAAATGATTCCTCCAAACTATTCCAGGCAACAGGATACCATTGTTTATTTTTCTTCATCTGGGTCTGTTTCCTGGCATACTTTGGAGGAATCAAGGCACTCCAATCTTTCAAAAGTATACTATCCCCTTAAACAATATATCCCTGTCGACTTTAGTGATGTGGGCAATACTTTAAGGGTTTTCGCGCTCCTTCGGTCCCATCGAATGACTTACAATTCTTCAACTGTCCCTCATTTCTTTCTATTTCCTTCCTGCTTCCTGTTACACCTCTCTATCACCTTTTTCTGGCGCTGTATGACCTCGCTGTTGCGGCGCCTAATATCAATCAATCAATCGCTGTTGACTTTAGCTACCTACTGTATTTGCATTCCCATCACTATCCTCAAATTGTAGTTTATTATGCAAGAATCTATAATCATGATGACCACACTTTGTAATACCGAACTCGATCTGTTCCTCGACAAGCTGACGGACAATGTAGATGTTATTTATAGCTTGACACAGTTATAAATCAACACAAGTATCATTAGTCAGGACCTATAGGTTATGAAAAGGGATTATTTGTACAGTGCCTCTATGGCTGAAAAAACTTAAATAACTTAGTTTTCTTTGATATGCTTTACATATTATATCTCCGTATTGAGACACACACACACACACACACACACACACACACACACACACATTTCTGTGTGGAAGGAAAGTGTCGGCGGATATTTGATTGTGGCTGTACCTGACATGTTAAAATTATCGCATTTTGACCATCATTATCTCACTCACATAACAAGATCATTTTTTCACACAAATCAATAACTTTGGCTGAATTGATATATGTATATGTGTTGAGAGATGAATTAACATTACTGTACTGAAGTTGTTAAAAATGTTAATTGTATAATACCTATATGGTACCAGAAATCATACAGATTATTAACTTGCACTGTTATACACAACTGGACTAACAGTTAGATAATAATTTTGTAATCCAATTTGTTGAGATCAGAGAACACTTACTATCTTGTAAACAGGACGGTAACATATTTTTCTAGTGCCATTATGAAAACAGGCTAAGCGAGTCTAACCTCACTACTGAATGCTTCCTTCACTACTGATGACAACTACGAATATAATTATAATATTTAGTAATACAGTTACTTGTTTCCATAATATGACACTGTTAATTAATACCTTTGAGTTATACGGGTAGATAGATGAAGTGGAAGGATGATTATGTGTGTGATGTACAGATGTTACTCTTTCTTGTAATATAATATAGTACCAGTAATTATAAGTTTGTCAGTAGCAAGAGGGGAAGTTAGCCGACCTCCACCTCCCTTGTTGCTTGGATAACTGGATTACGTGGACCACCAGCACCACCACCAGCAGCAGCAGCAGCAGCAGCAGATATTGTGTAAGTGGCAGGGAGAGAGGGGCGTGGTACAGTCACTCTACTGTCCACTTTTTGCTCAGGGTCTGCATTATAATAGTGTAGCTGCTTCATGACCCCCCGGCCTTCTGCTGCTCTGTGGGACCCTCGGCAAAAATCCACCTTTTGACCACCACACTGTTGCCATTAATGTAAGTGTGTGTGTGTTTGTGTGTGTGTGTGTATGTGTAGGCTATGTGTGTATGTGTGTTCGGGTGTGTGTATGTGTGTGTGTTTTCGGGTGTGTGTGTGTGTTCTGGTGTGTGTGTTTGTGTTCTGGTGTGTGCGTGTGTGTGTATGTGTGTGTGTGTATGTGTTCGGGTGTATGTATATGTGTGTGTGTGTTCGGGTGTGTGTATGTGTGTGTGTGTTATACATTATTTATTCTTGTTCTTATTTTTGTTGTTGCAATTTGTTGTTGTTATTGCTATTCACCTCCTTCCTCAGGTCAGATAATCCTGTCCTGAGCGGATTATAAGTGAGGGGTGTGTGTGTGTGTGTGTGTATGTGTATGTGTATGTGTAGGCTATGTGTGTGTGTGTTAGGGTATGTGTATGTGTGTGTGTTAAGGTGTGTATGTGTGTACGTGTGTGTGTGTGTTAGGATGTGTGTGTGTGTATGTGTGTGTATGTATGTGTGTGTGTGTGTGTGTTAGGCTATGTATGTGTGTGTATGTGTAGGCTGTGTGTGTATGTGTTAGGGTGTGTGTATGTGTGTGTTAGACTGTGTGTATGTGTAGGCTATGTGTGTGTATTAGGGTGTGTATGTATGTATGTGTGTGTGTTAGGATGTGTGTATGTGTATATGTAAGGGTGTGTCCCTCTCTATCGGTATCTGTCTGCCTGGTAACCAACTAAGTGTACCGTTAAGAATTAAGATAACCTTGTACCACCTCCCCATACACTGACACTGACCACCACATGTACAGCCACTAGCAAATATCCACCAACACTTTCCTTCCATCGTGGTAAATATCTTGGTAATAAAAAACAACACGTGTATGATTTTGCAACACCTCATAATAAAAATAATATCTACCGACACTTTTCTTCCATCGTGGTAAATATCTTGGTAATAAAGAACAACATGTGTATGATTTTGCAGCACCTCATAATAATAATAATATCCACCAACACTTTCCTTCCATCGTGGTAAATATCTTGGTAACAAAGAACTACACATGTATGATTTTGCAGCACCTCATAATAATAATAATAATAATAATAATATCCACCAACACTTTCCTTCCATCGTGGTAAATATCTTGGTAACAAAGAACTACACATGTATGATTTTGCAGCACCTCATAATAATAATATCCTGCAACACTTTCCTTCCATCGTAGTAAATATCTTGGTAATAAAGAACAACACGTGTATGATTTTGCAGCACTTCATAATAATAACTGAGGGGGTTGAGTTGACGTAAGGTGTTATTTTATGATTATATTTAGATATGATACTGATTTATTTGCACCATGGAAGGAAAGTGTTGGTGGTTATTTGATTGTGGCTGTACATCCGAGCTCGTAAATTCGCGACCACGTCCCAAAATGTTTATGTCATCTAAGCTGGTAACACTGTGTGGGGAAGGTGTCATTGTAGGTGAAAGATTGTATCATATCCCTCTACTATGTTCCACCTACTCTGTTGATTCCTCCCCAAATAAATGTTACCAGCTCAAATGGCATAAACATCTAAGTACGTGGTCGCGAATTTACGACAGTTCCTGGTACTAGTTTATTATTATTGTTGTTATTATTGTTATTGTTATTATTATTGTTATTATTGTTGTTGTCATTATTATTGTTATTGTCATTATTATTATTATTGTCATTATTGTCATTATTATTATTATTATTGTCATTATCGTTATTATTATTATTATTATTATTATTATTGTCACTATTATTATTATTGTCATTATCATTATTATTATTATTGAACTGATTGAGTAACACGTGACTCCTGACCTATGACTGGTACTATGTGAGGTCAAATTGGTTGGTATTGTAGAGTTTCTATTCACAAGTAATTAAAGGTTAAAGGTCCGCCAATGAGTGGCAGTCAATGGGACAGAGTGTATCACACACTATGTGTATGAAACACAACTATAGCACGCATCACAAGGATGATGAGTGGCCCAAAGACCTCTCCACCCACGTGAGACCCGAGTCAGCTTCAGCTATGGCTGCGTAAGCAGGAAGACCTCAGACAGCTGACTCAAACCCCCCACCCCCTGCTCACAGGGGTGGTAACCTCTGGCATCAGTGAAAGATTTTTATCGTGTCCCGAGCAAGGATCGAACGCTGGGCCGCAGGATTGCAGCCGCAGACTCTAGCACTGTGCTAGCCAGAAGTGTAAATATATGATTAGTTCTGTGTCATCAGAAAATGGGGAAATATATTAATCTTAGTGGATGTGTGTGTGTGTGTGTGTGTATATGTGTTAGGGTGTGTGTATGTGTATATGTGTGTGTGTATATGTATGTGTGTATGTGTTAGGGTGTGTGTATGTGTATGTGTGTGTGCGTGTGTGTATGTGTGTGTGTGTGTGTGTTAGGGTGTGTGTATGTGTGTGTGTGTGTTAGGGTATATATGTATGTGTTAGTGTGTGTATGTGTGTGTGTGTGTATGTGTATGTTAGAGTGTGTATGTGTGTGTGTGTGTTAGGGTGTGTGTATGTGTATGTGTATATGTGTATGTATGTGTATATGTGTATATGTCATGTATGTGTTCTTTGGTTTAATTCAGATCTATTCAGTGGTAGCCTATTATTAAGGTCTAAAAAAAATTCCCTGATTATATGGCCAAGTTAAGACACAAGTTTCCCTCTCTTCCTGACCACATTGACTGAACACAACTGTACCGGCTTATTGTCATTATCGTGAATATATTATGAAGCAAGTGACATTGTGAATAAGTCAAATAAAAATGGATTATGATATTAAAACTCGTTGGCAATAAAAGTTTACTAGTATATAAATAACAGGGTAAGATGTATTGTACAGTATGATATAATTATAATGTGTACAGTTGGACTCAGGAATTCGTATACATATGTTTGTTTGTCTTCCTATCTCACTATCCTTCTAACATTCTCTCTCTCTCTCTCTCTCTCTCTCTCTCTCTCTCTCTCTCTCTCTCTCTCTCTCAGACATCAAGGCTTCGTAACAACTAGAAATGTGAGTTCATTACTTTCCTAACATCAAAATTTCCTAGTAATGTTATTTGGCTAATAAATGAATCAGTCAGTAGATATATCCTTACAGCATGTGCAGAATAAAAACATCTTTTAACCAATGCTCTGTGTATGAATTCTTGAGGCCGACTGTACGTTATATTATATACCAGTAAATGTAAAGATAATTATTCGGTATCAGAAGATAAATATAACTTGACACAAACTTTGAATCGAACAAATCTCACAGAGTTACGAGCAAAAACTTGTAAAGTATATGGCAAGGGTTCATTAGGCTTTAGGGACGGGTTGTTGTGTAATATTTCTGAGGTCTGTAAGTCAGAAATCAATTAGCCTAAGGGAGTAATTCACTTTTGTTACATTGGAGTGACTTCATTCCTCCAAAGTATGCTAGGAAACAGGATCAGAAGAGCAAAAATAATGGTGTTCCGTTGCTTGGAAAAATAGTTTGGAGGATTCACTTGCTCCAGATTTACCAACACAAAACTTCCACCTTGAGGGGAGATTCTCTTGTGGATAAATTGAAGGGCTACTGCTGATTTCTCCAAACTATTTCAGGAAACAAATGACCTCAATGTTACTGTAATATAGATTCTGTTTCGTGACATAGTTTGAAGGAATCAGCAGAGACCTTCCAATTCACCAACAAAAGAATCTCACCTTTTAGGAATACTTAAATTATTACTGTTCTGATCACACCTGAGATAAGTATGTAGTGTGTACAGCCACAATCAAATATCCACCGACACTTTCCTTCCATCGTAGTAAATATCTTGGTAATAAAGAACAAGACGTGTATGATTTTGCAGCACCTCATAATAATAATAATAATAATAATAATAATAATAATAATAACCAACACTTTCCTTCCATCATAGTAAATATCTTGGTAATAAAGAATAACACGTGTATGATTTTGCAGCACCTCATAATAATAATTGAGGGGGTTAAGTTGACATAAGGTGTTACATGATTATATTTTGATATGATACTGATTTATTTGCACGATGGAAGGAAAGTGTCGGTGGTTATTTGATTGTGGCTGTACAAAAGGCTCCAATATAATGTACAGTGTATGTGTGTGTGTGTGTGTGTGTGTGTGTGTTAAGGGGTGATAAGACTTTCGGCCGCAACACACAGTCGCGGTCAAAAATAATCATCCATATATGGGTAACCCACGTAAGATATTGACAGCTTTCCTCTGTTCCTTAGCTTATTAACTTTCCAATAAATTAGTTAAGTACCATGATTTAATTTACTACAAGCAGCTACGCACTACATAAAACAATTACATCATGATTATGTGAACGTGAAAACATTAGACAGTAAATTGTTTAAGATACCCATATGTGGATGATTATTAATGACCGCGACTGTACATACGCAGGGATACCAATGTGAGAAGTCTGTTATCAAAAACCTTCATTCGTGCAGAGGGTGTAACCATATTTTTTTTGCTGTGTGTACATTATTCAATACATGTCACAATCAGCAGAGAAGACCTTGTCCGTTTTAATTAACACCGGTCGATGACTTTTGCAACTTCTGTCAAAACCGTTTAGTCCTTGAAGCAACGAGAGGACAAGTGTAGGTCGTTGCCATCAAAGATTATTATTATTATTATTATTATTATTATTTTTTATGTTCAGACACTGGGCATATATATAGACTTCGTGATACCAGCCTTTACCGACACACACACACACACACACACACACACACACACACACACACACACACACACACACTCAAATAACTACCAACACATTCCTTCCATCAGTATAAATAAATCAGTATCATATCAAAATAGAATCATACAACAACACCTTACGTCAACTCAACCTCCTCAATTATTATTATGAGGTGCTGCAAATTCATATACGTATTGTTCTTTATTACCAAGATATTTACTACGATGGAAGGAAAGTGTCGGTGGTTATTTGATTGTGGCTGTACAGGTGGCCACACATGAAGCTGGTAGGGCTCGTTACTTGTGAGGTAGCTACAAAGGAAAGGAAAGTGAACAAAATATGTAGTTTGTTGACAGGCAGACAGTAAAATATTATTACTGTCTGTCTGTCAACAAACTATAACTTTTGCTCACTTTCCTTGATGTTGTAGCTACCTTCAGTTCTTTATCTATCTTTCCTTTCTTTCGATTTTCTCCGTGCCTGCCGTCTATCCTATCTATCACCTTCTCCCTCGTGTTATTCACTTCCATCTTCCGTATTCTATTTCCTTCACCTTTTATATTTATCCTCCCCGTCTGACTCTCTCTTCATCGCTTCATTTTCTTCACCTGCACCCTTCACCTTTTTTTCTTCCTCGTGATCTTACACCAACGGTAAACCACAGTTGTATAAATAAACAGAGTGAGAAGGTGCACATCTGGACTGACCTTGGCTGACCTGCTGACATTTGCTGGTATAATAACAAAGGTGGTCATATTATATGTCACTTCCTCGTCACGTAGCTCCGTTTGTCCCTTCCCAACACTTGTTATCACTCCATGTTACTTCCTTGTCACGATTTCCGCTTGCTTGCTCCGTATAGCTACTTAAATTTTTCGCTTGCTTGGTCCGTAGGCTACTCACAAAAGTTAAGGGTAGATTCTCTTGTTGGTAAATTGGAAGGTTAGCTGCTGGTGAGTCATCTTAAGGGGGAAGTTTTGTAATGGTAATTCTGGGGCAACTGAATCCTCAAAACTATTCCAAGCAACAGAACACCATTATTTTTGCTCTTCTGGTCTTGTTTCCTGGCATACTTTGGAGGAATCACAGGCCTTACAATTCACCAACAAAAGAATCTCACCCACCTTAAGGACCCTGTGATGTAGTAAGAAAATTAGAGATAAATGAGTCCTTCAAATATAGCCACGAAACATCTCCTATAGGGAAGGAGCGTGTTTCGTGGCATAGTCAGGAGAAATCAGAAGTCTCCAATTTTCATACACGATCACAGGGTCCCTAAGTTCACATTCAAGCTAAAATTGTATTCATAGGCGTTTTTTCATGACAAGAACTATACGGTATAGGATCTGCCACCACTTTAAAATCATAGTATAAATCAAGAGGAGAAAAATGGTGTTTAGTGAATAACCTTTGTTTTGATTTCCTCGTCACCAAGCATATATTTTTCTCTCAACCTCGTGAATATTAATGTGTTGATAGCCAGTGACTCGATCTTGTGAAACCACGAAAGTACAGAATGAAACTTAGAGGTGTTGGGTGCTTCACATGTTATATAAAATAATACTGTGTTACTTAGTTTGGCAGTATATATATAGTGTATTATGGATGTATTATTAACGTGGGTGGTATAGCTTAATTCAAGGTGTTTGTTTACTTTCTGAAAACTATAGATGATGATGTTTACATTATTTATACACGTCACAGTCTGAAGAGAGAGAGAGAGAGAGAGAGAGAGAGAGAGAGAGAGAGAGAGAGAGAGAGTATGAAACTGTAAATACACCAAGAGAGAGAGAGAGATAGATAATAATAATCAATATACGCCTTCCTTATATCTTAGCTACAATGACCAGAGGGGGATATATATAAACTGATCTGAAGCCAATTTTTATCTGTTTTTTTAGTTTATTATTTAGATTAGAAAGTAACTAATATATTTTTAGGGTCGATTCCACAGTGGTTGGTATTGGTTTTTTGTAAGCACGCAAAAGAAAGAATCTTAGCCGTTTAAATGACTTATGGGTGAATTATTTAATGAATTTGATGAGTAAACTATGCAGTGATCATTATTATTGTCTAACTGTTGCATAGATTTTGTGAATGTGGATACTGTATTCAGCTTTTGGATAATAATGAAGCCTTACAAGTGTGGTTGGTTGGGAAGCTAACAAACAAATACCACTGTGGAATCGACCCATAAATAATGAAGCCTTACAAGTGTGGTTGGTTGGGAAGCTAACAAACCAATACCACTGTGGAATCGACCCATAAATAATGAAGCCTTACAAGTGTGGTTGGTTGGGAAGCTAACAAACCAATACCACTGTGGAATCGACCCATAAATAATGAAGCCTTACAATTGTAGTTGGTTGGGAAGCTAACAAACCAATACCACTGTGGAATCGACCCATAAATAATGAAGCCTTACAAGTGTGGTTGGTTGGGAAGCTAACAAACCAATACCACTGTGGAATCGACTCATAAATAATAAAGCCTTACAAGTGTAGTTGGTTGGGAAGCTAACAAACCAATACCACTGTGGAATCGACCCTAATTAGAGTAGGGGTAAGTTTATAATATAATATAATAATCTTATATTATAATCATTCAATATTTCTGGCCAAATTTGAACGGCTGGATTTTTTTTCCATGTGCCATATAAAATTGTCTGGTGTTAGTCTAGTTATATTATCATTGACTATAGAGCTTTAGGTATAGAAGAGAGTAAAGCTTTAGTTATAAGATATTAGATTAGAGCTTTAAGTATAGGATATTAGACTATAGAGCTGTAGGTTGAGAATATTAGATTAGAGCTTTAGGACTATAGAGCTTTAGTTATAGAAGAGAGTAAAGCTTTAGGTATAGAATATTAGATTAGAGCTTTAGGTATAGAGCTTTAGGACTATAGAGCTTTAGGTATAGGATATTAGATTAGATAGAGCTTTAGGCATAGGATATTAGATTAGAACTTTTAAGTATAGAATATTAGATTAGAGCTTTAGGTATAGAACAGAGTAAAGCTTTAGGTATAGAACAGAGTAAAGCTTTAGGTATAGGATATTAGATTAGAGCTTTAGAACCATAGAGCTTTAGGCATAGGATATTAGAATAGATAGAGCTTTAGTTATAGAACTTTTAATTTAGGATTATAGAGCTTTGGGTATAGAGCTTTAGGACAATAGAACTTTATGTATAGAGCTTTAGAACTATAGAACTTTATGTATAGAGCTTTAAGTATAGAATATTAGACTATAGAACTTTATATATGGAGCTTTAGGTATAAAATATTATACTATAAAGCTTTATGTAAAGAGCTTTATGTACAGTATATTAGATTAGAAGATTATATATAGTATATTAGATTAGAGCTTTATGTAAAGAGCTTTATGTACAGTATATTAGATTAGAAGATTATATATAGTATATTAGATTAGAGCTTTATGTATAGAGCTTTCGGACTAGATAGAGCTTCAGGACTATAGAGCTTTATGTATAGAGCTTCAGGACTAGAGCTTCACGTATAACCTCACCTCTGTCTGTTGTAAAGAGGAGTGGTGTTCCAGCCAGGGTGATGGGTGGTTTGGATGGTGGGTTGGATGGGTTCACTACATGACCCAACACTGCATGGTTCAGAAGGCCTCGTGCACCCTGACCTCCACCCACTACACCACTCACACCAGTGTTCTTGGGTATCAGCAGCGTCCATGGGTCACCTGTGGGTACAAGGTCAACGTTAGGATACTCGTAGTTAACAAGGTCAAACATTAATTAACAAGGTTATGCTCAGGCTACTCGTAATTAACAAGGTCAAACTAATTAACATGGTCAAGGTTAGGATACTCGTAATTAACAAGGTCAAGCTCAGGCTATACTCGTAATTAACAAGGTCAAGCTCAGGCTATACTCGTAATTAACAAGGTCAAGCTCAGGATATACTCGTAATTAACAAGGTCAAGCCTAGGAAACAGGACCAGAAAAGCAAAAATAATGGTGTTCTGTTGCTTGGAATAGTTTGGAGGATTCATTTGCTCCAGAATTACCAACACAAAACTTCCCCCTCATTAAGGCTCACAATTTGACATACATACAATGGGTCGATTCCACAGTGGTATTGGTTTGTTAGCTTCCCAACCAACCACACTTGTAAGGCTTCATTATTTATGGGTCGATTCCACAGTGGTATTCGTTTGTTAGCTTCCCAACCAACCACACTTGTATGGCTTCATTATTTATGGGTCGATTCCACAGTGGTATTGGTTTGTTTGCTTCCCAACCAACCACACTTGTAAGGCTTCATTATTTTCCAAAAGCTGAGTATCCACATTCACAAAATCTATTCAACAGTTAGATAATGATGATGATCACTGCATAGTTTACTCACCAAATTCATTAAGTAATTCACCCATAAGTCATTTACACGGCTAACATTCTTTCGTCTGCGTGCTTACAAACCAATACCAACCACTGTGGAAGCTAACAAACCAATACCACTGTGGAATCGACCCATAAATAACGAAGCCTTACAAATGTGGTTGGTTGGGAAGCTAACAAACCAATACCACTGTGGAATCGACCCAAATTTGAGTTTAACAATTCCTTTTCTGCTATTTATATTGGCCCATTTACATATAAAGATGATAATACATACATGGTTAGGGAGGGTACGAAAGTCTTTAGTTAGGGAGACTACGAATACATATACACAAACATACATACACAAACACATACATACATACATACATACATGATTAAGGAGACTACGAATACATACACACATACATACATACAGAAACACATACATACATATAAACATGGTTAGGGAGGGTACGAAAGTCTTTAGTTAGGGAGACTACGAATACATACATACATACATACACAAACATGCATATATACTTGGTTAGGGAGGGTACAAAGACGCTTTAGTTAGGGAGGCTACGAATACATACACACATAGTCAGAAAATTGTAGGTAAAATATGAGTCCTTTAAATATTGCCACGACACACACACACACACACACACACACACACACACACACCAATATGGAAGGAGCTTGTTTCATGGCATGGTCAGGTAGAATCAGAAGCCTACAATTTACACACACCTTAATCTCTGTCTTCCTCCCCTCATGGAATTTCCTCCTCAGTTAAATACCCGTTAGAAAGGAACAAAAGGTGGCATTGCAACCCATGTCCTGGTTAGAGTTCAAGGCTTTCTGATAACACATACACACACACACACACACGTACACACACACACACACACACACAGAAATGCTTTGTTTAGTTTATCACACACACACACACACACACACAGAAATGCTTTGCTTAATTCAGTGGTAAAGTTTATCACACACACACACACACACACACACACACACACACACACACACACACACACACACACACACACACACACACACACACACACACACAAACACTGAATTCATTAGGATATAAATTACATGAGGCAATATTCTTGTTGGCCTCTAAACTTCATGTCTCTTTGAACTTCTGGTAGACAGCCAAGGAGGGTATGTACGATTTATACCGGCCGGCTTATTGTTTGTGTGTGTGTGTGTGTGTGTGTGTGTGTGTGTGTGGGTGGGTAGGTAGGTAGGTAGGTGTGTGAGTGTGTCTGTGTGTGTGTGTGTGGGTGGGTGGGTAGGTGTGTGTGTGTGTGTGTGTGGGTGTGTGGGTGGGTAGGTAGGTAGGTGTGTGTGTGTGTGTGTGTGTCTGTGTGTGTGTGGGTGGGTGGGTGTGTAGGTAGGTAGGTGTGTGTGTGTGTGTTTATTTATTTTTTATTTTTATTTTTTCGTGAACCGGAGGTGAGGGAAGATTCAAAAGTTTTCAGAATTATTATTATTATTATTATTTTAAAATCTGTGTGATTGAAATATGTATCAGCCTTAATTTTAACTTTTATTTACATCTACTAGGATTCAAAAGTCGATTAGTGTTATAATTCCACTCTAAAATAATAATATCCATGCATGGATTTGACTGTACGGTATATTTATGTACAGCCACAATCAAATATCCACCGACACTTTCCTTCCATCGTAGTAAATATCTTGGTAATAAAGAACAACACGTGTATGATTTTGCAGCACCTCATAGTAATAATTGAGGGGGTCGAGTTGACATACGGTGTTGTTGTATGATTATATTTTGATATGATACTAATTTATTTGCACGATGGAAGGAAAGTGTTAGTGGTTATTTGATTGTGGCTGTACGTATGTATGCTTTATATATAAACACTTGCTTCATCTTACTTCACTCTGACCTTTGCCACCTGTACTGTAAAAAAAAAAAAAAATTATATCCTGCCTTTCTTGTACTCCATCCCCGTCCCTCCCTCCCTCCCTCCTACCCACACATCCACCATCCTTGTACCCCTTCATTTGTATTCATCCCCACAGTTCATCCTTGTCTTCCTCCACTCCCACAACCTATCATTTTCCTTCAGCACTTGGGACGTTTCATCATTTTCCACTCTTTCCCTCCCCTTCTTCTAAAAGCCATATTTTTTCCTTGGGCCACCTGAATGAAGAATAATAAAGTGCTGTTCTTCCCTGCGTAAATGCTATATACATCTACTCTATTCCCTTCTATGTACTATGAAGCTAAATACACGTTTCTTGGAGTAGAGAATGGAAAGGGAAGGAGATAAGGAGGACGAGGATAGGACGGGAGAATGGAAAGGGAAGTAGATAGGGAAGGGAGAGGAAAGGAGAAGAAGATGGGAGTAGGAAGGGGAGAGGAAAGGAGAAGATGGGAGTAGGAAGGGGAGAGGGAAGGGAAGGAAGTAGGAGAGACGAGATGGGAAAACGAAAAGGGAAGGATATAGGGAAGGAAGAGGAGAGGAGAAGAAGACGGGAGTAGGGAGGGGAGAGGGAAGGGAAGGAAGTAGGAGGAGAGACGAGATGGGAAAACGAAAAGGGAAGAGAAGAAGACGGGAGTAGGGAGGGGAGAGGGAAGGGAAGGAGGTATAGGAGAGGAGTGGTAGTGGTGGGGGGGGAAACCTTGACATTTACTGAAAGACTGCTGGATGTGTGTACTCGTGCCCACATCAGCTGGCAACAGAGAGGTGGGTATGTATGTATGTGTGTGTGTGTGTGTGTGTGTGTAGCCTCACCGTCAACACTCACACATACAGGACCTTTCATTATTTTCTTCCTTGTCTGGCCACTCCCTTTTCTTCCTCCTCGTCTGGCCACTCCCTTTTCTTCCTCGTCTGGACACTCCCTTTTCTTCCTCCTCGTCTGGCCCCTCGTCTGGCCACTCCCTTTTCCTCCTCCTTGTCTGGCCACTCCCTTTTCTTCCTCCTCATTTGGCCACTCCCTTTTCTTCCTCGTCTAGTTAATTATTTATCATTGTTTACTTCGTCATGTTGTGTGTGTTTGTCACGACCCACTTTCATCCTTCATCATGCTTCTTCCCAACTTAACTATAAAAATTGTATGGTAGTTTTTCTTTAATATGGTAGTATGGTAGTATGGTAGTTTTTCTTTATATTGTTTGTACTGGACAGCTTATTATTATTATTATTATTATATTTTTTCTTTCCTTCCTAGTACACAAGTTCACGTCACTTCTTCAAACTGACTCGTACGGACCAATCTCCAACAATCCTTTATTTTTGTCGATGTAGATTGCAAAAACCTAGTAATTGTGTACAAGGTCACCGCCCCCCTCCCTTCCTCCCCTCCAAACAGTTAGTACATGTAGTATAGGGTAAAGGTATCTCAGGACAGGGTAAAGCATATAATATAGGGCACGACAGGACTGTGAAATGACGGGGTACAGTTGGACACATGAATGGGTGGTACAGCCCAGGTGAAAGATTCTTGTCCATTTGAGTAACCAACCAGTGTCTATTATTAGGTACTTGCTTTTTTTAACCATCTTCAACACTGACTTCTGCCCCTGATGTCTCCTATTTGGCACTAAGGAAGTTGTATTGGGAGAAATTGGCATCTTTCACCTGGACTGTACCACCATTCATGTGTCCAAATGTACATAGACCAGACAGGACACAGAATAATTATATAGGGCCCGGTAGCAAGAAACATTATCTAACCCAGTACATGCATGAGCTTGGCTAGGTTAGGTTAGGTTAGGTTAGGTTGGGTTAGATTAATAACTATTGAGGTTAAATTAGCTGGGAAAGAGGATGAGACTATTTCCAAATTTATCCGATGGTTGGTTGTATCGTTATAACCCAAGCGCTATTATTCTCCTTCCAACCACTATGATTTTGGCCCAGCAGTAAGTGGTGTGTGTATGTACCCGGTTAGAGAGTGTTTTTATGTACCCCGGCAGTACCCGTATTGACTAGACTACAAGAGGACAATACGAGACAGTGTGTGGCAGGACTAGACAACACAAAGAAGGATCAAGCAAGCAGGGGTACGTGCAGTTGGACACATGAATGGTGGTACAGCCCAGGTGATAGATGGTCAATTTCTCCCAATATCAAGTTCCTTAGTGCCAAATAGGAGACATCAGGGCAGAAGTCAGTATTGAGGATGGTAATAAAAAGCAAGTACCTGATAATAGACACTGGTTACTCAAATGGGACAAGTATCTTTCACCTGGGCTGTACCACCCAATTCATGTGTCAACTGTACCTATAGGGAAGACCACGTCATACAGAGCCAACACCGGTGGGACAATATTATTTACACTTCACTTCCACTCGACCCGTTAGCCTTCACACAGACATCGATACAAGAGTCCACTTGAATGTCAGGTTTAATTAGGAGAGGTGGAGGTCAGACTACCCCCGTCCTCCTCTCCCTCAGTGACCTTCGTGTTGCTGATTGCCTTTTGTAACATGATTTAACACTTGACCATGGATGCACCTACTGTCAACTTGTGAATATTTTTTTTCTTAAGGGGGTACGGGAGTAGGGGAAAGGCTTGGGGGGGGGGGGTTTGGGGGGTACGGGAATAGGGAGACAGGCTTGGGGTGGGTAGAAAGCCTGTCCCCTATTTCTGCACCCTCCTAACCCTAACCCCCCTCCAAGCCTGTCCCCCTACTCCCGCACCCCCAAAACCCCCCCCCCCAAGCCTGTCCCCCTACTCCCACACACCCCTAAACCTGTCCCCCTACTCCCGCACCCCCCTAACCCCCCCTCCAAGCCTGACCCCCTACTCCCGCACCCCCCTAACCCCCCCCAAGCCTGTCCCCCTACTCCCGCACCCCCCTAACCCCCCAAGCCTGTCCCCCTACTCCTGCACCCCCCTAACCCCCCCAAGCCTGTCCCCCTACTCCCGCACCCCCCAAAACCCCCCCAAGCCTGTCCCCCTACTCCCACACACCCCTAACCCCCCCCCAAGCCTGTCCCCCTACTCCCACACCCCCCAAACCCCCCCTCCCCCCAAGCCTGTTCCCCTACTCCCCCCCCCCCAAGCCTGTCCCCCTATATCCCGCTTCCCCTTAAGACCAACATCAAACTAATTTTCTTGTCAATTGTAAAGCTTCCTGCCTGGCTCCAGTGAGGGGTTACTGACCTTGTAAAAACAGGCAGATAAAAATAAATGTCAATATAAAATGTGCCAGTCTTTGTTTGATGCCAGTGATTGTGTTGACTTGATAGTTTTACTCTCGAGAATCTCCTACAGATAAATAACTATATATTGTGGAAGAGGCTGTAATTACAACTCTATACCTTCTACTATTTACGAGTTGTGGTGGTCGATAGTTTTGGTAGATGTTATTAATATTGCTGATCTGTACAGTATGATTGTGTCTATAATATAGCTCGTGATGACTCCAGGCATAATCTAAATTCCTCTCAAAACATTTTATTTTTATTTTTTTTCACGTTACTTTATTTAATGACATATTATTCTGGTAACCCATTCCTGATGTCTTCATTCTCGAAACTACAAAACAGGTTCTTTACTCGTTTATATACCGAGATGGTTTGTTTGTTTCCTGGCATTGATTGGTGAACTCAGTAGTCACCCAGTTCACCCACAAGAGAGATAAATCCTTTTAACATGAGGGGGTCGAGTTTTTGTTTACGTTTTTTCCTGAGGGTGTGTGAACTTTACCCTGTACTCTGAAGGTTTGTGTCCACCACCACACTGCTTCCTCATTGAGTTAACTACCAGGACACGGTGGGGCAATGCAGGGCTGGGCAGGGTAGGGCAGGGCAGGGTAGGGCAGGGTAGATGCTAGGGCAGGGTACAGGTGGACAAGGGAATTCTTAATTGGTACAGCCGAGGTAGAATATGCTCAGCTTCTCTCAGTATAGAGTGGCCAAAAAGATATTATACAAGCAAATACCAGACAAAAGTCATTGGTTACTATATAGAGAGGGACAAGCATCTTCCACCTGGGATGTACCGTGAATCCCTGTGTCCAAATGTACACTCGCAATCCAAAATATGTATCGAAGTCTTGTTGAAGTTTCTAATCATTTGACATACTAATGAACCAATTACAACACTTATCCTGTTTCATATTTGGTTGAACTCGCTTAATACTCGATCAGGCTATTCGAAGCAAGCCTGGATACATATTTTGGATTGTGTGAATGGGAGGAAGGGCAGGGCAAGGTGGCGAGAGAATCGAGAGTGCTTGATTGATTGATTGATTGATATTAAGCACCGCAACAGCGAGGTCATATAGCGCCAGAGAAAGGTGATAGAGAGGTGTGTGACAGTAGCCTAAGCAGGAAGGAAGTAAAATAAAAAGAGAGACAGGTGAAGAACAGAAAGGGAGTGGCTGGAGCGGATTGAGAGTAAGATAAAAAGTAAAAGACGGAAGTGTGTATGAGGTACAAAAAAGTCCCCATATATATATACTGGTCTAACCTTAACCCATACACAAAATCTACAATATTGGACGAAAAGGGGGGAAGGGGGCCAGGGGGAAACAGGTCCATACAACCCTTACCCTCGCCAGTTTTTCTTTGTACAGGATGTATTGTGGATATTTTTGGTGTTGTCTGTAATTGGACACACATCTGTTACCATGTGCAGGCTGCAGGTGTATGGCTGTACAGTTGGCCTCAGGAATTCGTGATGTAGTAAAAAAATTGGAGGTTAGTGAGTCCTTCAAACATTGCCACGAAACACACACACACACACCTATATGGAAGGAGGTTGTTTCGTAGTATAGTCAGGAGGAATCAGAAGCCTCCAAACACACACACACACACACCTATATGGAAGGAGGTTGTTTCGTGGCATAGTCAGGAGGAATCAGAAGCCTCCAATTTTCATACACGATCACAGAGAGACCTTAAACTAATGCAAATTGTGACGCGATTGGTGGCGCTTCTAACAGGCCGCTAGCAGAGAGAGAGAGAGAGAGAGAGAGAGAGAGAGAGAGAGAGAGAGAGAGAGAGAGAGAGAGAGAGAGAGAGAGAGAGATATGGCATAATATTCATTTTTTTTTATTTTTTTTATTTTGATGTATATAATTTTTTCCCACAGTTTTTCCATCTCTATCATCATATTGACTGAGCCCATATTTCCTTACACATAACGTACAGTCAACCTCAGGAATTCGTATACACCACTGTATGTGCAGAATAAGAACTCTTTTTAACCAATGCTCTGTGTACTAATTCCTGAGGCCGACTGTACATGCATTGGTTCACTCGTAGTCAATGTTTTCTGGATTCTTCCTAGCTAGTTATTATTTACACACTAACTAAAATAATGTGTGATATGTAAACAAAAAACAATCAATTATTTACTATCAGTTTTAAGAATAATAAGCTAAAGTCAGTGATTTTAGAGCTTTATACATCTACAGTATTTACGACCTCCTTACAATACAAGAGAGAGAGAGAGAGAGAGAGAGAGAGAGAGAGAGAGAGGCGACGAAGAGAAGTAATGGTCAAAGTAAATGAGGAACGGGAAACTCCAGATCGAGACGAGAAGCAAACAGAGAGAGAGAGAGAGAGAGAGAGAGAGAGAGAGAGAGAGAGAGAGAGAGGCGACGAAGAGAAGTAATGGTCAAAGTAAATGAGGAACAGGAAACTCCAGATCGAGACGAGAAGCAAACAGAATTTGTAATGAGGAGAACGAACGAGAGACGAAATATAACGTGGAGAGAGATGAACTTTCACTACTATTATACCTCGCTGCTATTGGCTCCCCCCACACCCCTCCCTCTTACAAGCCCCTCCCACCTCTCTCTCTCCTACAAGCTTCTCTCTCTCTCTCTCTCTCCTCTCTCTCTCTCTCTCTCTCTCCTACAAGCCTCTCTCTTTCTCTCTTACAAGCCTCTCTCTCTCTCCTACAAGCTTCTCCCACCTCTCTCTCTCTCTCTTTCTCTGCCTCCTACAAGCCCCCCCCCCCTCTCTCTCTCTCTCTCTCTCTCTCTCTCTCTCTCTCATCTCTCTCTCTCTCTCTCTCTCTCTCTCCTGTCTTTCGAAATATTCTTATCTGCACGAGTGGGAAAGTGTGGAATGTTTGCACCTGTCGAACACCTAAAATGCGTTTTCATAATCCTAGCGAGAATGCCCCGCTTTCCTTATATAATAATAATGTCATTAGATACATGTCGGCATTTCGCGTACATTCACAAGCACTAATAATAAGTATACAGCTTTGGTTGAAGCTTTGAACAGTCCACCAATTCACCAACAAACAAATTCCAATGGATATCTTAATTATGTGTGCATTTATTTATCGTCTCTAGATAGGTATTCCATGCATACCTGCTGAATACTTATATTAGTGCTCGTGACTGTACATTCTATAATTTCGTATCCTATTTCGAGGCTGCTAGCTGTTTCGTTCCGAGGTGTTGTTTCTTGTTGCAGGACTATTAGGCGTGACAGTACATCACTCCCCAAACTAGTCATCAAATCAAGCGACCTCTGGTATGTAGGACAGGGCAGGGCAGGGTAAGGGGGAACTAGGCTGAGTAAAACTGAACATAAGGGCAGGTCACACCAGGAAAAGTCACGTCGGAGAGAGAGAGAGAGAGAGAGAGAGAGAGACGTATGTGTATGAGCGAGAGAGAGAGAGAGAGAGACTGACTGTATGTGTGTGTGTTAGAAAGTAAAACCAGTCAAGTTTCTCTCTGGACCCACACCACCACCACCACCACCACGAGGATACGCACACAGACAGACCCTCACTCACCTCAGCAACAACACATCACCACAAACCTACTTATAGTCAGTCGTAAGAGTAGCCTAATAACCCAACACCAATAGACTAGCCTAGTTAGTATTCTATTGGTCTTGTCCTAACCACAGTCAGTCCACATATACCGAACTGTGGGCCTAACCATTGAACTCAACCCCACGAGAGTAAGACGGATGGATAGTAATAATTAGTAGGTTAAAATAGATGGATAGATGATACGATTGGCAACTGTAGCCTAATAATAATTCTCGTATGGGTCGGTTTAAGGTCGTAATTCTTTTCTGGAACATTGGAGTGCCTTGATTCCTCTAAAGTATGCTAGGAAACAGGACCAGAAGAGCAAAAATAATCAGAAGGCACCACCAGGTCTCATACACGTTATCTTCCTGTTTGATTCACGATTGGTAAGATATTTTATAGTTGTGTTGAGAGGTGTGTTGGTTGGTTGGTTGGTTGGTTGGAAAAGAATGTCAACAAATTACACAACCTTCAATTTTCCCCGACAACAATACTGACAATAATAACACAGACACTTAGAAGAACAAAGCCGAGTGGGAATATAACAATTACATCATTATTTTAAGGTGGTATATAATTGGATAAGTGTCTTGATTCCTCCAAAGTATGCTAGGAAACAACAGGACCAGAAGAGCAATAAAAATTATAATAATAATAGTGTTCTGTTGTCTGGAATAGCTTGGAGGATTCATTCAGTTGCTCTTCCTGATTTACCAACACAGAACTTCCCCCTTGATTTATTCTATCCACCGGCAATGACAGACAGGCTGATGATGTGTACAGTCGTGGCACATAGTCCTTGATCAGGGTGTAATAAGGGGAAGTTTGGTCAAGGATTATCTGCCGTGACTGTACGTACGTGTGTCTCAGGTGTATGTTTGTTTGTTTATGTATGTATGTATGTATGTATGTATACTCGCAATCCAAAATATGTATCCAGGCTTGCTGCTTCGAATAGCCTGATCGAGTATTAAGCGAGCTCAAGCAAATATGAAACAGGATAAGCGTTGTAATTGGTTCACTACTATGTCAAATTTGATTCGAAACTTCAACAAGACCTGGATACAAATTTTGGATTGCGAGTGTACAGTCGTGGTCAATAATATTCATCCACATTGGGGCGACTCAATCGTGTAAAAGTTTGATAACTTCCCTCTGTTCCTTATATAGCTGATAAATTAACATTGAGATAAGTAGGCTAAGTACCATCTTTTAATTTACTACAAACTGCTAGGCTATATTCAAAAGGGTTAGTTAAGGGGGTAAATAATTCACTTTCGTTACATTGGAGTGCCTTAATTCCTCCAAAGTAGCCAGGAAACAGAACCAACAAATGGACAACATTAATGGTGTTCTGTTGCTTGGCATTGTTTGGAGGAATCATTTGCTCCAGATTTACCATTATATAAACGTTAAAAAAAAAACATTAAACAGCAATGTATAATAGGTACCCATATGTGGATGATTATTATGGACCACGATTGTATGTGTGTATGTATGTATGTACAGTCGTGGTCAATAATAATCATCCACATATGGGTATCTCAAACAAGTTACTGTCTAATGTTTTCACGTTCACATATGATGTTATTGTTGACGGAAATAATATATTAATCCATACAGTTTCGGTGGACACTGCCACCATCTTCAGTGGTCTAGCGAGAAGAAAGGAATGACATAGATAGTACATAGGTATGAACTTATATATACTTGTATATAAGTTCATACCTATGTACTATCTATGTCATTCCTTTCTTCTCGCTAGACCACTGAAGATGGTGGCAGTGTCCACCGAAACTGTATGGATTAATATATTATTTCCGTCAACAAGAGTGGGTTTTATTCACCGTTTATGATCATCACGCCAGTGTGATTTCACCACCATTATGATGTTATTGTTTTAAGTAGTGTGTAGCTGCTTGTAGTAAATTAAAAGATGGCACTTAATCTATTTATTGGAAAGTTTATCATCTAAGGAACAGAGGGAAGCTGTCAAACTCTTACGTGAGTTACCCCTATATGGATGATTATATTTGACAGCGACTGTACTGTATGTATGAGGAAGGACCAATAAGGAGTTCGTGGAAGCATAAGTGATGGCTCAATAAACTACAACAGGTGATTTTAGTTTTCGGCGAATTTGATGCCAAGAGTTGATTGTGGGACCCTAGGAGCTGTAATTAATGTAGTCAGAAAATTGGAGGTAAATGAGTCCCGTCCTTCAAATATATTGCCACGAAACACACACACCTATATTGATGGAAGAAAGAGCTAGCTTGTTTGTTTCGTGGCATACTATGGGTCGATTCCACAGTGGTATTTGTTTGTTAGCTTCCCAACCAAGCACACTTGTATGGCTTCATTATTTATGGGTCGATTCCACAGTGGTATTGGTTTGTTAGCTTCCCAACCAAGCACACTTGTATGGCTTCATTATTTATGGGTCGATTCCACAGTGGTATTGGTTTGTTAGCTTCCCAACCAACCACACTTGTAAGGCTTCATTATTTATGGGTCGATTCCGCAGTGGTATTTGTTTGTTAGCTTCCCAACCAACCACACTTGTAAGACTTCATTATTTTCCAAAAGGTGAGTATCCACATTCACAAAATCTATCCAACAGTTAGATAAAAATAATAATGATCACTGCATAGTTTACTCACCAAATTCATTAAATAATTCACCCACATAAAGTCATTAACACGGCTAAGATTCTTTCGTTTGCGTGCTTACAAACCACTACCAACCACTGTGGAATCGACCTGTAGTCAGGAGGAATCAGAAGCCTCCAATTCTCATACATAATCACAGAGTTTTTTAATGTGTGTATGTGCCTGTGTGTATTTCCTGTCTCTAAAAATTATCATAGATCCTTTCATTGATTTGCTTCCCAGTTTTTCAGTTTCTTTCTGCATGCATTGAATAGTAACACATAATAAATTGAGCGTTTAACAAGTAATCGTGTGTAAGTGGTGGTGGTGGTGGTAGTCGTGAGAATAAGTGTGTGTGTGTGTGTGTGTCGAAGCTTGTAGTAATATAAGTAGTAATATAAGTGGAGGTGGTAGTGAAAATTAGTGTGTGTGTGTATTAATCGTGAGTGTGTGTGTGTGTATTTAGGCTTGTGGCGGGTAATCGTGTGTGTGTGTGTGTGTTTAGGCTTGTGGTAATCGTGTGTGTGTGTGTGTGTGTGTGTGTTTAGGCTTGTAGTAATCGTGACGGTGTGTGTGTGTGTGTGTGTGTGTAATCGTATGTGTGTTAGTGATACTCGTTAATGTGAGTGTATATGTTGGTAAATGCGAGTGAGTGAGTAAGTGAGAGTGAGTGTTGAAGCGTGAGAGAGTAAGTGAGAGTGAGTACAGAAGCTGGTAATCGCGAGTGAATGAGTGAGCTAGAGTGAGTGTGAGTGTTGAAGCGTGAGAGAATGAGTGAGCATTGAAGCGTGAAAGCGTGTGAGTATAGAAAGAAACTACATATGGTAATCGCGAGTGAGTGAGAGAGAGTGAGAGTGAGAGTGAGTGTTGAAGCGTGAGAGAGTGAGTGTATTTGGAGAGGCAGACAGGAAGGAGGTGGCTGGGTTGCAGGACGTGGTCATTAGTGATACAAACGGTTCCCCGCCCAGGATGGTGGTCACCCTCTATCATGAGTCGACCCCCTCGCCTCACCTACTACTACTACTACTACCCTCCAATCCCCTAACCTCATCCTCGTTACATATAGTTTTCATTCATCTATACTTAATCTCATCCTCGTTACATATAGTTTTCATTCATCTATACTTAATCTCCTCCTCGTTACATATAGTTTTCATTCATCTATACTTTTTCATTTCTCTATACACTTCCTCATCCTCTTTACATAATCATTTTCATTCCTTTATACTTTTTCATTCCTCTATACTTAATCTCATCCTCGTTACATATAGTTTTTCATTCCTCTATACTTAATCTCCTCCTCGTTACATATAGTTTTCATTCATCTATACTTAATCTCCTCCTCTTTACATATAGTTTTCATTCATCTATACTTTTTCATTCATCTATACTTAATCTCCTCCTCTTTACATATAGTTTTCATTCATCTATACTTAATCTCATCCTCGTTACATATAGTTTTCATTCATCAATACTTAATCTCCTCCTCTTTACATATAGTTTTCATTCATCTATACTTAATCTCATCCTCGTTACATATAGTTTTCATTCATCTATACTTTTTCATTTATCTATACACTTCCTCATCCTCTTTACATATCATTTTCATTCATCTATACTTTTTCATTCCTCTATACTCAATCTCATCCTCGTTACATATAGTTTTCATTCATCTATACTTTTCTCCTTCCCTTCACGTGCTAAATCTTACTCTTCCTACTCCTCTTTATATATAGTTTTCATTCCTGTATACTTTTTCATTCCTGTATACTGTTTCATTTCTGTATACTTTTTCTCTTCCATTCACATTTTCTGTTTTTTTCTTCTTCAATTCCTCTCTCTCTCTCCTGCTATGCTTTTACTATAAACAAGTCATAAAAACGTGTTGTGAGCCGTGTATAAAGTGGTGGTGAGTGAGAGGTGTTGTGGTCAAGGTAGGGTATAGGTAGGGTAGAATAAAACAGCACAGGGTAGGGTTTAGGGTAGGGTTGGGCAGGGTATGGTAGGGTTTGTATGAGTGTGGTTAGTTCGACTCCACAAATCCTTTCACTCCACTACCAGCATGACGCCACCAGCCTGCCCCTCTCTCTCTCCCTCTCTCTCTCTCTTTCAGGTATTGCGTTAAGTACACACACACACACACACACACACACACACACACACACACAAAAAGTGGTGATCCAGTTCCCCATGACACGAGAGAAAAAAACGGTGTTATGTCATGAATGTTACAACCATGACCGCCAGTGACTGACCTTGGCCACCTACCACAGGGCACCACCACTACTACTACTACTACTACTGTTACAACCACCACTACCACTGCCACTATCACTACACTGCCACTATCACTACCAATACAACCACCACCACTACCACTATCACTACCACCAATACAACCACCACCACTATCACTGTCACAACTACCACCACTACTACCACTGTTACAACCACCACCACTACCAATACAACCACCACTACCACCACCACCACTGCCACCACCACTACCACTACCACTGTCACCACCACCACTGCCTGTCTGCCGAGGTAACCTGTACCAACCACCTGATATAGTGTACTACGTGTGAATAATATACACATCGTGGTTGTGTCTAAAACGTGTCCATATGTTTTGATTACACATTGCAAACATCTACAATTCTACATCATTGTCCTTTGTGTTCGAATATCAACTGTGTTTCAAAATGTGTTGGATGTGATTGGAGTTGTTGTTGTTGTAGGCTACTGTAGTATTATGACATTTATTGAGGCTAACGTGGACTGATGATAAAAAGAATGCTCAGTGTAATTAGGCTTGACAAGGCCTTATTTTCTAGAGTCCTGCAATAAGCAAGCAATTGTACAGGATTACGATGGGATGGGTTGAGGAAGATGAGGAAGAAGATATGGACAGAGATAGAGAAAGAGAGATGGGAAGGAGGGGAAGGGGAACAGCCAGACAGACATATAGACAGACAGAGAGAAAGGAGACAAGGAGAAATAGAGAGAACGGGAGGAGACAGAGAGAGAACGGGAGACAAGGAGAAATAGAGAGAACGGGAGACAGAGAGAAAGACAGGGAACGGGAGACAAGGAGAAATAGAGAGAACGGGAGACAGAGAGAAAGACAGGGAACGGGAGACAAGGAGAAATAGAGAGAACGGGAGACAGAGAGAAAGACAGTGAACGAGAGACAAGGAGAAATAGAGAGAACGGGAGACAGAGAGAAAGACAGAGAACGAGAGACAAGGAGAAATAGAGAGAACGGGAGACAGAGAGATAGAGAGAACGGGAGACAAGGAGAAATAGAGAGAACGGGAGACAGAGAGAAAGACAGTGAACGAGAGACAAGGAGAAATAGAGAGAACGGGAGACAGAGAGAAAGACAGAGAACGAGAGACAAGGAGAAATAGAGAGAACGGGAGACAGAGAGATAGAGAGAACGGAGACAAGGAGAAATAGAGAGAACGGAGACAGAGAGAAAGACAGAGAACGAGAGACAAGGAGAAATAGAGAGAACGGGAGACAGAGAGAAAGACAGAGAACGGGAGACAAGGAGAAATAGAGAGAACGGGAGACAGAGAGATAGACAGAAAGACAGAGGGAGACAAGTGAAAGAGAGAGACCCTTACTGTAGCCTTTCACTGGCCTGGACTCCAATGTTAACAGCACAAGGCAGTACACTCTTGGTTTCCCTTCAAGTTATTAACATGCACGAGGTGAGACTGACCCAATATTGATAGAATGCAGTAATGGTGGTGCAGTTTACAAATATCAAGTGTGGTTTTAAGACGGGACCTGCTGTTTCTTTGCTAAGTAAATTGGTTTAATATTATTTTAAGTAACCCTGTGATGTAGTCAGAAAATTGAAGGTAAATAATGAGTCCTTCAAATATTGCACGAAACACACACACCTATAGGGAAGGAGCGTGCATGTTTCGTGGCATAGTCAGGAGGAATCAGAAGCCTCCAATTCTCCCATACACGATCACAAGGTCCTTAATGTCTGCAGTGCCTCCCTCAGAGAAGAAAATCGTTTGCCTGGTGGTGGTAGAAATAAGATTGTGACTGTGGTAGAGTGAATGCTACACGGGGATTTGTTTTTGTTCCTTTCTCCTCCTTCGTTTATTTACTATTGACAACATAGAAGGAGTGACGTTGGAATAAAACATGATTCTACTCTTAGCCTTTTACCTCCCTTCACACCTCAGGGACACACACACACTCTAACACACACACACAATCACTCTAACACACACACATACTCTAACACACACACACACACACACACCACTCTAACACACACACACACACACACACACACACACACACACTCATACACTCACTCACTCACTCTAACACACACACACACTCACATTCACTCTAACACATACACTCACTCACACATACACACACTCACTTACTCACACACACACACACACACACACACACACACACACACACACACACACCAGGGATAGAGAAAAAAATTATTAAAGTATAAGGAAGAGTAAGTATATGCTTGAATATAGAGTTGGTGTATGAATGAATGACCCAAGTGAGGTGTGTAACTTTGTACTCTGTGAATATGAGAGAAAAAATATTATAAAGCTGAAAAGAGAGAGAGAGAGAGAGAGGAGAGAGAGAGAGAGAGAGAGAGAGAGAGAGAGAGAGAGAGTGAGAGAGAGAGAGAGAGAGAGAGAGAGAGAGAGAGAGAAAGAGAGAAAATGATTGAAATTAAAAGTGGAGAGAGAGAGAGAGAGAGAGAGAGAGAGAGAGAGAGAGAGAGAGAGAGAGAGAGAGAGAGAGAGAGAGAGAGAGAGAGAGAGAGAGAAGAATAGGAGGAAGGGTCAAAAGGTGTGGGGTGGGGGTGGGGGGAAGGTTAAAAGTTGGGGGGGAGGTGCGGCCTTGTCTTCCCTTCACTACCCACGACAACACAATCACCACTACTACTACCACTACCACCACTACCTTCACCACCACCACCACCACTACTACTACTACCTTCACCACCACCACCACCACCACCACCACTACCACCACCATCTTCCCCACCATCACCACCACCACCACTACCTCCACCACCACCACCACCACCACCACTAACACCACTAACACCACAATTTTTTCACTACACCATTTCTTCAGTCACTCACAATTACCAGAGATATAATTTATTCA
>JAWQEG010002505.1:0-114080 GCA_033782935.1 Petrolisthes cinctipes
TCATCTGTCTTGTATTTTTCATTTATACACATACTAATACTTGTCAGATTATTTGTCTCACAAGTCATCAGAGTCTTGGTCTATTCATGAAGAAACGAGGAAGCTGCCACATCCACTGCAAATAGAGAATTAATGACTCCCAACCCCCCACACACACTTTCTCACTGCATATATATATTCTTCTTCTTTCCTTCTTTTTGTTACTACCTTCTCCTCCTCTTCCTTCCTTCTTTTCTTATCCCTGTGCCTGCTATGGGAATGTGTTCGGTATATTTTCTCACACTAAAACTCAGGCCAACAACTCTATTTAGAAATGCATGAGGCTCTTAAACCTAAGAGGGCAGTTGTGAGGTCGACCCGCATTATTCCCAAGTCTCTCACAGTGCAATACAAGAAGTGCTATAACAAGTCTCTCATTGTCTAGTACACCTTAAGGAGAGAGAGAGAGAGAGAGGAGAGAGAGAGAGAGAGAGAGAGAGAGAGAGAGATTATGTAGTTAGGATGATAATTAAGAAAGTGAATTGTTAAGGACTCAGGAATTTTCCCCTTTAATCCTTAATGATGATGATAATGATGATAGTGGTAATGATGGTACACAATAATAATAATAATAATTATAATAATAACAATAGGTCCTCCTATAGATCACGCCAATCCCTGATCAGCCCTACCAAAACACAGCTGAGGTGAAGAGGAAGTGGGAGGGACAGCCAACCAATCAAATGAAATGGCCTTCACTCCACCTCATAAATCTGACAACCTTATAAATTGCCCCTATCATAATCCTTCTTCGCTGCACTCACTCCTCTATCTCCTTCCTGATACGAAAAGCTCCGGGATTCTCTGCTATTTCTGATGGTTAGTTTTCCTGATTTTGGGGTCATTGTGCTAAATTTAGGGCTCTATGGTCATTTGTTGCATATCGCTTATTATTATTGATTTTTAATATTATTACGAGATTTTTACGGTTTCGCGGCCCTCATTATGTAATTCTGAATGCCACTTTTTTTCTCCCCCCCCCCTCTCTCTCTGTCTCTATCTCTTTGTCTCTATCTCTCTGTCTCTACGTCTGTCGCTCCTCTCCTTCCTCCCCCCTCTCTCTCTCTCTCTCTCTCTCTCTCTCTCTCTCTCTCTCTCTCTCTCTCTCTCTCTCTCTCTCTCTCTCTCTCTCTCTCTCTCTCTCCTAAGCTTAGAGAGAGGAGTAGTTGTTTAGATAGAGGCTGAGTGACAGGCAAATCAATTTGGTATTAAGATCAATCCCTCAGCGGATATAAACAAACAGAATTGAGAATGTGAGGCTGCGATTGTCTCACACTCTCTGTTAATCTCTTAGTCCTATTTCCTTTGTAGGTCGAATAGGCTATGGGGTAATCTATTTCTATGTCTATTTATCGATCTGTCTGTCTCTCTCTATGTCGCTCTGTCTGTCTCTCTTTTTTTTTTTTTTTTAATTCATTGCGCCGTAGCGTCAGTCAATAGGCAGACAACAGTACACAAGGGTAAGCGGGACTCACGAGAACCCAATGACCACATACACACACAAGCACACACACATGCGCACACACACTCACATCACGAAAACATAACAGAATGAAGCACAAGCATACAGACAAATATTTATATCATGACCTACTTAAATCCACCAAAACGAGGGTGGCGCACCAGAAGTTCCTCCAGAACCTGATGGTTCAGCAGGTGTCGACAAACCACATCAAGTGGCAGGCCCTGGGGCAGCAAGTGTCGGACAGTGGGGCAGGCTAGGCAATAGTGCTCTATAGTGTTAGCACGAGGCGCTCGACACAAGCGACACTCAGTGAAGGGAGGCTCACCCTGCATCCCAGCAACCTGCCACGGTGGCCGGTAGCCAAGCCTCAAACGAGCAGAGACTACATTGTGCCTCCGAACCATGAGGCCTCGACGACGGTAGGAATATTTGTGATGGCAGACAGACTCGTAATGGGTGATGGAGATGCTGAAGGGCCTCTCTGCATCCCTGCGTCGCCGTACAGGGAGGAGAGCGGCGAAGCGGACTTTAGAGAGGTAACATGTCAGGGAGAGAGGACGTCCAGCACCACGAGGAGGCAGTTGGCAGGCTTCCTTTGCGAGTCTGTCAACTGTACCATTGTGACGTAAACCTACATGGGATGGCACCCATAAAAATTTGACAGTCAAGTTACGGTGATGCAATAAGGCCAAAAACGATAAAATCTGCTGAATAACAGTAGAGTGTGTGGGCTGAACACTAGAGAGGGAATGAAGGGCAGGTTTGGAGTCACAAAAAATGGCAGCATTCACTCCACGTTGACAAACAACACTAACAGCATCCAGAATGGCATACAGTTCACACAATGTTGAGCTAGAGTGGTTACAGAGACGACGGCCAACCCAGCCCCCTGGAGGTGACTCCAGGTCAGGCGAGAAAACAGCACAACCTGCTGCACCATCCACCTGCAATGAGCCATCAGTGTAGAGGCAGTATGGATCTGTGATGGAGGAAGTCACTGTTTCTATGTGTTCCAGAGCCAACTGCTGCTGTAGAGAAGGCAGCTCCGACTTGGAAGTAGGTGTAAAGCTCACATCAGGTGTTGGTAGCATCCATGGAGGGGGTCCTGGGGGGACGTCTGCAACCATTATATCTATATTAAGACCACGGAGCACAGAGGAAACAGACCTTATAAGAGTACGTCCAGCAGGCAGTATGGGAGGGACCGGGTAGTTTGGTCTAAGAGAAGTCCTGACTAACTGAGAGTAATGGGGTGAAAGATGTGGGAAATGGAGGCACTTGACAGTGAAGCAAGTAACATTAGAATAAATTCTCTCCACTAATGGGGGAAGACGCAACTCACGCTGCATGTTCACTATCCTGGTCGACATTGGACAGCCGAGAATAATTCTCATTGCTCTATTTTGAAATTTTTCTAAAGTTTCCAGAGTAGCCCTAGGAAGTTGAATCAGAGCAGGGGAAAGGTAATCAACAACTGAACGGATAAAAGCAATATAGATGGTCCTGGCTACTGGGATGGAGATGCCCGAGGAGTTGTTAGATAGCCATTGAAGTGGTGTAAGTCGGCGCTGGAGACGACCCAATAAGTCCTGGACAATGGGATGGTCTTGAGGTCTGGTAGGGACAATCGGCCAAATATTGACTGGCGCACCCAGGTAGCAGTACTGGGAACACATGGGAATGACAGTCCCTCCAATGGTGAACACTGGCTGAGCTTGAGGAAGGCGGCAGGTGAATATTCTGCTCTTATCTGGGGAGACAATAATGCCACAGTGAGAGGAGACCACAGAGAAGGAGTCAAGAAACCGCTGGAGATCCCTTGGTGAGGTAGAATGAACACAGATATCATCAGCATAGCACGTAATTGTAGTTCCAGGAATATCAGGGAGAGAAGTGAGCAACCGATGCATCAGAATATTAAATAACAATGGGCTGAGAACACCACCTTGAGGCGTACCAAGATGAAAACTGCGCAAAGGACTGAGTGCACCACTGAAAAACACACAGGAGGTCCTGTTACTCAGGTAGCCCCGAATCCACTGTAGTAGATTACCCTTTATCCCAAAGTCAACCAGTTGATCCAAAATGACGTCTCTATTAGCAACATCGAAGGCACTTCGAAGGTCAATGAAGGCCACCACACTGTCCCTGGAAAGGCGAGAGTACAGGTCGATTAGGCAGTGATGTGTGCTCCGCTGGGGAAGGAAACCAAACAGCCATGGAGAGAGGCGATCCTGCAGTCTGTACATGAGACGATTGAGTAAGATTCTCTCCATAACCTTACAGAAACAGGAAGTAAGGGAAATAGGCCTGAACTTCGCAGTGCCGGGCTTAGGGATGGGTATTATTGTGCTGCTGGTCCAGGCTCGTGGTACACAACCGTCACGAAGACAAAGATTGTACAGTCGAAGTAGAGGGTTCCCAGGAACTTGTTGAAGTAGGCGCAGCACAGCATAAGTAATACCATCATCACCAGGGGAAGAAGCTCTACCCCGAATGAGAGCACGGCGCAACTCCTCCTCAGTTATCTCCTCTGCATCATCGTCATCATCTTGTAACAGAGCAGACATTAGACGTAGCCGATGGACAGCAGCACGGGAAGCGAGTGCATCTTGTATGTGGATGGGTAGACTGGCTGGGGTAGATTGTTCTGACCAGGCATCGACAAGTTGTTTGGCATAGTCGGCAGGAGTGTGATGACGAGCAGTGGCCGGTGTCTTTTTAACAACCCGACGGATGAGGTGCCACATAGAAGCCACACTTGTTTGCTGGTTGATGCTGTCCGTGAACCGCTGCCAAGACTCAGTGTGAGCACAATCCTGCAGGGCAACTAAAGCGTCCCTAGACATCTGGTAACGATGGAGTAGGTCAGGGGTTGGGTTGGCTTGAAACAATAGGCCATCACGTTCAGCCTCCTCCTTTGCCTCCTGTATACGTGCATCCAGCGTCCAGGAGTGGGCAGTATGGCGATGCTGGAGGTGTGGCCGGGAGACGTATAGCCTATAAAAGTCATGAGTAGCAGATACAAGATCAGAGTACAACTGTTCAGCTGATGATATGTCAAATGTAGGGAATACATGGGCCATAAATAAGATGTAAGTCGGGCAATATTTAGGGGGCACAGCAATACGCAAACGAGTGGCTGAAGCACCTGACCCAGCAGTTAGAGAATAATGAAACCGAAGAGCAATGTGATCAGAGAATAAGTCTGGCACGGAGAAGCACTGGACCTGAGATGCTATCAGGCCAGACGAGAGGATGTAATCCAGAGTACCTCCCCGGCAATGAGTGGCACCACCAGTGTCCCAGTGTGTCAGATGATGCTTGCGGATGTATGAAAGGAGACGAACACCATTACGATTAATAGAGCCAGTACCATCACCCAAATCAGAATGCCGAGCATTAAAATCTCCCATATACACCATACCACGCACTGTTGGAGAAGGAAGAGCCTCAAGAGTGAGTCTAGCTGGGGCAGAATAGACATTACATAGTTGGAGTACTCCATTCCCAGGTAGAACCTCAAATAGCTGAAAGGTCATGTCAGGATCAGTGGAGGTACGGAGAAGGCGATGTGGCAAGGAGCTATGTATGTAAGTCAGGAGACCATTCCTTACCAGATGAACATATGGCACATAACCTGAGAGGGGAGGAGCTTGCCCAAGAGCGAGCGGCCATCCTGGAAATGCTTCCTGGAGAAAAATAACACTGGGATGATGACAAAAAACATAGGTCTTGAGTTGAGTGAGCTTAGCATAACTGGTGATACCACATACATTCCAGGAGATGACATCCAGCCGGCAATCACTAGCGAACTCTATATTTGGAGGTAGAAGTCCGGTGAGTGGGAGCAGATGAGCGACCTGGAGAAGAAGATGGACCAGGAGAAGGGACTGACTCGAAAAGCTTTTCAAGGCGAGATGCAACAGTATCCATCTTTTCGGTTAGGGTAGTGACAGTTGAGATGATGGTCTGCTGAGCCTCGACCAAGGTGGAGAGTTTGGAGTCATTGGCAGCCTGAGCGGCAACCAGCCCATCAATCCTGGCTTCAAGGGCAGAAAAGCGGTTTTCAAGAGCCGTACATCGTGCCATGAGGGTAGCAACAGACTTGCGGAGGGCCAGGTCTGGAGGTGAGGCAGGGTTGGTAGGAGGAGCAGATTGGGGGGGAGGTGGTGGTGGTGGTGGTGGTGGTGAAGGAGGCGGAGCAATAGTAGAGACACGAGCCTGGACCTTACGTCGAGTACATCCATGCCACACGTTAACCCCTGGCTGAAGGCATCGTGGACACTTCCATCGAGACGTATCTTCAGGAGGTGAAGGCTCAGAGGTGGAGGCAGCAGGACGTGATTGTTCACCCCTGACAGGACACGTCTTGGAATCATGGTCGGCAGCACACCATGCACACTTCGGCCTCGCAGAACAGTACCGGGAGATATGCCCAACTCCCCAGCACCTGTAGCACCAAGGCTGGTCATTATGAAGTTTCCTCACCTCACACGGTGGAAGACAAGGGAGGAAATCAAAGGAAATCTCATTTGGAGGTGGATCGGGTTGACTCCAGACAACAACAATACGGCTAATGGGGGAACCATCTTGGAAAAAACGACGGGCAAAGTACACACCAGGGTATCCTTTGGCAAGTTTTGGGTCAACATCAATAGGAAAACGGGTGAGGATGTAGCTGGGGAACTTACGAGGCCTATCAGGTGAGTCTTCAGGAATGAGAGGCAGAGATAAAAATTCACCAGCCTTCACTCTATCAATGATGTCCTGACGCTTCCTAGAGATGTAGACAAACCGGGAGGTGACAGCAGCCATCTTGACTTCAGCCAGTTCACGCTGCAACTGGAAGGCCCTGTTGACATCAGACAACCAACGCAGCTTTGTGTCCGTAGATGGGTTTCCAGAGAAGGAGAGTTTGACATAGGCATCTCTCGGGGCAAAAGCAGGAAGGTTGGACGAGGGCAAGGAGTTGGTATACAAAGAAGAAACACCAGGGTGAGGCAGAGAAGGTACGTCGTGCACAGCTGAAGCACCCTTGGCAGTCTTGGCAGCTGGAGGCAAACAGTCCACACCATCGGAATCCTGCGAGGAGTCGGACGAGGCATCAACAGGTCGCTTGGTAGAGGTTGAGGAGGTGGACGGCTGCAACCTGTGCTGCGGAGTGACCGAGGAGAGGGGGGGAGGGTTGCGAGAAGGCAGCTCAGGCCAGTGATCCTCAATTGGAGACTCGTCTTCCTCCGACATTGCCAAGTCGGCCTCCAAGCAGGAATCCGCACTCTCCATCAGGCCAGGCAAGGCCTAGATGGAAAGCAAACAACAACACAAACAACTAAACACTCAATCAGCCAGGGACACACACACACACACATCCACATACACACAGACAATCACAACAAAACTATACACAGAACCACAACAGACAAACAACACCAGCAACACCACAGAAACAGCAACACACAAACAAGAACTCACAAACAACACAAAAAACACAAACAAGAGCTCCAAAACAACACAAACAACAACACAAACGAGAATGGAGGCAGAGCGCCACGAGCACGTCCACTCTCCACCTGTTCTGGAGCGAGACTCCGTCTGTCTCTCTGTGAAGCTACATATACGTGTTTCTATATATCGGTCCCTTTTCTATTTATCTATCTATACATCTATTTATCTTTGCCTTCCACCAGCTCCCATCCCCCCTAAAGTTTATCCCCCCCCCCTTTCCTCCTCCACATCCCACCTAGCTCCCCCCCCCATAAAGTTCTCATTCCGCCTCTCCTCCTCCTCCATCTCCCAAATGACCCCCTCTCCCTAAAGTTCTTAGTACTCCCCCTTTCCTCCTTCACCTCCCACATGCCCCCCTCCCAAAAAAAAAACTTCTCCCCCCTTCTCCTCCTCCACTTCCCACATGCCCCCTTCCCCCATAAAGTTCTCCTTCCCTTCTCCTCCTCCACCTCCCACATGCCCCCATCCCCACCTAAATTTCTTCCCCCCTCTTCTACTCCACCTCCCACATGCCCCCCTCTCCCCTAAAGTTCTCCCCCCCCCCTTCTCCTCCTCCACCTCCCACCTGTCTCAAGTAATCAACAAAAAGACTTCGTTGCCTCGTTTCCCACTGATCAAATTAACACAGTAATAATCTCATTGGCGTGTTATAGTGGGCGATAGGCTCGGTTGGGAAGGTGTATTGTAATTAAGGTGTGAAGGTGCGTGTGTGTGTGTGAGTAGGTAGAAAATGAGGAGAGAGAGGAGAAGAGAAGACATTAGAGGAGAGGAGAAAAAAAAAAAAAAAAAAAAAAAAAAAAAGTGGGAGAGGAGAGAATAGAAGAGTAGTGAAGTGTAGCGATGGGACTAAAGGAGAGAAGTGAAAAATGAAGTAGGGGAGAGGAAAGATACAGAGAGATGAAACTTAACCTCAACCTCTCTTAATTTACAGACTCGTATCATAATTATACAACCTTATGATTTGGTCTTCTTCTGATATTGTGGGTTTTCATCAGATTATAATTTTACTGTACTTTGAGTTTGCCATTTACAGGAAGAGGAGAATGTAACAGAATCTTTCTAATCAACTGTATGAATCTCTCACTCTAGTACTGTACACTCACCGACGCCCCTTTCCTTGACCCATACGAAACCCGCAGCCACTGCTTCAGTATGAGGGAAGGAGGAAGGCAGTGGGTGAGAGGAGGGAGAGTTGGTTTTAAAGTAATTATATGAAAATGATCATAGTATGGAAACAAAAGCTTGTGTTTTTGGTTCAGTGCGTAATAATAATAAAAAAAAAAAAAAAAAAAAAAAACTCAAGGCGAGGGGCGTCGCTATGGTCGGCGACTGTACCAGCACCTTAGACCTGCATGACTCAAGCAAAAGCCACTTATTCTTATTTGCATGAGAACTCCTCTAATATTGGAAACTCTGGCTCTAAGTATATAAATTAATATCGCGTTATGCCTTCAGGGAGAAAGATTGCAGTGTGAATACGTAAACTTTTATCGTAACTAAACTGTTTATTGGTTGGGGCAAAAAGTTGAGCAGTGTGCATGGCTGGTTGTCGAGGAAGGTGAGGGAGAGGGGAGGTGAGGTAAGGTGGAGATGGGAGATGGGGTGGAGAGATGAGGCGTGGGCAGGAGGGGTAGAGAGATTAGGCGAAGGGAGATTAGTTGAGGGTAGAGAGATGAGGTGAGGGCAGGAAGGGTGGAGAAATACAGAGAGTGTGTGTGTGTGTGTGTGCATACTCGAAAACACACACACACACTGTGACGAACCTGCAAACACTCGACAATTAGGAGTCGGCTGTTTCCCGTAAACTACCTAGTTTGCACCACTGTTGGACGTCTCCTCAAACTGGTTCAAACTGACCCAGACTAAACCTACCAGGTTGCGCAGGTGTGAGGGCCGTATCAGCCAACCACAGACCAGCTTACATGCTCTCAACCAATCGGAGACATGGTTACATTCTCCGAACCTATCAGAGACTTAGTGTTTTTCAGTCTCAACCAATCCTATTGTCCATAGGAGTATATATAAGCACTGCCCTCTGCTGACCAGGGCGCTCACAAGTTGCTTATGCAAGGTCATGGAACGAATTGTTAATCGTAGGCTATTGCATTTTTTAAATTCCAGGAATTTGCTGGTTGACGAGCAGTGTGGCTTCCGTAAAGGTCGCCAGACGCTCGATCAGCTAGTAAACCTGGAAGTTCAAATTCAAGAGGCATTTGCCAAAAAACAATTTTTGATTGCAGTATTTTTAGACATTGAAAAAGCCTACGACATGACTTGGCGACATGGCCTCCTCAGGAAACTATATGCGATGGGATTACGCGGTAACCTGCCCTTTTTTGTTAAGAATTTCATTTCTGACAGAACTTTCTCTGTCAAGCTTTTTTCGGACACAGTCACTTTCTCGGACATATTTGTCCAGACAAATGGGGTGCCCCAGGGGAGTGTTCTGTCTCCGACCTTATTTCTATGTATGATCAATGACATTCTACCAGCTCCTCCTCGAAATCTTAAATACTCACTGTACGCCGACGACTGTGCGATATGGCACTCCAGCTGTAATGCAGAGTTTTCGGCAACTCGGATCCAATTGGCACTGGATTTGATTCACAATTGGGGCCTCCAGTGGGGTTTTAAGTTTTCAGTAAGAAAGAGTGTAGGGGTTATTTTCACTCATAGGAAGAAGCCAGACGTCAGGCTGACTATGGGTGTCAACCCCCTACCTATTCAAAATTCTACTAAATTTCTTGGACTGCATTTTGACAGTCGACTGACATGGCGAGTCCATGTCAGTCAGTTAAAAATTAAATGTTTAAAAGCACTCAATTTGCTGAAGTGCATTTCTGGTACTCAATGGGGAGCAGATAGGAAGTCATTGCTAATGCTATATAAATCCCTAATTAGATCTAGAGTAGATTATGGGTCAATAGTGTATGGTTCGGCATCTGAGTCTGTGTTGAAAGGTTTGGATGTTGTGCAGAATGCGTGTTTGCGTGTGTGTCTTGGAGCCCTACGTTGCACTCGAATCGAGCGTCTAGAGGTGGAGTCACAAGTGCCTCCCCTCCGATTGAGACGAGATCAACAACTTCTAGTATATTGTGCTAAGAAATCCAGGGTGCCGAGTCATCTTCCCGGGAATGCCTTGCTACGGCAACAGCACCCGGGGGGCCATGGCGCTAGGCCCCTGGCAGAGGGACCGAGTCGTCCGTCCGGGAACCCCTGCGCCCCAGGGGGCACTGGCGTGAGGCCAATGGGGACCAGGCCCCAAGTTCAGGTACCCGGGGAGCCGAGTCATCCTCCCGGTAATGCCTTGGTGAGGCATTTGCAGCCGGGGGGCCATGGCGATAGGCCCCCGGAAGGGCCGAGTTATCCGCCTGGGCGTCGCACGGCCCCGGAGGGCACTGGCGTGAGGTCCCTCAGAGCAAGACTCCACGACCTCGTAGAGTGTGTCGGTATAGAATTATCAACAATCGATTCCCTGGTTTTAGTAAATATTGCACCCTGGGTAACACCCCCCTTCACTATTGTGGATTCCTGGCTACCAGGGGTTAAATCCCGGGTGCCGGAGGTGGAGGTACACCAGAGGTTTCGTGAGATAATTGTTCAACATCTTTCATATTTCCATCTGTATACCGACGGTTCCAAGACGGATGAATGTGTGGGTGCAGGTGTATGGTCGACTGAATGTCAGTTAAGATTCAGACTGCCGATTCATACATCTATTTTTCTTGCTGAACTTTTTGCTATTAATAAAGCTTTGGAGTTTGCCCTATCGACGACCCACGATAGGATAGTTATTTTTACTGATTCATTAAGTTCACTTCAAGCTATTAAATCCTTAAATACAACTAACAACGAAATACAGGGTAATATCATTAGTAAGCTGTTTTGTGCCAATAAATCAATCAAGCTAATATGGGTACCTTCACATTATGGTATCTATGGCAATGAACAGGCTGATATACTAGCCGGGTCAACTGTTGATCTGGACATTAGCATAGTCCGTACGGATCTCAGGTGTTTTGTTTCCCTCATTAAGTCTCGAATTCATCTCCTGTGGCAAAGGCAGTGGACCAGATTAGACATCAGAAATAAAGTAAGAACTGTTATTGAACCCTGGGCTACGTCATCATGGCGTAGCCGCAGGGACGAGGTGGTGTTGGCCCGTCTTAGGGTCAATGCCACATGGTTCACCCACCTTGAACCATATGTAAATCGAAGTTTTCCCCCTAATTGTCAATATTGCAATACAATTATGTCAATAAGTCATGTATTAATTTTCTGCAATGAATATGAAAATCAACGTAATAAAATTAAAAAATATTTCCAACTTAAAAAAATAGCTTTCACCATCAACAATTTACTAGCAGATGACAAGAATATTATAAACAAATTAATGAGTTTTCTGAGGGAGACAAAACTTTATGACCTTATATAAATTGATATAATAAAATGGATCCAATGGCTTAATGATCTTTGGCTATATGCCTCTGGTCGATAGCCAAGAAATCCAACAAGGTAAGGACCAGGCACATTATGCGTCCAGACTTTGTTCAGTCAAGACCTCGTCCTCTCTGTGCATAGCAACAACAGACTACAGTATTGTTCGTGGAGTTACCTTGGTGTACCGAGGCCTCTTACCGGCAGTACTCTGTTGTTTCTCTGCCTTGGTAAAGTAATATTGTAAAGTAAATTTGCAGCGTTTTGCTGCACTGCTGTGTACACCTTCAGTGATTTGTTTTTTGCTGGAGGACAACCAGTAGTATATGGTAGCTAGTAGTTAGTTGTTCCCCACACCAGACCCGCAGCACTCACTGCCTCAGGGGAAACCCTGTGGTAGGGGGGCCCAGTAGTCTGGTGCGTCATTTGGGCACCTCTTTTTCTTAAACTACTTTTTCTTCTATATTTTCCGTGCGACCTCCTGGGCCTACGGTTGTCTCTTGGCTGAGCAACGGTATTCGCTTGGGAGGTGGGTTCCTACTACACCACCCCTCGCATTAGGCAGGTTCGGTGGTGGGGAAGTTCCTTCCGCACAAACTCCGATCCCCTAGCTGGTACTGGAGAACGCCGCCAGGCTACAACTAGGGGGGGGGCGAGTAAAGGTAACTTTTATTCCCTAAATTATTGTCCATTTTTGGGGGTTGATACAATAGTTAAGGGAGGTAGGTGAGTGTGCGAGGAGAGGGGTCGGACGTAGTCCGATGCCCCGGATGGATGAACCCCCGACTAGCCTCCCTCCTCCTCAAGGAGGGAGGTTAACGACCAAGGACCAAACTAGGACAATGGCTGACAATAATGGAACCCCTACGGCAGACAGACAAAGACAACCTGATGTTAAAATTCCTCCTATGAATGCTCGCTATGTAAATATTAGATGTGTAGATGAGGGTCAGTCTCTCAAGAATTTTAACCCCTTTATCGTCAAAAAGGTCCTTGATGGTCAAGTGGGTGGCAGTCTTGCTGCTGCTAACAAGTTGCGTGATGGTAGTATCCTGGTAAAAGTACTGAAGGCATCCCAGGTTAAGGATCTCCTTAAACTGACGCAAATTCATAACTTTAAGGTGAAAGCCACCATTCCAGTGGGGCCGAATACCTGTAAGGGCGTCATTTTCCATAGGGATTTGGCCGCTCTGGATGAGGCTGAAATTTTGGAAGGAATGAAGGACCAAGGCGTTGTTGATGTACAAAGTATGACCAGGATGAGAGAGAACAAGAGAGAGAAATTTGGCTTGTGTTTCCTGACTTTTGCTTCAGCCCAGATTCCGGAAACAGTAAAGATTGCATATGAAATTGTTCACGTTAGACCATACATTCAGAAACCGATGCGTTGTTTCCGTTGCCAGAAATTCGGACACACAGCATTGAGGTGCTTCAATAAAGATTCATTCACTTGTGGTAAATGTGCAGGTAGACACGAGACTGAGTTGTGTTCAGAGACAGTCTTCAGGTGTGCTAATTGTGGCGGCCCCCACCAGGCAAGTGCAGGTGACTGCAGGAGCCTTAAAGTGGAGACTGAAGCAATGGCATACATGAGGGCTCATGATGTTAGTTATGGTGAGGCAAAGAGGAAGGTGGAGGGGGTTAACCAAACTCCCACAGTTTCCTATGCTGCAGCTATGACTGGCACCACTGCTCCTGTAACTACAACAAATGTTAACGTGGCTATTCAAGCTAAAGATAATGAAATTAAAGACTTAAAGGATACTGTAAACAAATTAACGCTGCTAGTAGAAAGTTTGACAAAGAAATTAGAAGTTGTTGAATCAACCCAGCAAAAGAAGCACCACAAAGCTGATGATACCGTATCAGCTTCTAAATCTCATGTTCTCGCTCAGGTGACTCCCATGAAGCCTACATCCGGGAGTCGTCCGGTTCGTCGCGAGACGAGCCGTTCGAGGACTGGCTCTGTACCTCATGGAGAGGAACAGGCGATGGAGACTACCGTCGCGAAACCTGCCCGCGGGAGGTCCCCGGGAAGTGCAGAGGAGGAAGAGGGTCTTCCCTCCCAGCACAAAAAGGTTCGGCCAGACGAACAAGGCTCCAAGAAACCCCATAAACAGCGATAATCTTCGCGCTAACCATACTCCAATGGAACTGTCGAAGTCTTAGAGCTAGATTAAATGAACTTAAACTTTTGGCTTGTTCTTACGCTGCCGATATTATTGCCCTTCAGGAAACTCATCTGAACGACCAAGTCGAAGACGAGGTTGTTCAGCTTCGGAACTACAAGTTAATTAGGAGGGACCGTGGGGGGAGGGGTGGAGGTGGAGTGGCAATCTACATCCGCCATAACCTCCCTTTCACTGATGTGCCCTGTAATTTTCCTCTGGAAAGTGTCGCTTGCAGAGTAAAATTCGGTGGCACCTACCTGACTATCTGTTCTGTCTACTGTCCTCCTGATACAGTAACTTATGATGATGTTTTTGATCTACAGGACAGTCTGCCCTGTAGAAAATTAATTGTAGGTGATTTTAATGCTCATCATACGTTATGGGGTTCCCTGCAGGATGACAGAAAGGGGGAACAGATGGCTAGGCTAATCAGTGATTCCAATTTGGTTCTTCTGAACGACGGTAGTCCGACGAGAGTTGATGATAATACTGGTAATTTTAGCGTTCTTGACCTATCTCTGGTCTCCCCATCAATTGCAGCCTCTTGCCAGTGGCTACCCATTGATGACTCATTGGGAAGCGACCATTTTCCTATTGTGATTAAATTTAAAAGCGACACTATTAAAGAGCCTTCAGCACCTAAATTTAACGTAAAAAAAGCAGACTGGGTGTCCTTCACAAAGGGTGTCAATATTGAAATTGTTGGAGAAACCATTGATGATAAAGTAAATAATATTCAAGATAATATCCTCAAAGCCGCAATGGCAACAATTCCTAAGACTTCGGTAGATAGCGCAAAGCATAGAGTTCCATGGTGGACGCCAGATTGCCGCAGGGTACTGTGTGAGAGGAATAGAGCCTACAGGCTTTTCAAAAATCGCATTAGTGATGAGAACTTTCGCAAGTATAAACTTGCGAGAGCTAGGGCTCGTCGAACAATCAGACAAGCCAAACGAGACTCCTGGCGATGCTTTGTCTCTAGTATCAACAGTGAAACATCAATTTCCCAAGTCTGGTCCACTGTAAGAAAATTAAATAAGAAAAAAATCTCTAATAAAATTACCAACATCACTTTTAATAACATCAATTATGACGAACCTAGAGACATTGCTAACGCCCTCGCCAGGCAGTTCTCTTTTGCTAGCAGCTCTGAAAATTACCATCCAGCTTTCCTGCCCATCAAGGAAGCATCAGAGCTGCAGCATATTGACTTTGCCACAGGAGATGAATTAGATTACAACAGTGATCTAACAATGCAAGAGTTTGTCCAAGCCCTAGGAGCCTGTAGTGGGACATCCCCAGGACCCGATGAGATTCGGTATGAGATGATAAAGCATCTTGATCATGATTCCATGGTCAAGATGTTGCAAGTGTTTAACGAGATTTGGAGGGGTCACACCTTTCCAAACTCGTGGCACTTTGCACATGTCATTCCCATACCGAAAGGAGGGGGGGACCCCAGATCGACTTCATCGTATCGCCCTATTGCGCTCACAAGTTGCTTATGCAAGGTCATGGAACGAATTGTTAATCGTAGGCTATTGCATTTTTTAAATTCCAGGAATTTGCTGGTTGACGAGCAGTGTGGCTTCCGTAAAGGTCGCCAGACGCTCGATCAGCTAGTAAACCTGGAAGTTCAAATTCAAGAGGCATTTGCCAAAAAAAAATTTTTGATTGCAGTATTTTTAGACATTGAAAAAGCCTACGACATGACTTGGCGACATGGCCTCCTCAGGAAACTATATGCGATGGGATTACGCGGTAACCTGCCCTTTTTTGTTAAGAATTTCATTTCTGACAGAACTTTCTCTGTCAAGCTTTTTTCGGACACAGTCACTTTCTCGGACATATTTGTCCAGGCAAATGGGGTGCCCCAGGGGAGTGTTCTGTCTCCGACCTTATTTCTATGTATGATCAATGACATTCTACCAGCTCCTCCTCGAAATCTTAAATACTCACTGTACGCCGACGACTGTGCGATATGGCACTCCAGCTGTAATGCAGAGTTTTCGGCAACTCGGATCCAATTGGCACTGGATTTGATTCACAATTGGGGCCTCCAGTGGGGTTTTAAGTTTTCAGTAAGAAAGAGTGTAGGGGTTATTTTCACTCATAGGAAGAAGCCAGACGTCAGGCTGACTATGGGTGTCAACCCCCTACCTATTCAAAATTCTACTAAATTTCTTGGACTGCATTTTGACAGTCGACTGACATGGCGAGTCCATGTCAGTCAGTTAAAAATTAAATGTTTAAAAGCACTCAATTTACTGAAGTGCATTTCTGGTACTCAATGGGGAGCAGATAGGAAGTCATTGCTAATGCTATATAAATCCCTGATTAGATCTAGAGTAGATTATGGGTCAATAGTGTATGGTTCGGCATCTGAGTCTGTGTTGAAAGGTTTGGATGTTGTGCAGAATGCGTGTTTGCGTGTGTGTCTTGGAGCCCTACGTTGCACTCGAATCGAGCGTCTAGAGGTGGAGTCACAAGTGCCTCCCCTCCGATTGAGACGAGATCAACTACAATTAGTAAACTGTGCTAAGAAATCCAGGGTGCCGAGTCATCTTCCCGGGAATGCCTTGCTACGGCAACAGCACCCGGGGGGCCATGGCGCTAGGCCCCTGGCAGAGGGACCGAGTCGTCCGTCCGGGAACCCCTGCGCCCCAGGGGGCACTGGCGTGAGGCCAATGGGGACCAGGCCCCAAGTTCAGCTACCCGGGGAGCCGAGTCATCCTCCCGGTAATGCCTTGGTGAGGCATTTGCAGCCGGGGGGCCATGGCGATAGGCCCCCGGAAGGGCCGAGTTATCCGCCTGGGCGTCGCACGGCCCCGGAGGGCACTGGCGTGAGGTCCCTCAGAGCAAGACTCCACGACCTCGTAGAGTGTGTCGGTATAGAATTATCAACAATCGATTCCCTGGTTTTAGTAAATATTGCACCCTGGGTAACACCCCCCTTCACTATTGTGGATTCCTGGCTACCAGGGGTTAAATCCCGGGTGCCGGAGGTGGAGGTACACCAGAGGTTTCGTGAGATAATTGTTCAACATCTTTCATATTTCCATCTGTATACCGACGGTTCCAAGACGGATGAATGTGTGGGTGCAGGTGTATGGTCGACTGAATGTCAGTTAAGATTCAGACTGCCGATTCATACATCTATTTTTATTGCTGAACTTTTTGCTATTAATAAAGCTTTGGATTTTGCCCTATCGACGACCCACGATAGGATAGTTATTTTTACAGATTCATTAAGTTCACTTCAAGCTATTAAATCCTTAAATACAACTAACAACGAAATACAGGGTAATATCATTAGTAAGCTGTTTTGTGCCAATAAATCAATCAAGCTAATATGGGTACCTTCACATTATGGTATCTATGGTAATGAACAGGCTGATATACTAGCCGGGTCAACTGTTGATCTGGACATTAGCATAGTCCGTACGGATCTCAGGTGTTTTGTTTCCCTCATTAAGTCTCGAATTCGTCTCCTGTGGCAAAGGCAGTGGACCAGATTAGACATCAGAAACAAAGTCAAAAAAGTTATTGAACCCTGGGCTACGTCGTCATGGCGTAGTCGCAGGGACGAGGTGGTGTTAGCCCGTCTAAGGGTTAACGCCACATGGTTAACCCACCTAGAACCATATATTAACAGAACTTTTCCCCCTCAATGCACATCATGCAACACAATACTATCTATAAATCATTTATTAATTTTTTGTACTGATCAGAATAATCAAAGAAGTAAAATTAAACAATATTTTCAACTTAAAAAAATAGCTCTAACCATCGAAAATATTCTATCAGATGATAAGAATATTATAAACAAACTGCTGAGTTTTCTGAAGGAGACAAAACTTTATGACCTTATATAGATTAATATAATAAAATGGATCCAATGGCTTAATGACCTTTGGCTATATGCCTCTTGTCGATAGCCAATAAATCCAACAAGTAGTAGTGACCAGGCACATTATGCGTCCAGGCTTTGTTCAGTCAAGACCTCGTCCTCTCTGTGCATAGCAACAACAGACTACAGTATTGTTCGTGGAGTTACCTTGGTGTACCGAGGCCTCTTACCGGCAGTACTCTGTTGTTTCTCTGCCTTGGTAAAGTAATATTGTAAAGTAAATTTGCAGCGTTTTGCTGCACTGCTGTGTACACCTTCAGTGATTTGTTTTTTGCTGGAGGACAACCAGTACTATATGGTAGCTAGTAGTTAGTTGTTCCCCACACCAGACCCGCAGCACTCACTGCCTCAGGGGAAACCCTGTGGTAGGGGGGCCCAGTAGTCTGGTGCGTCATTTGGGCACCTCTTTTTCTTAAACTACTTTTTCTTCTATATTTTCCGTGCGACATCCTGGGCCTACGGTTGTCTCTTGGCTGAGCAACGGTATTCGCTTGGGAGGTGGGTTCCTACTACACCACCCCTCGCATTAGGCAGGTTCGGTGGTGGGGAAGTTCCTTCCGCACAAACTCCGATCCCCTAGCTGGTACTGGAGAACGCCGCCAGGCTACCACTAGGGGGGGGCGAGTAAAGGTAACTTTTATTCCCTAAATTATTGTCCATTTTTGGGGGTTGATACAATAGTTAATGGAGGTAGGTGAGTGTGCGAGGAGAGGGGTCGGACGTAGTCCGATGCCCCGGATGGATGAACCCCCGACTAGCCTCCCTCCTCCTCAAGGAGGGAGGTTAACGACCAAGGACCAAACTAGGACAATGGCTGACAATAATGGAACCCCTACGGCAGACAGACAAAGACAACCTGATGTTAAAATTCCTCCTATGAATGCTTGCTATGTAAATATTAGATGTGTAGATGAGGGTCAGTCTCTCAAGAATTTTAACCCCTTTATCGTCAAAAAGGTCCTTGATGGTCAAGTGGGTGGCAGTCTTGCTGCTGCTAACAAGTTGCGTGATGGTAGTATCCTGGTAAAAGTACTGAAGGCATCCCAGGTTAAGGATCTCCTTAAACTGACGCAAATTCATAACTTTAAGGTGAAAGCCACCATTCCAGTGGGGCCGAATACCTGTAAGGGCGTCATTTTCCATAGGGATTTGGCCGCTCTGGATGAGGCTGAAATTTTGGAAGGAATGAAGGACCAAGGCGTTGTTGATGTACAAAGTATGACCAGGATGAGAGAGAACAAGAGAGAGAAATTTGGCTTGTGTTTCCTGACTTTTGCTTCAGCCCAGATTCCGGAAACAGTAAAGATTGCATATGAAATTGTTCACGTTAGACCATACATTCAGAAACCGATGCGTTGTTTCCGTTGCCAGAAATTCGGACACACAGCATTGAGGTGCTTCAATAAAGATTCATTCACTTGTGGTAAATGTGCAGGTAGACACGAGACTGAGTTGTGTTCAGAGACAGTCTTCAGGTGTGCTAATTGTGGCGGCCCCCACCAGGCAAGTGCAGGTGACTGCAGGAGCCTTAAAGTGGAGACTGAAGCAATGGCATACATGAGGGCTCATGATGTTAGTTATGGTGAGGCAAAGAGGAAGGTGGAGGGGGTTAACCAAACTCCCACAGTTTCCTATGCTGCAGCTATGACTGGCACCACTGCTCCTGTAACTACAACAAATGTTAACGTGGCTATTCAAGCTAAAGATAATGAAATTAAAGACTTAAAGGATACTGTAAACAAATTAACGCTGCTAGTAGAAAGTTTGACAAAGAAATTAGAAGTTGTTGAATCAACCCAGCAAAAGAAGCACCACAAAGCTGATGATACCGTATCAGCTTCTAAATCTCATGTTCTCGCTCAGGTGACTCCCATGAAGCCTACATCCGGGAGTCGTCCGGTTCGTCGCGAGACGAGCCGTTCGAGGACTGGCTCTGTACCTCATGGAGAGGAACAGGCGATGGAGACTACCGTCGCGAAACCTGCCCGCGGGAGGTCCCCGGGAAGTGCAGAGGAGGAAGAGGGTCTTCCCTCCCAGCACAAAAAGGTTCGGCCAGACGAACAAGGCTCCAAGAAACCCCATAAACAGCGATAATCTTCGCGCTAACCATACTCCAATGGAACTGTCGAAGTCTTAGAGCTAGATTAAATGAACTTAAACTTTTGGCTTGTTCTTACGCTGCCGATATTATTGCCCTTCAGGAAACTCATCTGAACGACCAAGTCGAAGACGAGGTTGTTCAGCTTCGGAACTACAAGTTAATTAGGAGGGACCGTGGGGGGAGGGGTGGAGGTGGAGTGGCAATCTACATCCGCCATAACCTCCCTTTCACTGATGTGCCCTGTAATTTTCCTCTGGAAAGTGTCGCTTGCAGAGTAAAATTCGGTGGCACCTACCTGACTATCTGTTCTGTCTACTGTCCTCCTGATACAGTAACTTATGATGATGTTTTTGATCTACAGGACAGTCTGCCCTGTAGAAAATTAATTGTAGGTGATTTTAATGCTCATCATACGTTATGGGGTTCCCTGCAGGATGACAGAAAGGGGGAACAGATGGCTAGGCTAATCAGTGATTCCAATTTGGTTCTTCTGAACGACGGTAGTCCGACGAGAGTTGATGATAATACTGGTAATTTTAGCGTTCTTGACCTATCTCTGGTCTCCCCATCAATTGCAGCCTCTTGCCAGTGGCTACCCATTGATGACTCATTGGGAAGCGACCATTTTCCTATTGTGATTAAATTTAAAAGCGACACTATTAAAGAGCCTTCAGCACCTAAATTTAACGTAAAAAAAGCAGACTGGGTGTCCTTCACAAAGGGTGTCAATATTGAAATTGTTGGAGAAACCATTGATGATAAAGTAAATAATATTCAAGATAATATCCTCAAAGCCGCAATGGCAACAATTCCTAAGACTTCGGTAGATAGCGCAAAGCATAGAGTTCCATGGTGGACACCAGATTGCCGCAGGGTACTGTGTGAGAGGAATAGAGCCTACAGGCTTTCAAAAATCGCATTAGTGATGAGAACTTTCGCAAGTATAAACTTGCGAGAGCTAGGGCTCGTCGAACCATCAGACAAGCCAAACGAGACTCCTGGCGATGTTTTGTCTCTAGTATCAACAGTGAAACATCAATTTCCCAAGTCTGGTCCACTGTAAGAAAATTAAATAAGAAAAAAATCTCTAATAAAATTACCAACATCACTTTTAATAACATCAATTATGACGAACCTAGAGACATTGCTAACGCCCTCGCCAGGCAGTTCTCTTTTGCTAGCAGCTCTGAAAATTACCATCCAGCTTTCCTGCCCATCAAGGAAGCATCAGAGCTGCAGCATATTGACTTTGCCACAGGAGATGAATTAGATTACAACAGTGATCTAACAATGCAAGAGCTTGTCCAAGCCCTAGGAGCCTGTAGTGGGACATCCCCAGGACCCGATGAGATTCGGTATGAGATGATAAAGCATCTTGATCATGATTCCATGGTCAAGATGTTGCAAGTGTTTAACGAGATTTGGAGGGGTCACACCTTTCCAAACTCGTGGCACTTTGCACATGTCATTCCCATACCGAAAGGAGGGGGGGACCCCAGATCGACTTCATCGTATCGCCCTATTGCGCTCACAAGTTGCTTATGCAAGGTCATGGAACGAATTGTTAATCGTAGGCTATTGCATTTTTTAAATTCCAGGAATTTGCTGGTTGACGAGCAGTGTGGCTTCCGTAAAGGTCGCCAGACGCTCGATCAGCTAGTGAACCTGGAAGTTCAAATTCAAGAGGCATTTGCCAAAAAACAATTTTTGATTGCAGTATTTTTAGACATTGAAAAAGCCTACGACATGACTTGGCGACATGCCCTCCTCAGGAAACTATATGCGATGGGATTACGCGGTAACCTGCCCTTTTTTGTTAACAATTTCATTTCTGACAGAACTTTCTCTGTCAAGCTTTTTTCGGACACAGTCACTTTCTCGGACATATTTGTCCTGGCAAATGGGGTGCCCCAGGGGAGTGTTCTGTCTCCGACCTTATTTCTATGTATGATCAATGACATTCTACCAGCTCCTCCTCGAAATCTTAAATACTCACTGTACGCCGACGACTGTGCGATATGGCACTCCAGCTGTAATGCAGAGTTTTCGGCAACTCGGATCCAATTGGCACTGGATTTGATTCACAATTGGGGCCTCCAGTGGGGTTTTAAGTTTTCAGTAAGAAAGAGTGTAGGGGTTATTTTCACTCATAGGAAGAAGCCAGACGTCAGGCTGACTATGGGTGTCAACCCCCTACCTATTCAAAATTCGACTAAATTTCTTGGACTGCATTTTGACAGTCGACTGACATGGCGAGTCCATGTCAGTCAGTTAAAAATTAAATGTTTAAAAGCACTCAATTTGCTGAAGTGCATTTCTGGTACTCAATGGGGAGCAGATAGGAAGTCATTGCTAATGCTATATAAATCCCTGATTAGATCTAGAGTAGATTATGGGTCAATAGTGTATGGTTCGGCATCTGAGTCTGTGTTGAAAGGTTTGGATGTTGTGCAGAATGCGTGTTTGCGTGTGTGTCTTGGAGCCCTACGTTGCACTCGAATCGAGCGTCTAGAGGTGGAGTCACAAGTGCCTCCCCTCCGATTGAGACGAGATCAACTACTATTAGTATACTGTGCTAAGAAATCCAGGGTGCCGAGTCATCTTCCCGGGAATGCCTTGCTACGGCAACAGCACCCAGGGGGCCATGGCGCTAGGCCCCTGGCAGAGGGACCGAGTCGTCCGTCCGGGAACCCCTGCGCCCCAGGGGGCACTGGCGTGAGGCCAATGGGGACCAGGCCCCAAGTTCAGGTACCCGGGGAGCCGAGTCATCCTCCCGGTAATGCCTTGGTGAGGCATTTGCAGCCGGGGGGCCATGGCGATAGGCCCCCGGAAGGGCCGAGTTATCCGCCTGGGCGTCGCACGGCCCCGGAGGGCACTGGCGTGAGGTCCCTCAGAGCAAGACTCCACGACCTCGTAGAGTGTGTCGGTATAGAATTATCAACAATCGATTCCCTGGTTTTAGTAAATATTGCACCCTGGGTAACACCCCCCTTCACTATTGTGGATTCCTGGCTGCCAGGGGTTAAATCCCGGGTGCCGGAGGTGGAGGTACACCAGAGGTTTCGTGAGATAATTGTTCAACATCTTTCATATTTCCATCTGTATACCGACGGTTCCAAGACGGATGAATGTGTGGGTGCAGGTGTGTGGTCGACTGAATGCCAGTTAAGATTCAGACTGCCGATTCATACATCTATTTTTATTGCTGAACTTTTTGCTATTAATAAAGCTTTGGATTTTGCCCTATCGACGACCCACGATAGGATAGTTATTTTTACAGATTCATTAAGTTCACTTCAAGCTATTAAATCCTTAAATACAACTAACAACGAAATACAGGGTAATATCATTAGTAAGCTGTTTTGTGCCAATAAATCAATCAAGCTAATATGGGTACCTTCACATTATGGTATCTATGGTAATGAACAGGCTGATATACTAGCCGGGTCAACTGTTGATCTGGACATTAGCATAGTCCGTACGGATCTCAGGTGTTTTGTTTCCCTCATTAAGTCTCGAATTCATCTCCTGTGGCAAAGGCAGTGGACCAGATTTGACATCAGAAATAAAGTAAGAACTGTTATTGAACCCTGGGCTACGTCATCATGGCGTAGCCGCAGGGACGAGGTGGTGTTGGCCCGTCTAAGGGTTAACGCCACATGGTTAACTCACCTAGAACCCTACATTAATAGAAATTTTCCTCCTCAATGCACATCATGCAACACAATTTTATCTATTAATCACTTATTAATTTTTTGTATTGATTATGAAAATCAAAGAAGTAAAATCAAACAATATTTTCAACTTAAAAAAATAGCTCTAACCATCGAAAATATTCTATCAGATGATAAGAATATTATAAACAAACTGCTGAGTTTTCTGAGGGAGACAAAACTTTATGACCTTATATAGATTGATATAATAAAATGGATCCAATGGCTTAATGACCTTTGGCTATATGCTTCTGGTTGATAGCCAAGAAATCCAACAAGTAGTAGTAGCTGACCAGGGGTCACATGCGTCCAGACTTTGTTCAGTCAAGACCTCGTCCTCTCTGTGCACAGCAACAACAGACACCAGTATTGTTCGTGGAGTTACCTTGGTGTACCGAGGCCTCTTACCGGCAGTACTCTGTTGTTTCTTTGCCTTGGTTAAGTAATTTTGTAAAGTAAATTTGCAGCGTTTTGCTGCACTGCTGTGTACACCTTCAGTGATTTGTTTTTTGCTGGAGGACAACCAGTAGTATATGGTAGCTAGTAGTTAGTTGTTCCCCACACCAGACCCGCAGCACTCACTGCCTCAGGGGAAACCCTGTGGTGGGGGGGCCCAGTAGTCTGGTGCGTCATTTGGGCACCTCTTTTTCTTAAACTACTTTTTCTTCTATATTTTCCGTGCGACCTCCTGGGCCTACGGTTGTCTCTTGGCTGAGCAACGGTATTCGCTTGGGAGGTGGGTTCCTACTACACCACCCCTCGCATTAGGCAGGTTCGGTGGTGGGGAAGTTCCTTCCGCACAAACTCCGATCCCCTAGCTGGTACTGGAGAACGCCGCCAGGCTACCACTAGGGGTGGGCGAGTAAAGGTAACTTTTATTCCCTAAATTATTGTCCATTTTTTGGGGGTTGATACAATAGTTAAGGGAGGTAGGTGAGTGTGCGAGGAGAGGGGTCGGACGTAGTCCGATGCCCCGGATGGATGAAACCCCGACTAGCCTCCCTCCTCCTCAAGGAGGGAGGTTAACGACCAAGGACCAAACTAGGACAATGGTTGACAATAATGGAACCCCTACGGCAGACAGACAAAGACAACCTGATGTTAAAATTCCTCCTATGAATGCTCGCTATGTAAATATTAGATGTGTAGATGAGGGTCAGTCTCTCAAGAATTTTAACCCCTTTATCGTCAAAAAGGTCCTTGATGGTCAAGTGGGTGGCAGTCTTGCTGCTGCTAACAAGTTGCGTGATGGTAGTATCCTGGTAAAAGTACTGAAGGCATCCCAGGTTAAGGATCTCCTTAAACTGACTCATATTCATAACTTTAAGGTGAAAGCCACCATTCCAGTGGGGCCGAATACCTGTAAGGGCGTCATTTTTCATAGGGATTTGGCCGCTCTGGATGAGGCTGAAATTTTGGAAGGAATGAAGGACCAAGGCGTTGTTGATGTACAAAGTATGACCAGGATGAGAGAGAACAAGAGAGAGAAATTTGGCTTGTGTTTCCTGACTTTTGCTTCAGCCCAGATTCCGGAAACGGTAAAGATTGGATATGAAATAGTTCACGTTAGACCATACATTCAGAAACCGATGCGTTGTTTCCGTTGCCAGAAATTCGGACACACAGCATTGAGGTGCTTCAATAAAGATTCATTCACTTGTGGTAAATGTGCAGGTAGACACGAGTCTGAGTTGTGTTCAGAGACAGTCTTCAGGTGTGCTAATTGTGGCGGCCCCCACCAGGCAAGTGCAGGTGACTGCAGGAGCCTTAAAGTGGAGACTGAAGCAATGGCATACATGAGGGCTCATGATGTTAGTTATGGTGAGGCAAAGAGGAAGGTGGAGGGGGTTAACCAAACTCCCACAGTTTCCTATGCTGCAGCTATGACTGGCACCACTGCTCCTGTATCTACAACAAATGTTAACGTGGCTATCCAAGCTAAAGATAACGAAATTAAAGACTTGAAGGATACTGTAAGTAAATTAACGTTGCTAGTAGAAAGTTTGACAAAGAAATTAGAAGTTGTTGAATCAACCCAGCAAAAGAAGCACCACAAAGCTGATGATACCGTATCAGCTTCAAAATCTCATGTTCTCGCTCAGGTGACTCCCATGAAGCCTACATCCGGGAGTCGTCCGGTTCGTCGCGAGACGAGCCGTTCGAGGACTGGCTCTGTACCTCATGGAGAGGAACAGGCGATGGAGACTACCGTCGCGAAACCTGCCCGCGGGAGGTCCCCGGGAAGTGCAGAGGAGGAAGAGGGTCTTCCCTCCCAGCACAAAAAGGTTCGGCCAGACGAACAAGGCTCCAAGAAACCCCATAAACAGCGATAATCTTCGCGCTAACCATACTCCAATGGAACTGTCGAAGTCTTAGAGCTAGATTAAATGAACTTAAACTTTTGGCTTGTTCTTACGCTGCCGATATTATTGCCCTTCAGGAAACTCATCTGAACGACCAAGTCGAAGACGAGGTTGTTCAGCTTCGGAAATACAAGTTAATTAGGAGGGACCGTGGGGGGAGGGGTGGAGGTGGAGTGGCAATCTACATCCGCCATAACCTCCCTTTCACTGATGTGCCCTGTAATTTTCCTCTGGAAAGTGTCGCTTGCAGAGTAAAATTCGGTGGCACCTACCTGACTATCTGTTCTGTCTACTGTCCTCCTGATACAGTAACTTATGATGATGTTTTTGATCTACAGGACAGTCTGCCCTGTAGAAAATTAATTGTAGGTGATTTTAATGTTCATCATACGTTATGGGGTTCCCTGCAGGATGACAGAAAGGGGGAACAGATGGCTAGGCTAATCAGTGATTCCAATTTGGTTCTTCTGAACGACGGTAGTCCGACGAGAGTTGATGATAATACTGGTAATTTTAGCGTTCTTGACCTATCTCTGGTCTCCCCATCAATTGCAGCCTCTTGCCAGTGGCTACCCATTGATGACTCATTGGGAAGCGACCATTTTCCTATTGTGATTAAATTTAATAGCGACACTATTAAAGAGCCTTCAGCACCTAAATTTAACGTAAAAAGAGCAGACTGGGTGTCCTTCACAAAGGGTGTCAATATTGAAATTGTTGGAGAAACCATTGATGATAAAGTAAATAATATTCAAGATAATATCCTCAAAGCCGCAATGGCAACAATTCCTAAGACTTCGGTAGATAGCGCAAAGCATAGAGTTCCATGGTGGACGCCAGATTGCCGCAGGGTACTGTGTGAGAGGAATAGAGCCTACAGGCTTTTCAAAAATCGCATTAGTGATGAGAACTTTCGCAAGTATAAACTTGCGAGAGCTAGGGCTCGTCGAACCATCAGACAAGCCAAACGAGACTCCTGGCGATGCTTTGTCTCTAGTATCAACAGTGAAACATCAATTTCCCAAGTCTGGTCCACTGTAAGAAAATTAAATAAGAAAAAAATCTCTAATAAAATTACCAACATCACTTTTAATAACATCAATTATGACGAACCTAGAGACATTGCTAACGCCCTCGCCAGGCAGTTCTCTTTTGCTAGCAGCTCTGAAAATTACCATCCAGCTTTCCTGCCCATCAAGGAAGCATCAGAGCTGCAGCATATTGACTTTGCCACAGGAGATGAATTAGATTACAACAGTGATCTAACAATGCAAGAGCTTGTCCAAGCCCTAGGAGCCTGTAGTGGGACATCCCCAGGACCCGATGAGATTCGGTATGAGATGATAAAGCATCTTGATCATGATTCCATGGTCAAGATGTTGCAAGTGTTTAACGAGATTTGGAGGGGACACACCTTTCCAATCTCGTGGCACTTTGCACATGTCATTCCCATACCGAAAGGAGGGGGGGACCCCAGGTCGACTTCATCGTATCGCCCTATTGCGCTCACAAGTTGCTTATGCAAGGTCATGGAACGAATTGTTAATCGTAGGCTATTGCATTTTTTAAATTCCAGGAATTTGCTGGTTGACGAGCAGTGTGGCTTCCGTAAAGGTCGCCAGACGCTCGATCAGCTAGTGAACCTGGAAGTTCAAATTCAAGAGGCATTTGCCAAAAAACAATTTTTGATTGCAGTATTTTTAGACATTGAAAAAGCCTACGACATGACTTGGCGACATGGCCTCCTCAGGAAACTATATGCGATGGGATTACGCGGTAACCTGCCCTTTTTTGTTAAGAATTTCATTTCTGACAGAACTTTCTCTGTCAAGCTTTTTTCGGACACAGTCACTTTCTCGGACATATTTGTCCAGGCAAATGGGGTGCCCCAGGGGAGTGTTCTGTCTCCGACCTTATTTCTATGTATGATCAATGACATTCTACCAGCTCCTCCTCGAAATCTTAAATACTCACTGTACGCCGACGACTGTGCGATATGGCACTCCAGCTGTAATGCAGAGTTTTCGGCAACTCGGATCCAATTGGCACTGGATTTGATTCACAATTGGGGCCTCCAGTGGGGTTTTAAGTTTTCAGTAAGAAAGAGTGTAGGGGTTATTTTCACTCACGGGAAGAAGCCAGACGTCAGGCTGACTATGGGTGTCAACCCCCTACCTATTCAAAATTCGACTAAATTTCTTGGACTGCATTTTGACAGTCGACTGACATGGCGAGTCCATGTCAGTCAGTTAAAAATTAAATGTTTAAAAGCACTCAATTTGCTGAAGTGCATTTCTGGTACTCAATGGGGAGCAGATAGGAAGTCATTGCTAATGCTATATAAATCCCTAATTAGATCTAGAGTAGATTATGGGTCAATAGTGTATGGTTCGGCATCTGAGTCTGTGTTGAAAGGTTTGGATGTTGTGCAGAATGCGTGTTTGCGTGTGTGTCTTGGAGCCCTACGTTGCACTCGAATCGAGCGTCTAGAGGTGGAGTCACAAGTGCCTCCCCTCCGATTGAGACGAGATCAACTACTATTAGTATACTGTGCTAAGAAATCCAGGGTGCCGAGTCATCTTCCCGGGAATGCCTTGCTACGGCAACAGCACCCGGGGGGCCATGGCGCTAGGCCCCTGGCAGAGGGACCGAGTCGTCCGTCCGGGAACCCCTGCGCCCCAGGGGGCACTGGCGTGAGGCCAATGGGGACCAGGCCCCAAGTTCAGGTACCCGGGGAGCCGAGTCATCCTCCCGGTAATGCCTTGGTGAGGCATTTGCAGCCGGGGGGCCATGGCGATAGGCCCCCGGAAGGGCCGAGTTATCCGCCTGGGCGTCGCACGGCCCCGAAGGGCACTGGCGTGAGGTCCCTCAGAGCAAGACTCCACGACCTCGTAGAGTGTGTCAGTATAGAATTATCAACAATCGATTCCCTGGTTTTAGTAAATATTGCACCCTGGGTAACACCCCCCTTCACTATTGTGGATTCCTGGCTACCAGGGGTTAAATCCCGGGTGCCGGAGGTGGAGGTACACCAGAGGTTTCGTGAGATAATTGTTCAACATCTTTCATATTTCCATCTGTATACCGACGGTTCCAAGACGGATGAATGTGTGGGTGCAGGTGTATGGTCGACTGAATGTCAGTTAAGATTCAGACTGCCGATTCATACATCTATTTTTCTTGCTGAACTTTTTGCTATTAATAAAGCTTTGGATTTTGCCCTATCGACGACCCACGATAGGATAGTTATTTTTACAGATTCATTAAGTTCACTTAAAGCTATTAAATCCTTAAATACAACTAACAACGAAATACAGGGTAATATCATTAGTAAGCTGTTTTGTGCCAATAAATCAATCAAGCTAATATGGGTACCTTCACATTATGGTATCTATGGCAATGAACAGGCTGATATACTAGCCGGGTCAACTGTTGATCTGGACATTAGCATAGTCCGTACGGATCTCATGTGTTTTGTTTCCCTCATTAAGTCTCGAATTCATCTCCTGTGGCAAAGGCAGTGGACCAGATTAGACATCAGAAATAAAGTAAGAACACTTATTGAACCCTGGGCTACGTCATCATGGCGTAGTCGCAGGGACGAGGTGGTGTTGGCCCGTCTTAGGGTCAATGCCACATGGTTCACCCACCTTGAACCATATGTAAATCGAAGTTTTCCCCCTAATTGTCAATATTGCAATACAATTATGTCAATAAGTCATGTATTAATTTTCTGCAATGAATATGAAAATCAACGTAATAAAATTAAAAAATATTTCCAACTTAAAAAAATAGCTTTCACTATCAACAATTTACTAGCAGATGACAAGAATATTATAAACAAATTAATGAGTTTTCTGAGGGAGACAAAACTTTATGACCATATATAAATTGATATAATAAAATGGATCCAATGGCTTAATGATCTTTGGCTATATGCCTCTGGTCGATAGCCAAGAAATCCAACAAGGTAAGGACCAGGGCGACATTATGCGTCCAGACTTTGTTGTGTCCAGACCTCGTCCTCGTTGTGCATAGCAACAACAGACACCAGTATTGTTCGTGGAGTTACCTTGGTGTACCGAGGCCTCTTACCGGCAGTACTCTGTTGTTTTTCTGCCTAGTTAAAGTAATATTGTAAAGTAAATTTGCAGCGTTTTGCTGCACTGCTGTGTACACCTTCAGTGTTTTGTTTTTTGCTGGAGGACAACCAGTAGTATATAGTAGCTAGTAGTTAGTTGTTCCCCACACCAGACCCGCAGCACTCACTGCCTCAGGGGAAACCCTGTGGTAGGGGGGCCCAGTAGTCTGGTGCGTCATTTGGGCACCTCTTTTTCTTAAACTACTTTTTCTTCTATATTTTCCGTGCGACCTCCTGGGCCTACGGTTGTCTCTTGGCTGAGCAACGGTATTCGCTTGGGAGGTGGGTTCCTACCACACCACCCCTCGCATTAGGCAGGTTCGGTGGTGGGGAAGTTCCTTCCGCACAAACTCCGATCCCCTAGCTGGTACTGGAGAACGCCGCCAGGCTACCACTAGGGGGGGGCGAGTAAAGGTAACTTTTATTCCCTAAATTATTGTCCATTTTCTTGGGGTTGATACAATAGTTAAGGGAGGTAGGTGAGTGTGCGAGGAGAGGGGTCGGACGTAGTCCGATGCCCCGGATGGATGAACCCCCGACTAGCCTCCCTCCTCCTCAAGGAGGGAGGTTAACGACCAAGGACCAAACTAGGACAATGGCTGACAATAATGGAACCCCTACGGCAGACAGACAAAGACAACCTGATGTTAAAATTCCTCCTATGAATGCTCGCTATGTAAATATTAGATGTGTAGATGAGGGTCAGTCTCTCAAGAATTTTAACCCCTTTATCGTCAAAAAGGTCCTTGATGGTCAAGTGGGTGGCAGTCTTGCTGCTGCTAACAAGTTGCGTGATGGTAGTATCCTGGTAAAAGTACTGAAGGCATCCCAGGTTAAGGATCTCCTTAAACTGACGCAAATTCATAACTTTAAGGTGAAAGCCACCATTCCAGTGGGGCCGAATACCTGTAAGGGCGTCATTTTCCATAGGGATTTGGCCGCTCTGGATGAGGCAGACATTTTGGAAGGAATGAAGGACCAAGGCGTTGTTGATGTTCAAAGTATGACCAGGATGAGAGAGAACAAGAGAGAGAAATTTGGCTTGTGTTTCCTGACTTTTGCTTCAGCACAGATTCCGGAAACGGTAAAGATTGGATACGAAATAGTTCACGTTAGACCATACATTCAGAAACCGATGCGTTGTTTCCGTTGCCAGAAATTCGGACACACAGCATTGAGGTGTTTCAATAAAGATTCATTCACTTGTGGTAAATGTGCAGGTAGACACGAGACTGAGTTGTGTTCAGAGACAGTCTTCAGGTGTGCTAATTGTGGCTGCCCCCACCAGGCAAGTGCAGGTGACTGCAGGAGCCTTAAAGTGGAGACTGAAGCAATGGCATACATGAGGGCTCATGATGTTAGTTATGGTGAGGCAAAGAGGAAGGTGGAGGGGGTTAACCAAACTCCCACAGTTTCCTATGCTGCAGCTATGACTGGCACCACTGCTCCTGTAACTACAACAAATGTTAACGTGGCTATCCAAGCTAAAGATAACGAAATTAAAGACTTGAAGGATACTGTAAGTAAATTAACGTTGCTAGTAGAAAGTTTGACAAAGAAATTAGAAGTTGTTGAATCAACCCAGCAAAAGAAGCACCACAAAGCTGATGATACCGTATCAGCTTCTAAATCTCATGTTCTCGCTCAGGTGACTCCCATGAAGCCTACATCCGGGAGTCGTCCGGTTCGTCGCGAGACGAGCCGTTCGAGGACTGGCTCTGTACCTCATGGAGAGGAACAGGCGATGGAGACTACCGTCGCGAAACCTGCCCGCGGGAGGTCCCCGGGAAGTGCAGAGGAGGAAGAGGGTCTTCCCTCCCAGCACAAAAAGGTTCGGCCAGACGAACAAGGCTCCAAGAAACCCCATAAACAGCGATAATCTTCGCGCTAACCATACTCCAATGGAACTGTCGAAGTCTTAGAGCTAGATTAAATGAACTTAAACTTTTGGCTTGTTCTTACGCTGCCGATATTATTGCCCTTCAGGAAACTCATCTGAACGACCAAGTCGAAGACGAGGTTGTTCAGCTTCGGAACTACAAGTTAATTAGGAGGGACCGTGGGGGGAGGGGTGGAGGTGGAGTGGCAATCTACATCCGCCATAACCTCCCTTTCACTGATGTGCCCTGTAATTTTCCTCTGGAAAGTGTCGCTTGCAGAGTAAAATTCGGTGGCACCTACCTGACTATCTGTTCTGTCTACTGTCCTCCTGATACAGTAACTTAAGATGATGTTTTTGATCTGCAGGACAGTCTGCCCTGTAGAAAATTAATTGTAGGTGATTTTAATGTTCATCATACGTTATGGGGTTCCCTGCAGGATGACAGAAAGGGGGAACAGATGGCTAGGCTAATCAGTGATTCCAATTTGGTTCTTCTGAACGACGGTAGTCCGACGAGAGTTGATGATAATACTGGTAATTTTAGCGTTCTTGACCTATCTCTGGTCTCCCCATCAATTGCAGCCTCTTGCCAGTGGCTACCCATTGATGACTCATTGGGAAGCGACCATTTTCCTATTGTGATTAAATTTAAAAGCGACACTATTAAAGAGCCTTCAGCACCTAAATTTAACGTAAAAAAAGCAGACTGGGTGTCCTTCACAAAGGGTGTCAATATTGAAATTGTTGGAGAAACCATTGATGATAAAGTAAATAATATTCAAGATAATATCCTCAAAGCCGCAATGGCAACAATTCCTAAGACTTCGGTAGATAGCGCAAAGCATAGAGTTCCATGGTGGACGCCAGATTGCCGCAGGGTACTGTGTGAGAGGAATAGAGCCTACAGGCTTTTCAAAAATCGCATTAGTGATGAGAACTTTCGCAAGTATAAACTTGCGAGAGCTAGGGCTCGTCGAACCATCAGACAAGCCAAACGAGACTCCTGGCGATGCTTTGTCTCTAGTATCAACAGTGAAACATCAATTTCCCAAGTCTGGTCCACTGTAAGAAAATTAAATAAGAAAAAAATCTCTAATAAAAGTACCAACATCACTTTTAATAACATCAATTATGACGAACCTAGAGACATTGCTAACGCCCTCGCCAGGCAGTTCTCTTTTGCTAGCAGCTCTGAAAATTACCATCCAGCTTTCCTGCCCATCAAGGAAGCATCAGAGCTGCAGCATATTGACTTTGCCACAGGAGATGAATTAGATTACAACAGTGATCTAACAATGCAAGAGCTTGTCCAAGCCCTAGGAGCCTGTAGTGGGACATCCCCAGGACCCGATGAGATTCGGTATGAGATGATAAAGCTTCTTGATCGTGATTCCATCGTCAAGATGTTGCAAGTGTTTAACGAGATTAGGAGGGGTCACACCTTTCCAAACTCGTGGCACTTTGCACATGTCATTCCCATACCGAAAGGAGGGGGGGACCCCAGATCGACTTCATCGTATCGCCCTATTGCGCTCACAAGTTGCTTATGCAAGGTCATGGAACGAATTGTTAATCGTAGGCTATTGCATTTTTTAAATTCCAGGAATTTGCTGGTTGACGAGCAGTGTGGCTTCCGTAAAGGTCGCCAGACGCTCGATCAGCTAGTGAACCTGGAAGTTCAAATTCAAGAGGCATTTGCCAAAAAACAATTTTTGATTGCAGTATTTTTAGACATTGAAAAAGCCTACGACATGACTTGGCGACATGGCCTCCTCAGGAAACTATATGCGATGGGATTACGCGGTAACCTGCCCTTTTTTGTTAAGAATTTCATTTCTGACAGAACTTTCTCTGTCAAGCTTTTTTCGGACACAGTCACTTTCTCGGACATATTTGTCCAGGCAAATGGGGTGCCCCAGGGGAGTGTTCTGTCTCCGACCTTATTTCTATGTATGATCAATGACATTCTACCAGCTCCTCCTCGAAATCTTAAATACTCACTGTACGCCGACGACTGTGCGATATGGCACTCCAGCTGTAATGCAGAGTTTTCGGCAACTCGGATCCAATTGGCACTGGATTTGATTCACAATTGGGGCCTCCAGTGGGGTTTTAAGTTTTCAGTAAGAAAGAGTGTAGGGGTTATTTTCACTCACGGGAAGAAGCCAGACGTCAGGCTGACTATGAGTGTCAACCCCCTACCTATTCAAAATTCTACTAAATTTCTTGGACTGCATTTTGACAGTCGACTGACATGGCGAGTCCATGTCAGTCAGTTAAAAATTAAATGTTTAAAAGCACTTAATTTGCTGAAGTGCATTTCTGGTACTCAATGGGGAGCAGATAGGAAGTCATTGCTAATGCTGTATAAATCCCTAATTAGATCTAGAGTAGATTATGGGTCAATAGTGTATGGTTCGGCATCTGAGTCTGTGTTGAAAGGTTTGGATGTTGTACAGAATGCATGTTTGCGTGTGTGTCTTGGAGCCCTACGTTGCACTCGAATCGAGCGTCTAGAGGTGGAGTCACAAGTGCCTCCCCTCCGATTGAGACGAGATCAACAACTTCTAGTATATTGTGCTAAGAAATCCAGGGTGCCGAGTCATCTTCCCGAGAATGCCTTGCTACGGCAACAGCACCCGGGGGGCCATGGCGCTAGGCCCCTGGCAGAGGGACCGAGTCGTCCGTCCGGGAACCCCTACACCCCAGGGGGCACTGGCGTGAGGCCAATGGGGACCAGGCCCCAAGTTCAGGTACCCGGGGAGCCGAGTCATCCTCCCGGTAATGCCTTGGTGAGGCATTTGCAGCCGGGGGGCCATGGCGATAGGCCCCCGGAAGGGCCGAGTTATCCGCCTGGGCGTCGCACGGCCCCGGAGGGCACTGGCGTGAGGTCCCTCAGAGCAAGACTCCACGACCTCGTAGAGTGTGTCGGTATAGAATTATCAACAATCGATTCCCTGGTTTTAGTAAATATTGCACCCTGGGTATCACCCCCCTTCACTATTGTGGATTCCTGGCTGCCAGGGGTTAAATCCCGGGTGCCGGAGGTGGAGGTACACCAGAGGTTTCGTGAGATAATTGTTCAACATCTTTCATATTTCCATCTGTATACCGACGGTTCCAAGACGAATGAATGTGTGGGTGCAGGTGTATGGTCGACTGAATGCCAGTTAAGATTCAGACTGCCGATTCATACATCTATTTTTATTGCAGAACTTTTTGCTATTAATAAAGCTTTGGATTTTGCCCTATCGACGACCCACGATAGGATAGTTATTTTTACAGATTCATTAAGTTCACTTCAAGCTATTAAATCCTTAAATACAACTAACAACGAAATACAGGGTAATATCATTAGTAAGCTGTTTTGTGCCAATAAATCAATCAAGCTAATATGGGTACCTTCACATTATGGTATCTATGGCAATGAACAGGCTGATATACTAGCCGGGTTAACTGTTGATCTGGACATTAGCATAGTCCGTACGGATCTCAGGTGTTTTGTTTCCCTCATTAAGTCTCGAATTCATCTCCTGTGGCAAAGGCAGTGGACCGGATTAGACATCAGGAATAAAGTCAAAACAGTTATTGAACCCTGGGCTACGTCATCATGGCGTAGCCGCAGGGACGAAGTGGTGTTGGCTCGACTCAGGCTCTATGCCACATGGTTCACCCACCTTGAACCCTACATAAATAGAACTTTTCCTCTAAATTGTCAATCATGCAACACAATTTTATCTATAAATCACTTATTAATTTTTTGTAATCAATTTGAAAATCATAGACGTAAAATCAAACAATATTTTCAACTTAAAAAAATAGCTTTCACCATCGAAAATATTCTAGCTGATGACAAGAATATTATAAACAAACTAATGAGTTTTCTGAGGGAGACAAAACTTTATGACCTTATATAAATTGATATAATAAAATGGATCCAATGGCTTAATGACCTTTGGCTATATGCTTCTGGTTGATAGCCAAGAAATCCAACAAGTAGTAGTAGTAGTAGTAGTAGTACTGACCAGGGGGAGACTTTGAGACTGGGTCGTGGAGAGAGTAGACGTATGATTTGTGCTCTCTCCTCTAGCTGCCAGGGCCTGCCGCACCGGCAGTAGTTTCTTTTTTTTTCACCCTTCTGGTGACCACTAGGCTTAGCTAGTATTCATTCCCTCCATAGCTGGTAGACGATATAGTAGGTGTCTATATCTTTATATTGAGATCAACTTTGCCTCCTACCTATGGTGGACTCACCCACTGATAGCTCTGGGTGTGGTTTAACACAGTCGGACCACCTTAGTGTGGGTTGAGAGGTTGATCTCAAACATTAGTTAATTAGGGCTGGTATTATCCTTTTCTGGTGTTTTCTTTTCCTCTTCCCACTTCCCCCCAACCTTGGGGGAAGTGGTTACTATGTTGCCTTCCCTCCCAACCCCTCCTCCGTATAGCGGAGGAGGCGGCCATGACCGACCACCACCACAACGAACCGACGGACGAACCGAGACTCGAACACCCCTTGACATAGACGTGAAGAATGCCTCATTTGTAATGCTTCATGCCACTGGTTCGGCCCCACTAGCCGGCCTCAATCCTTTCATTGTTCAAAAGGTAATTGATGGCTGGGCTGGTGTGGTTGAATCAGTAAAAAAACTTGCCTCTGGAGATCTCTTAGTCAAAACATTTAATTCTAAACAAGTAGCCACTTTGCTAAAATTACGTCAGATCCACAATTATGAAGTAGAAGCCAAGATTCCTCAAGCCATGAATTCCTGCAGGGGAGTAATCACCTGTAGGGATTTAATGATGATGGAAGAAACTGAAATAATTGAGGAAATGAAGAATCAAGATATCATTGACGCTAGATTCATTACACGTTTAGAGGATGGTATAAGGAAGAAGACTGCAACACTCATTTTGACTTTTGGCAAAGTTTCACTTCCTGAAACTGTCAAAATAGGTTATGAAATCGTTAAAGTAAGACCCTTTATCCCCAACCCTCTTAGATGCTTGAACTGTCAGATTTATGGACACGGAAATCGTACTTGTAAGGCTTCTTCTCCAGTGTGTGGCAGGTGCGCGACGCCTGGCCATGCTGAGGAAAAGTGCACATCAGTGGAGCTCTCCTGCTTTCATTGTAAGGGTACTCACTCCACTTCCTCGAGGGATTGTCCCAAGTGGAAGCTGGAGAAGGAGGTCTGCTCAGTGAAGGCAGTGCGAGGTATCTCCTATCATGATGCGAGGAAGGCGGTGATGGGATCGCAAGCGACCCCATCACCCAATGTCTCGTATGCATCGGCGGTGATATCTCGACCCGTGATGTGTACTATCAGTACTCAGACTGAGTCAGAGCCGAGCGAACAGGCTGATCACTCTACTTCTACACCTACTATCATTACCCCCTCTAAGACTATTACCAAATCTACTAACTCCTATTCTCAGGCTGCAGCTGCTTTGCAGTCAGAGAAACAAAAGAAGAAGTCAGACAAGTATGACAAAATTAACTACACAACTCTAAAACCAAACAAGTCACTTCCTTGCACACACCCTACTCCCACTTCATCGGGGGAGAGAAGGGATAGCTCTTCCTCGGTGGAGTCTGGGAGACTCACCATTGATGAGGAAGCAATGGATGTCTCCGGACGCAAGAACCGGGAAAGGTCCCCCGGTAGCTACTCGCCACGCGGCGGGCGGCACAAGAAGACTAAGCGCTCAGGCCGACCCCGTAACTCTTAAATCGCCATGTTCACTGTACTACAGTGGAATTGTAGAAGTCTTGGGAATAAATTGAACAACATATCAATATTATTACACACACACAGGCCAGACGTCGTCTGTTTACAGGAGACAGGGTTGGAGAATCACTCTGACCCAACACAATTTAAACATTACAACGCATACAGGCGAAACGATGGACACGGAGTAGCAATATACACACACAAATCATATCCACAGACACAAATAACATTAAACACTACTCTGGAAGCCGTTGCTTGCAGAGTAAAATTACACAACACCTACATATCCATCTGCTCTTTTTACTGTCCGCCACGCGGCCCCATTGACAGTGATTCATTTCATAACTTATTTGGTCAAATGCATGGTAAAAAATTAATACTGGGCGACTTTAATGCCCATCACTGTCAGTGGGGAAGCTTAAGAACTGATGCTCGCGGAGGGCAGATGGCAGACATTATACAACAATCCAACCTCTGCCTCCTGAACGATGGTCAAGCCACCAGGGTTGACGATCGTTCTGGCAACTTTTCGTATATCGATTTGTCTCTGGCCTCCCCGGATATACACCAGGATTTTTCTTGGCATCCTGAGTCCGACTCCCTTGGTAGTGACCACTTTCCCATCTGTCTCTCTTATTCAATTCATACTGTTTCGGCCCCTTTGGTTCCAAAGTTTAATTTTAAGAGAGCAGATTGGGGGTCTTTCGGGAGGATCGTCGACCTAGATATTTCCGGGGAGACCATAGATGAAAAGATGCAAAATGTAACACAAAACATTTTACACGCAGCTGAGGTTGCTATTCCCAAAACCTCTATAATTCGAAATAAGCGTGAAGCACATTGGTGGTCAACGGATCGCCGAGAGGCATTAAGGAAGCGTAATAGGAGATACAGGATTTTTGACAAACAGCCCACTCAAAACAACTTTATAGCTTACAAACGGGCGAGGGCTGAGGCAAGGAGAGTAATTAATAGAGCTAAAAGGGACTCTTGGCGGTCGTTTGTGTCCACGGTGAATCGTTTTACACCACTTACAAAAGTCTGGTCCACTATAAAGATACTAAATAACAAACGCCCGTATACTCCCATCACCACTTTTCAAGTGGATAATAACATCTACGACGATCCCGTGGACGTAGCAAACGTACTTGCCAGGAGTTTCTCAAAAGTAAGTAGTTCAGCCAATTACGATCAACGTTTTCTCCATCACAAACGTATGGCTGAACTACAAGAGATAGACTTTGCCACAGAAGACGTAGACTACCCATACAACCGGGAATTTACGATAGACGAACTTCTCCTTGCCCTAAGATCCTGTGAAGACACCAGTCCTGGACCTGACACCATCACGTACGGTATGATCCGGCATCTTGGCCAGGATAACCTGGTCAAGTTGCTAGCACTGTATAATGAGATTTGGGTGTCTAACACCTTCCCAAACTCATGGCACTTTGCGTGGATCATACCGATACCTAAACAGTCTGGTCGTCTTGTGAATCCCTGTTCATTTCGACCTATTGCGTTGACTTCTTGCCTCTGTAAAGTCATGGAAAGAATGATAAATAATAGGCTACTTTTTGTTTTAGAAGCGAAGGGTTTATTGAGTGATCGACAATGTGGCTTCCGAAAACACCGGAGCACAGTTGATCACTTGATGAACCTGGAACATTGCATTTCAAAGGCATTTGCCAATGAAGAATTCATGGTAGGGGTGTTCTTGGACATCCATAAAGCCTATGACATGACATGGCGACACGGTATTCTGATGAAGCTTCACGGTTATGGTTTAAGAGGTAATTTGCCCATTTTCATCAACAACTTTTTGCGTGACAGAACCTTTTCTGTCACCCTTCCCTGTAACGTAACATCGGACATTTTTGTCCAAGAGAACGGGGTGCCACAGGGAAGCGTGCTTAGTCCTACGCTTTTTAACATCATGATCAATGATATTCTGTCATCAGCTCTAGTTCCCAGGAATCTTAAATACTCGTTGTATGCTGATGATTGTGCAATGTGGCACTCGTCACGTAATGCACAGTTTTCAGTAGGACGGATTCAAGCAGCGCTTGATTCTGTCCACCAATGGGCCTTACAGTGGGGCTTTAAGTTTTCCGTTCCTAAGTGTACCGGAGTAATTTTCAGTAAACGTAGAGTACCTCAAATTAACGTAACGTTAGATGGCCAACCGGTACCATTTCATAATTCTGTTAAATTTTTAGGAATTCATTTTGACCAAAGATTAAATTTTACACATCATGTTAATAATTTGCTTGTCCGTTGTGAAAAACCTTTAAATGTCCTTAAGTACCTATCAGGTACCACATGGGGAGCCGACAAGAAATCTTTATTAATGGTGTATAAGACCCTTATTCGTACAAAGCTAGACTATGGCTCACAGGTGTATGGATCGGCATCAGATACAACATTAGGGAGATTGGATGTTTACCAGAATAAATGTTTACGTGTGTGTTTGGGAGCTCTGAAGTGTACACGTGTAGCTAGGATGGAGGTGGAGGCGAACATACCTCCTCTCTGACTTCGACGGGATCAACTCGCACTCAACACCGCTATGTCTACGATCCGGAAGTCGGAGATCGGTAATGTGGCCAGTGCCTCCCTTCAACAACATCATTATCTCCACCATGGAAGACGGAGGCCACTGGCTGTACGCCTCCACCTGCTAGAACAACAACTACAAATAGACCTTGGGGACTGCGACAAGTTCATCACCACCAAGATACCACCGTGGGAGACACCCAACTTCGGCGTCAACACATCGTGGTTACCATCATCGAAAGAAAAGGCGCCGGAGTTGGAGATACACCACCTGTTTGGTGGTATAGTCCGCAGTCACCTGGGGTCTCATCACGTGTACACTGACGGCTCCAAGTCAGATGAAAGTGTGGGTGCGAGTGTATGGTCGAGTGAATGTGATATTAGGTACAGATTGCCGATACATACATCTGTGTTTACAGCTGAACTTTTTGCTATAGACAAAGCCATAGACTATGCACTAAATTCTCGTCATAATTCAATAGTAATTTTCTCAGACTCCAAGTCAGCCCTTCAGGCAATTAACTCATGTCAAACTATTTCTAATGAAATCCAGGGTCGCATCATTAATAAGTTGCACTTATGCAACAAGTCCTTCACTCTGATCTGGGTGCCCAGGCATTGTCGTATTTATGGCAATGAACGGGCAGACTTACTTGCGAAATCGGCTGTAGAGCTCGAGGTTACTTGGGACGTCCCTCGTGATCTACAGTCGTGTCTATCCCTCGGAAAGAAATCAATTCATCTTCTGTGGCAAGGTCAGTGGACCAGACTTAACATCTCTACCATCAAGCCTCAACTGGGTAATTGGGCCACTGCCAACCGGCCCAACAGACTGGAAGAAAGGATTTTGGCAAGACTAAGAACAAATTGCACAAGGATAACGCACCTAGATCCTTATATAGACAAACGTTTTCCACCGCATTGTAACACCTGCAATGCGGTGTTATCTATCAGTCATATCATCCTGCATTGTCGGCGATTTGTGGGGGAACGTGCTTCCCTCATAAGTTACTGTGATGCAGTAAAAGTCCCCTTCACACTCTCAGCTCTCTTAGGTGATGGGGATGGTGGTGTGACTGATAAATTAGTGCATTTGTCGCGGCTTCTAGCCGCTTAAATTGTATTTATTGGTTGTGAAACCAGCACAGCTGTTTGCTATAGAATAGGCCCCTTCACAAGCCCAGGCCCCGTATAGGCATAATCTGGGTTGGAAGGGTCAATTCCGTGACGTTCATCAGAAGTAAATAAAATTCAAATCTGGCGCTGTACTGATAGTGGAGCCACCTGGTGGTGGTGAGGTGAGGTATTAAGCCCCTCCTCCACTGAATACCGCTCGCCCACTCCAATGAGAAAGAAGTGAGTGCCTGGCGCATCGGGAGGTGGGTGGGACAGTAGAAGCTGTGCTGGTTTCACAACCAATAAATACAATTTAAGCGGCTAGAAGCCACGACAAATGCACTATTATTGGTATAGTGAAACCAGCACAGCTGTTTGCTATGCATGCGATGCGGTAGGTGGGAGGTGAGGTGGAGGCAATCACGTGCTAGTTAAGAGTGGTTGAGAGCGGAGGGCAGGAAAGGTAACCGAGCCCGGTGAGGCAGCAGCTAACGCCCCTCCCGACACTGGCTAGGTGAAAAGCCGTGGTGGGGGAGAAGTAGCTTATACCATATAACCGTAGACCATTCTGTTATAGACCAGAATTGTTACACATAAAGTCTTTATAGGTAGACTCGAGGGTTCGGGACTAGGAGAGGAGGGGGGAGGTGCCCATGGCAACTCCCCCCCCCCTTTCCCCCCCCCCCTTATTCAAGTCTTCTGAGTTAGGGCTATGGCCCTCGCTCAGGTAATGTGATCCCGAGGGGATGAAGGAGGACACTAGGATCCAGATATCCTGTGTAATAATATCTCCTGTCACTCATCGTAGTTAAATAATTGTTTGGAAAATGAATACACAAGAATTCCGTAACAATGTAATTTATTTTAGACTCTCTTTCACCATATGTACACGTGAAGAATGGGGATGAGTATGAAGCTGTACAAGATGTGGATGAGGTATGGGATGATGTGACGGGACTTAAATCACCCGACCTTTTCTCTCCGGGCGGCCCCTCCCCCCCATGTGTCTCCCGCGGGGACCCTGGGGAATAGGAGGTGGAGTACCCATAGCCACACAGGGGGTAGGGGAGAGCGAGTGGAACAGGTACCTCGTCCTGAAGGAGGAAGTGGACGCCCAGCCCCCTAAATCCCTGACCCTCTCCACCGAGTGAGTCCTGAGGAAGGCGAGGGAGGCGGCCACGCCCCTAACGCTGTGAGCCCTCGGGGCGTGTCCGGGATCCCCGTTCTCTATCACTCGGCAGAGAAGGCGAGCGATTGACCTAGGGAAGAGAGGGTTACCGGACCTAGAGTTGTAGAAGAGGTGGTCCGGAGAAGCCCCCCTCGTCGCCTCCACGTATGCAACAAAGGCGTGGACTGGGCAGAGGGGGTGGAAATTTCCATCCCTCAGGAACGAGGGTACTGCGAGAGGGCCAATTCTGTCGTCAGCCTGCTCGTTCTTAGCTAGAAAAGCAGGAGAGGGGGAAATGGTTAAGGAAGTAAGGTTAGGGGTTACTGAAGAAAAGGCTGTGTGACGGGTCAGGGCTGCCAACTGAGAAGCCCTGTAACCTGTAGCTAAGGCGAGCAGGAAGAGAGCTTTCTGGAGGAGGTGACAAACCTCCAGAGGGACCCCCTCGAAGGTCAGGTAGGAAAGGACACAATGAAGGGACCAGGAGGGTGTCTGGGCCCGGTGAGGTGCGGTCCCCGCCCGAATCCCCATCCTCAGGAGAGAGAGAGGCCTCTCCGAAACCTTAATGTTAAAACCCAGGAGGAGGGGATCAGACAGGGCTGCGTGATGCGCAAGCACCGTCGCCGGGGCCCTGTTGGTGGAATCGGCGAGCCACGTGAGGAATTCCAGGACTGTGTCCTCCGAGATGACCCTGGAGGGGTGTCTTCGCAAGAAGTCCTGGAATCTTTTCCAGCACGATTCGTATTGTCGCACCGAAGACTGACGATGAGCCCTCAACATCTTGTCCACTGTCTCCTTAGTGAACCTTTTGCTAAGGACTCCCCGTAGAGACTCCAAGCGTGTAGTTTCAGTGACGCTTGGAGTGGTGCAGACAGGGTGCTGGAGAGGCACGCCGATCCCAACTGAAGGGGATGCGGGCACCACCGGGACAACTCTCCGAACCACGGCTGTGCTGGCCAGAGGGGGGCTATGAGGAGAACCCTCCCCCTGAAAGTGCGCAGCTTGAGGATCGCCTTCAGGAGGACTGAAGTGGCTGGGGTTGGGAAGAGGTAGAGATGACCCCACCTGTTCCAGTCCTCCGTGAAGGCGTCCGGGCCTCCCGCCTCTGTTCTGGATGAGAAAGTCAGGAACAGAGGGAGTAGGGCCGTGGATGGGGAGGCGAATAGGTCCACCTCCGGTGTCCCGTAGCGAAGGCAGAGAGACTCGAACACAAGGGGACGCAGTTGCCACTCGACTGACGTCCCCCTGAACCTGGATAGGGGGTCCGCCCAATCGTTCTCCCACCCTGGCACGTAGCGGGCCGAGAGGTGAATGTCCCTCTTGGCCGCTATTGCGAAAATCTGTTCTGACAGGGACAGGAGAATTTCCGACCGTACGGTGCCCTGTTTCTGTAGGCACTGCACGGCCGCAACGTTGTCCATATCGAAGCGGACGCCTATCCTGGCAAACTGAGGGTGTCTGTTGAGCCATTCCTTCGCTACCATCAACTCCCGGGCGTTGATGTGCAGTAGCCTTTCCCCTTCCTTCCATCCCCCGCACCGTTGATGTCCCAGGCAAGACTGGTATCCCCAGCCTAAGTCCGATGCGTCTGTCGCCACCGTAATCCCCGGGGGAGGGAACACCCAGGGGACCCGCTGACGCAGGGCACCGGGACGTAGCCAGGGGCGAAGGAGGCGGTGGAGAGAGGGGGACGCTTGCCTGGGAAGGTCCCTGTGTGCGGGGGACAGGTGGAGGTTTACCTCCCGCGTCAGCCTCCTGTGTTTCAATCGTCCCAGGGGCATTGCAGGGGCCGCGAAATTTAGGGACCCGAGCAATGATTCCCACTGGCGGCGAGAGACAGTACGGGAAAAATGCGCCTGGCGGATGTGGCGGAGGGTCCGGCGGGCGTTGTCTGGAGCGAGAGAGAGGGTGGCCGAAAGAGAGTCCCACTCTATTCCTAGCCAACACAGCTTGCGAGTGGGGGTGAGAGAGGACTTGGGGATGTTCAACAGAAACCCCATTTCCTCTAGCACTCCCCTCGCTACCCGGACGTTGTTTGCTACCTGCTCCTTGGAAGGGGCGTGAAGCAACCAATCGTCCAGGTACATGAGGGTGGGGACACCCGCCTCTGCCAGACGGGATGCCACCACCCTCACGAGTTTTGTGAAGACTCGCGGAGCTAGAGAAAGACCGAAAGGGAGCCTGGTAAACTGGAACGTCTCGGTCCCCACCTGGAAGGCCAGAAAGCGGCGAAACCTGGGGTGGATCGGGACGTGCCAGTACGCATCCTTGAGATCCAGGGATGCTAACCAGTCTCCCTTCCTCAGAACTGTGCGGACCTGAGCAACCGAAACCATCCTGAAATGTAACGTTTTCACGAATTTGTTTAGCTTGCTCAGGTCCATCACCAATCTCGTTTTTCCCTGATCCTTTTTGGGGACCGTGAATAAACGAGAAAGAAAGACCCTTCCCGTCGCCCGCTCCACTACCCCTTTTTCCCGCATTTCTAACACATGCGGGACGACCGAAAGTGACACTTTGGTTGAGGCAGGAGGTAGACGTAGTGGCTGTAACGGGAGAAGACAGGTGTCAGTGAGAGTACCGTTAATCCTAATCCCCCGGGGCCCGAGGGACCCGGGGTGGTTGGGGGGTGAATGACAGGAGAGGCAGAGATTTTGACCGCAAGGGAAAATCTGATTTTGACCTAACGGTAGCCCAAGGACGGGATTAGGCATAATTCATATGTCAGAAAGTAAGGATGACAGTTACTCACCGGAACAGTAATCCAGGGCCATGACAGGCCCTGGCGAATTATCCTTGCTGCCCAGCCGTGGGTGGGCCAGGCTGCTGACCACCCTGTGAGGCAGCCCAGAGTGGGACCCTCAAGTGGCGCGGTCCTTCTGGGCGGGGTGGTTGAAGGAGGACTTGGGCTTCGAGTAGGACTTGGAGCCCTGTCCCCTTCCTCGAAACGGCTGCTGGCCCCTCTGGGAGGGCCTGTTGTGTGCTCTCGGGGGAGTGGGATAGGAGGGCCTCGGTAGCCTGGAGGGCTGGGAGGGCCTCCGGGGCTGGTAGGCTGGTCTGGCTGGCTGTGGGGCACGTGGCCTATGGACAAACAGAATGATTAGGAACCAAAGTAGACCCGAAAATCCTTTCATTTCACCCCCGTGACAACTCGGGTAAGACGAACACGAGAGGTACTTACTTGGAGGTGGAAGGCTTTGGTAAATTGATTACCGCTGGGAGGGAGGCGAAGATCGTGTCTGTCGCCGGTTGGTCAAAGAAGGCGGGGGACAAGGGGGCAGCTCGCACCACTCCCCTCTGTGCCATCTCCGGCGCAGATTTAGCCGCCGCCTGGCGGGCTGCCAGTCTCGCCTCGGCGAACGCCTTCGCCTCCTCCCGCATGAAGTGGGTCGACATTGCCGCCACGCCCTCCATCACGGTGGCCATGGAAGAGAGGGTGTCACTGTAAGGGGTAAACAAGGAAAAACCGAGCGAACCCGGGGATAAGTACCCGGGAGTAACAGAGAGACCCTCTACCCAGCATCCCTAAAAACATGATACACGAGTAAGGTACTCACGCTAGCTGTACACCCGACATCTCGTGGTAGGAGTTGGTTAGGGCGTTGAGGCAGTCCCTAATCAACGAGGCGGCTGCTCCCGTGGAGATGGTGTGGGCCAGCTCCAGACGGGTAGCAGACTCCGCCTGTCGCAACTTACCATCGGGCTCCTTCAGCTGATAGGGGACCGGGGGCTCCTTCTCCGTCTTCCACAGGCACTCCCTCAAGCCCGGGGGAGCCCGGGAATGAGGGAGGATGACGGGGAAAGACGGAGGAGGGGGCTTCCTGGGCGCGTTGTTTCTCTGGTGGTCCAGGGACTTAAGGAGAAGGGCTGGAATATCCAGGTCCCCTTCGCCCTTATCCCCCGGGAAGTACGCGTCCGGGGAAAGGAGGAGAGCCGTGTTACCGTGGGAGCGGTCAATCCTCCAAGCCCCGGACAAGTGTAGCTGGCTGTACTCCATCAGAAAACCCATCGCGTCCAGGGTCGCCACAGAGGACACCCTAGCTGAAGTGGGTACGGGCGCTGAGATAGGACGGACCTTGTAGAAGGGAATAGCCTCGCCCTTCTCATCCGCCCCCCACTTCACCACGACGTCATCCCTCCGGATCCACACGTCTGGTTGAGCTGTGTCCGGAGACCAAGCCACCAGTCTGCCCTCCTCCGAAGAGTGGGTCCATGCAGGAGGGAGAAGAGACCAAGAGTAGGGAAGGTATCCGTCTCCCGAAGGAGGGGGTGACGGGGACGGAGGTGCGGAGGTAACCAACTCCTCAGCTACGTCCCCCGACGGAGACTCGAGCCCTGGGGAAACGGGAGGCACGAAAAGGACTCCCACATCCCCGGGAGGACTCGAGCCCTCGACGGGAGCAGCAGCGGGAGGCGGGGGAACAGGAGCGGGTTCCGTAGCGACAGCCGGAGGCTGCGCGACGGAAGCCCCAGGAAAAGCGTGAGGAATAAGGGCGTGGAAGATCTTAACTATCTTCCTCGACGAGGGGCTGTCCCCCCCCCGCTTACCCCTGCGGGAATTGCGGGCGGGCGAAGGAGAGCTCCCCGACGACGAAGAAGAGGAAGAGGACGACGAAGAAGAGGAGGAAGGAGAACGGCGACGAGCACGGGACTTCCTGGAGTGGCGGGACCTTTTAGCTGAACGCTTGCGTCCTCTAGAGAGGCCTGAGGATCCAGCTCTAGCAGGAGGCGAAGCTGGGGGTTCCCTGCTGGGCCCTTGTACCGGTGAGGCAGTCGGGAGAACCAGCGCGACAGACTCGCTCGCTTCCCGGGGGGATAAGCCCCGAGAAGGAGTCGTAGTACCGCCTAGGGAAGGAGGCTCAATCTCTCGGGCCTCAGGAGGTTCTAGCCCCTGAGACTCCGAGAGACAGGAAGAAGGGTAACGGGTCCTGAATAAACCCAGGTCCGCTCCCAAAATCGGGTCCACCCACGCCAAAGAAGAACCGTCTCGTTTGTGGGCCATTCTCCTAGCCCTCGTCCACGCCATACGAAGAGAAGCAAGGGCAGGGAGCTTGGAGCGGGCAGAAGGGGAGGTAACCCGACACAACTCAGCCCAGGGGCGGCACACACCACACGCCAAAGGGTCGTAACCCAAGGGAGTGAAGCAGGGTGCGTGAGGAGAACAGTGCAGGTGTCCGTCAGGCGAGACCCGCACGGTACATCCTGAGGCAGCACAAAGGGCACGAGTAGGCTGGGGGAGAAAAGAATACACAAACATGGGTTAACACGTGCAAACACTGGAACACAGAAGACACGAAACCCATCCTCCCCGAAGGAAAGAAGCGCGGGACACGCCCGCTGAACCTGGGGACCAGAACACGATCCCCCACACTCGCGCAGCCGCCCAGGGAAAAACCCCGTAAAACCAGAACCGTCCGCCACAAGGAGCGGGTAAAAAAGGGCCCCCCCGGACAGATGAACCAGAAGGAGGGGTAGGAGGGGACCCGATAGCCTGAGAAGAAACACTCCAGGCTGAAAATAATGGAAAAACCCCAAAAATAAAATAAAAAAACCCCGCCCGGGAGAGGAAGAGAGAACCAGGGCACAATTCTCACTCCCCCCTACCGAGAGGGGACACATAATAATCGGGGAAGGCAAGAGGAAGGGCTGCAAAGACCCCATGTGGTCACCACGTGGGGCGGGGAAGTCCCACGTGGCGCCCACTAACCTCGCTAAAAACCCCAGAAAACCCCGATAAAATACACACGAAGAATGTACTAGTGGCAGGAGGGACAGTGAAAGAGGGGACAGACGGAGAAAAACTCCGAAAACAGGGGCTGAAAAGCCCCCTTCGCTTAAGGAAAGAACTAAGTCCTAACGAAGAAAAAACCCCCATAAACACCTAAAAACCCTCCTAGAAAACACACATGATACATCTGCAAAGCAGGCTAGCCACTAGAACACAAAAGAAAAACTTAGCAGGAACACGCGACACAATACCATAGCGTAGCAGCGAGGAGCGTAGATGTTGACTGAGACGTGTTCCGCGACAGAGTGGGCGAGCGGTATTCAGCGGAGGAGGGGCTTAATACCTCACCTCACCACCACCAGGTGGCTCCACTATCAGTACAGCGCCAGATTTGAATTTTATTTACTTCTGATGAACGTCACGGAATTGACCCTTCCAACCCAGATTATGCCTATACGGGGCCTGGGCTTGTGAAGGGGCCTATTCTATAGCAAACAGCTGTGCTGGTTTCACTATACCAATAATGATGACTTTCTTGAGGGAGACCGAACTGATCAGAGTGATGTGACTTTTTATTTCTATTGTTACCATTTTGTATGTATTTTTGCCAATTATGAATGCTATAAATTATGTGTTGTATATATTGTATATTTTGATGTATTAGCTAGGTTTAGTGATTGTCTAATATAGGTTTAGCGATTTGTCTGTCTAGGTTTAGCGATTGGCTGGAATAGGTATTAGTCTAGTTAGCTATTGGTTGAGTAGGTACATAGATTAGTTTATTAGCTAGGATGTTAAATTAAGAAATATGTTATTTGTATGATGGTACAAAACAAAAATTTGTATATAAGTTTAGTTTCAAGTTAAAATGTAATGATAATAATAATAATAATAATAATGATAATAATAATAATAATAATAATAATAATAATAATAATAATAATCTATGCATAAAAATAATATGCAAAAAGTTAAAATTAAAATATTAATAAATAAATAAAATAAAAAAAAAAATAAAAAAAAAAAAAAAATAAAAGGCCTTAATGACCAACACCATGGTCGATAGGCCAGGGAAAAAAAAAAAAAAAAAAAAAAAAAAGACCAGGGCAGAGGACTTTGAGATTGGGTCGTGGAGAGAGAGGTCGTATGCTTTTTGCTCTCTCCTCTAGCTGCCAGGGCCTGCCGCACCGGCAGTAGTTTCTTTTTTTTCACCCTTCTGGTGACCACTAGGATTAGCTAGTATTCATTCCCTCCATAGCTGGTAGTAGATATAGTAGGTGTCTATATCTTTATATTGAGATCAACTTTGCCTCCTACCTATGGTGGACTCCCCCACTGATAGCACTGGGTGTGATTAAACACAGACGGACCACCTTAGTGTGGGTTGAGAGGTTGATCTCAAACATTAGTTAATTAGGACTGGTATTATCCTTTTCTGGTGTTTTCTTTTCCTCTTCCCACTTCCCCCCATCCTTGGGGGAAGTGGTTACTATGTTGCCTTCCCTCCCAACCCCTCCTCCGTATAGCGGAGGAGGCGGCCATGACCGACCACCACCACGAAACGACGCACGAACCGAGACTCGAACACCCCTCGACATAGACGTGAAAAATGCCTCATTTGTAATGCTTCATGCCACTGGTTCGGCCCCACTAGCCGGCCTCAATCCTTTCATTGTTCAAAAGGTAATTGATGGCTGGGCTGGTGTGGTTGAATCTGTAAAAAAAACTTGCCTCTGGAGATCTCTTAGTCAAAACATTTAATTCTAAACAAGTAGCCGCTTTGCTAAAATTACGTCAGATCCACAATTATGAAGTAGAAGCCAAGATTCCTCAAGCCATGAATTCTTGCAGGGGAGTAATCACCTGTAGGGATTTAATGATGATGGAAGAAACTGAAATGATTGAGGAAATGAAGAATCAAGATATCATTGACGCTAGATTCATTACACGTTTAGAGGATGGTATAAGGAAGAAGACTGCAACCCTAATTTTGACTTTTGGCAAAGTTTCACTTCCTGAAACTGTCAAAATAGGTTATGAAATCGTTAAAGTAAGACCCTTTATCCCCAACCCTCTTAGATGCTTGAACTGTCAGATTTATGGACACGGAAATCGTACTTGTAAGGCTTCTTCTCCAGTGTGTGGCAGGTGCGCGACGCCTGGCCATGCTGAGGAAAAGTGCACATCAGTGGAGCTCTCCTGCTTTCATTGTAAGGGTACTCACTCCACTTCCTCGAGGGATTGTCCCAAGTGGAAGCTGGAGAAGGAGGTCTGCTCAGTGAAGGCAGTGCGAGGTATCTCCTATCATGATGCGAGGAAGGCGGTGATGGGATCGCAAGCGACCCCATCACCCAATGTCTCGTATGCATCGGCGGTGATATCTCGACCCGTGATGTGTACCATTAGTACTCAGACTGAGTCAGAGCCGAGCGAACAGGCTGAACAATCTACGTCTACACCTACTATTATTACCCCCTCTAAGACTATTACCAAATCTACTAACTCCTATTCTCAGGCTGCAGCTGCTTTGCAGTCAGAGAAACAAAAGAAGTCAGACAAGTATGACAAAATTAACTACACCACCCTAAAACCAAACAAGTCACTTCCTTGCACACACCCTACTCCCACTTCATCGGGGGGGGAGAAGGGATAGCTCTTCCTCGGTGGAGTCTGGGAGACTCACCATTGATGAGGAAGCAATGGATGTCTCCGGACGCAAGAACCGGGAAAGGTCCCCCGGTAGCTACTCGCCACGCGGCGGGCGGCACAAGAAGACTAAGCGCTCAGGCCGACCCCGTAACTCTTAAATCGCCATGTTCACTGTACTACAGTGGAATTGTAGAAGTCTTGGGAATAAATTGAACAACATATCAATATTATTACACACACACAGGCCAGACGTCGTCTGTTTACAGGAGACAGGGTTGGAGAATCACTCTGACCCAACACAATTTAAACATTACAACGCATACAGGAGAAACGATGGACACGGAGTAGCAATATACACACACAAATCACATCCACAGACACAAATAACATTAAACACTACTCTGGAAGCCGTTGCTTGCAGAGTGAAATTACACAACACCTACATATCCATCTGCTCTCTTTACTGTCCGCCACGCGGCCCCATTGACAGTGATTTATTTCATAATTTATTTCGGCAACTTCACGGAAAAAAATTAATACTGGGCGATTTTAATGCCCATCACTGTCAGTGGGGAAGCTTAAGAACTGATGCTCGCGGAGGGCAGATGGCAGACATTATATTACAATCCAACCTCTGCCTCCTGAACGATGGCCAGGCCACCAGGGTTGACGATCGTTCTGGCAACTTTTCGTCTATCGATTTGTCTCTGGCCTCCCCGGATATACACCAGGATTTTTCTTGGCATCCTGAGTCCGACTCCCTTGGTAGTGACCACTTTCCCATCTGTCTCTCTTATTCAAGTCATACTGTTTCGGCCCCTTTGGTGCCAAAGTTTAATTTTAAGAGAGCGGATTGGGGGTCTTTCGGGAGGATCGTCGACCTAGATATATCTGGGGAGACCATAGATGAAAAGATGCGAAATGTAACATAAAACATTTTACACGCAGCTGAGGTTGCTATTCCCAAAACCTCTATAATTCGAAATAAGCGTGAAGCACATTGGTGGTCAACGGATTGCCGAGAGGCATTAAGGAAACGTAATAGGAGATACAGGATTTTTGACAAACAGCCCACTCAAAACAACTTTATAGCTTACAAACGGGCGAGGGCTGAGGCAAGGAGAGTAATTAATAGAGCTAAAAGGGACTCTTGGCGGTCGTTTGTATCCACGGTGAATCGTTTTACACCACTTACAAAAGTCTGGTCCACTATAAAGATATTAAATAACAAACGCCCGTATACTCCCATCACCACTCTTCAAGTGGACAATAACATCTACGACGATCCTGTGGACGTAGCAAACGTACTTGCCAGGAGTTTCTCAAAAGTAAGTAGTTCAGCCAATTACGACCAACGTTTTCTCCATCACAAACGTATGGCTGAACTACAAGAGATAGACTTTGCCACAGAAGACGTAGACTACCCATACAACCGGGAGTTTACGATAGACGAACTTCTCCTTGCCCTAAGATCCTGTAAAGACACCAGTCCTGGACCTGACACCATCACGTACGGTATGATCCGGCATCTTGGCCAGGATAACCTGGTAAAGTTGCTAGCAGTGTTCAATGAGATTTGGGTGTCTAACATCTTCCCAAACTCATGGCACTTTGCGTGGGTCATACCGATACCTAAACAGTCTGGTCGTCTTGTGTATCCCAGTTCATTTCGGCCTATTGCGTTGACTTCTTGCCTCTGTAAAGTCATGGAAAGAATGATAAATAATAGGCTACTTTTTGTTTTAGAAGCGAAGGGTTTATTGAGTGATCGACAATGTGGCTTCCGGAAACACCGGAGCACAGTTGATCACTTGATGAACCTGGAACATTGCATTTCAAAGGCATTTGCCAATAAAGAATTCATGGTAGGGGTGTTCTTGGACATCCATAAAGCCTATGACATGACATGGCGACACGGTATTCTTATGAAGCTTCACGGTTATGGTTTAAGAGGTAATTTGCCCATTTTCATTAACAACTTTTTGCGTGACAGAACCTTTTCTGTCACCCTTCCCTGTAACGTAACATCGGACATTTTTGTCCAAGAGAACGGGGTGCCACAGGGAAGCGTGCTTAGTCCTACACTTTTTAACATCATGATCAATGATATTCTGTCATCAGCTCTAGTTCCCAGGAATCTTAAATACTCGTTGTATGCTGATGATTGTGCAATGTGGCACTCGTCACGTAATGCACAGTTTTCAGTAGGACGGATTCAAGCAGCGCTTGATTCTGTCCACCAATGGGCCTTACAGTGGGGCTTTAAGTTTTCCGTTCCTAAGTGTACCGGAGTAATTTTCAGTAAACGTAGAGTACATCAAATTAACGTAACGTTAGATGGCCAACCGGTACCATTTCATAATTCTGTTAAATTTTTAGGAATTCATTTTGATCAAAGATTAAATTTTACACATCATGTTAATAATTTGCTTGTTCGTTGTGAAAAACCTTTAAATGTCCTTAAGTACCTATCAGGTACCACATGGGGAGCCGACAGGAAATCTTTATTAATGGTGTATAAGACCCTTATTCGTACAAAGCTAGACTATGGCTCACAGGTGTATGGATCGGCATCAGATACAACACTAGGAAGATTGGATGTGTACCAGAATAAATGTTTACGTGTGTGTTTGGGAGCTCTGAAGTGTACACGTGTAGCTAGGATGGAGGTGGAGGCGAACATACCTCCTCTCCGACTTCGACGGGATCAACTCGCCATCAACACCGCAATGTCAACGATCCGGAAGTCGGAGATCGGCAACGTAGCCAGTGCCTCCCTCCAACAACATCAGTACCTTCACCATGGAAGACGGAGGCCACTGGCTGTGCGCCTCCACCAGCTACAACAACAACTACAAATAGACCTCGGGGACTGTGACAAGTTTACCATCAGCAAGATACCACCGTGGGAGACACCCAACTTCGGCGTCAACACATCTTGGTTACCATCATCGAAAGAAAAGGCGCCGGAGTTGGAGATACACCACCTGTTTGGTGGTATCATCCGCAGTCACCTGGGGTCTCATCACGTGTACACTGACGGCTCCAAGTCAGATGAAAGTGTGGGTGCGAGTGTATGGTCGAGTGAATGTGAAATTAGGTACAGGTTGCCGATACATACATCTGTGTTTACAGCAGAACTTTTTGCAATTGACAAAGCCATAGACTATGCATTAAATTCTCGTTATAATTCAATAGTCATTTTCTCAGACTCCAAGTCAGCCCTTCAGGCAATTAACTCATGTCAAAATATTTCCAATGAAATCCAGGGTCGCATCATTAATAAGTTGCACTTATGCAACAAGTCCTTCACTCTGATCTGGGTGCCCGGGCATTGTCGTATTTATGGCAATGAACGGGCAGACTTACTTGCAAAATCGGCTGTAGAGCTCGAGGTTACTTGGGACGTCCCTCGTGATTTACAGTCGTGTCTATCCCTCGGAAAGAAATCAATTCATCTTCTGTGGCAAGGTCAGTGGACCAGACTTAACATCTCTACCATCAAGCCTCAACTGGGTAATTGGGCCACTGCCAACCGGCCCAACCGCTTAGAAGAAAGAATCCTCGCAAGAGTGCGAACCAACTGCACCAGGATAACACACTTAGAACCATATATAGACAAACGTTTTCCACCGCATTGTAACACCTGCAATGCGGTGTTATCTATCAGTCATATCATCCTGCATTGTCGGCGATTTGTGGGGGAACGTGCTTCCCTCATAAGTTACTGTGATGCAGTAAAAGTCCCCTTCACACTCTCAGCTCTCTTAGGTGATGGGGATGGTGGTGTGACTGATAAATTGATGACTTTCTTGAGGGAGACCGAACTGATCAGAGTGATGTGACTTTTTATTACTATTGTTGTTACCATTTTGTATGTATTTTTGTCAATTATGAATGTTATAAATTATGTTTTGTATATATTGTATATTATGATGTATTAGCTAGGTTTAGCGATTGTCTAAAGTAGGTTTAGCGATTTGTCTGTCTAGGTTTAGCGATTGGCTGGAATAGGTATTAGTCTAGTTAGCTATTGGTTGAGTAGGTACATAGATTAGTTTATTAGCTAGGATGTACAATTTTGTATATAGTTACAAAAAGAAAAGAAAAACAATTAGTATATAAGTATAATTTTAAGTTTAAATGTACTAGAAATAATAATAATATAAAAAAATAATAATAATAATAATAATAATAATAATAATAATAATAATAATAATAATAATAAAAATAAAAATAAATGCATAAAATAATATGCAAGAAGTTCAATTTAAAATAATAATAAATAAATAAAATAACAAGTAAATTTCAAAAAATAAAATAAAATAAAAATAAATAAAATAAAATAAAATTAAGGCCTTCATGACCAACACCAAGGTCGATAGGCCAGGGAAAAAAAAAAAAAAAAAAAAAAAAGACCAGGGCAGTGAAGATATAGACTCTCACTCAATTACATACCATCTCTGTTCTGATCTTGGAGCTGTGTACTATGTTATGTTTAACTCTTGATATAATTGTGTCCTATCATTTGGTCTTCTAATTATTGTCATTTTGTCTGTTAACGTTAACGTAATTCCTATTTCTGTTTTTGTTTAAATGTAAATATTGTATTTATTTGGTGATGGTAAAATTATACATGTTGAAATCCTTAGTCATTCGTTTACATTACTCTTTCTGGGCAAATATCCATTGAGGGAGTGGAGTGAGGTTCCCGTTTAATTTCAGTTGTAACTCCACTGACCCAGTAACATATTTACTAGAGTTATAACTCGAGCTGTTCACAACCCCTGATCTTCTCCTAGACATAAACGAGCCAAAACTGGGGTTGTAACAAGACACACACGCGTACACACACACACACAAAGCTAACACACACACAAAACCAACACACACACAAAACCAACACACACACACCCGCACCCTTTCTCACACTTGCTCACCATTACACATCTTGTCTCGTTAGCAGAGCAATTACAAATATAGCCAGAAACAGAATTACAAGTACTGCATTCAAAAGGAAATTGGTGTTACTGGGGAGGGTGTTACTGGGAAGGGTATTACTGGGAAGGGTGTTACTGGGAAGAGTGTTACTGGGGAGGGTGTTACAGGGGAAGTGCTGCTGGGGAGGGATAGTTATTGAAGAAGTGTCACTGGGGGAAGTTACTAGGAAGGTGTTAATGAGGGTAGTTATTGGGGAGGTAGTAGGTACTGGGGAGGGTGTTACTGGGGAGGCGTTACTGGAAGGTGTTACCCGGGAGTTGTTACTGGGGACTAGTTGTTATAGGGAATGGTCACAGTTATTGGATATGTTACAGGGAAGGCGTTACTGGGGGGCTATGGGCTGTTTCCGAGAGCTGCTGGTGTGTACTGCCATTATTGGACTGTTGTGAGGGGAGTGTGTGGCCAAACAAAATGATCACCATGAGGGATAATCACCCACCTATCACAAAAAATCATCTGCAACTGGATCTTATCCTATACTTACGTGCAGCAGGTCAGGAGGCAGTATTGTTTCCCCTTTCATCTGCTCGGAACTGTACACACACACACACATACATCTCTTGACACGTATCGCTCCCTTCCCCCCACCAAAGAAACAAGGGACGAGAGGAGACGACGAGAGGGGGTTGCCGCTACCTTGGGTACACTTGCTTGGTTCCTGTGAGTAGTGAGGGAGGATATTACTCCCGTCACGTTTTCTCATCATCCATCTCACTCTCTTCCCTGACGTGCCCCTAATCATCATCTTCCTACTCTTTCTTCCTATTCCTCCTCTTTTCCTCACTCTCTCCCTTGACGTGCCCCTAACCTTCTAATTCTTCTCCTCTCTTCTCTTCCTCCTTTTCCCTCTCTCCCTCTCTCCCCTGACGTGCCCCCAATATTCTCCTCCTCCTTTTCCTCACTCTCTCTTTTAGTCTCCCTCTGCTTTATTGAAGTTCATTCTGTGGATATGCCAGTTTAAAGGCAAATCGTTAAGGGCGCATTAGAGCGCCTTGATACCTCCAAAGTATGCCAGGAAACAGGACCAGACTAGCTAAAATAATGGTGGCATGTTGCCTAGAATAGTTTGGAGGAATTTCGTACACACCAACGGACAGAAAAAAAAAATGCTCTTATTATTGTTTGATTTGCAAGTTATTTATACTTCAACACCACCACTGTTGAAACTCAGTATGAATGATGACTTTGAAAATATTATGATATCCTTTATAAACAACAGAAGATTTACAGTGACAAGACACGTATCTTGTTATACTCTATAGTACACTAGCTGCACCCGGCCCTCTTCGCTGGTCCAACCAAACTTGAAGTGATTAGGTACAGTGCCAGAAGGAGGAGTAACAACAATCAATTTTAAAGTTTTTTTTGTGTGTGTGTTTGTGTGTGTGTTTCAGCATGGTTTACATACAGGGTTTTTTGCTCAATCCTTTATCCGCCCCGTTTTCTTTCTTTTCTTAAGTTTTGCTTTTGTAAGCTGATGTAGCGTGGCGGGTAAAGGATGCACTGAAAAAACCTGTATAAACATAAACAGCATAAACTTTTCTGTGTTGTGGTCAAACTTTCATTGCAAAACTTCAGTGTACACAACATGTTTTGTCGTCTGGTTTGGAGTCAATATAATTATAGATGTTCTCTGTATTTCCAACATGTGAAAGTGCAACATAAAGCTGCCCATGTGTGAAGGCTGGATTTTCAGAGAGATCAAGTCTTATAGATATCATGGTTTAACCTTGGCTCTTGTTAATGGTAATTCCAAATGACAGCTTCAGAGGGTATTGTTGTTGGTCGGTGGTGTAGCCACCAACTATAAGTTGTGCTGCTACCTAAAGAAGGCTCCTGTGTAAGGGCCACTGTCAGGGTTTCTCCACTACACTTCTCAGCCTCAGGAGCTAGTGTCTATAACTCTCTTTAAGAAGTGTTAGTGTCTATAACTCTCTTTAAGAAGTGCTCAAGGAAGAGAGAGATGCGGTGAATAGTTCCCAATGATTTAATGTCAAAAAAAGTTAACACTATATACAATTCTCTGCGTACCTGACGTTAACAAAGCTAAGAGTATTTGGTTATGGTATTAAATGTATAATACATATGTTGTATAGATGAAATTTTGCAAGAGTATGCAGACAATGATATTACACAAAATGGCAAAGAGAATATGCTGAAAGAAATTGCATAGGCTATCTGCATGAAGGAATGTAATGGTAAATGAATCACAATACAGGGCTGGTAGATAATTAGAGAATGGTTACACACTCAATCAAAGAAAATCGACCTATTTTATGGTACACTACAATACTCCCCCCTAATTTCGAGGAAGGAGGAACGATACTCTTGTGTGTCGTAGTTTGTTGTTTCCAGCATGTGTTGGAGGAACAGTCACTTGCACTGCTTGCAGCATCTGGTCCGGATTCAGGATATAAGCAGGCTTGACCCGGTCTACGGCCACAACTTCTTGAGAACCATGTTTGTCGATGGTGAAGTTCTTCCTCGTCCTGCGAACTACTTGGAAGGGGCCCTGATATGGCTGCTGAAGGGGCCTTTTGACTGCATCAACTCTAACAAAGACGTGTGTGCAGGCTTCCAGGTCCTGGTGAACGAAGGTCTTCGAGTTGGACGTACGAGGCTGCACTGGCTGGAGGCACTTCATGGTATTTTTCAGGTGTGTTGCAAAGTCCTGAACGCTGCAAGGCTCGGGGTCTGGTGTGGCAGAGAGAAGCTCACCTGGGAGCCTGAGCGTAGAGCCATATACAAGCTCAGCAGAGGAGTTGTGCAGATCCGTTTTGAGTGAAGTTCTGATGCCAAGGAGGACAAGAGGTAGTGCTATTGACCAATCTTCTCTCTGGGCTGAAGCTGCCAGGGAAGATTTCAGCTGGCGGTGGAATCGTTCGACCGTTCCGTTGGCCTGTGGGTGATAGCTGGCGGTCCTGTATCGGCGGATGCCAAGGAGTATCAAGACCTTATTCCACACGCCTGACTCAAACTGACCACCTCGGTCAGAAGTAAGGCTTAGAGGCACACCAAACCTGGACACCCATGTAGCGATGAAGGCACGTGCAACAGTATCCGTGGTGATGTCGGTGAGAGGTACTGCCTCAGGCCAGCGTGTGAAACGGTCCACACAGGTGAGTAAATATCGATAGCCATTGGAGTACGGAAGTGGGCCAACGAGGTCTATGTGGACATGGTCAAATCTCTCGGTGACTGGCGTAAAGGTGGCTGCAGGAGAGTGTGTATGGCGTGTGACCTTGGAAGCTTGACAGCGTATACATGTGCGTGCCCAGTGTCTGACGTCTTTATTTATGCTCTCCCATATGAAGCGGGAAGACATCATCTGGTGCGAGGCACTGATTCCAGGGTGCGAGAGGTCATGTAACTTCTTGAAGAGCTGGTGTCGATGTTTCTCTGGTATGTATGGACGGAGAGTGTCGGTGGAGGTGTCAGCGTACAGTGTGACCTGGGTGTCTGGAAGTGTAATCTTCTTCATCTGTAGTGCAGGGTTATCCAACAGTCGCTGTAGCTCAGCGTCACCGACTTGATCAGCAGCAATGGTGGCATAGTCGATGGGAGAAGATTTTACAGTACTGATGTTTCGAGAGAGGGCATCAGCTGGGGCATTGTCGGCACCTTTGACGTATCGTATATCCGTGGTAAACTGGGCAATGTAGTCCATGTGGCGCATTTGTCGTGGGGTGTAAGATTCCTTATTTCTGAGGAATGCTGTAGTGAGTGGCTTGTGGTCAGTGTAGATGTGGAAACTGCGTCCCTCGATGAAGTAGCGAAAACGCTTGACAGCTTTGTAGATGGCAAGTAGCTCCCTGTCATAGGCGCTATACTTCGACTCCGCCGAGGTGAGTTTCTTGGAAAAGAAGGCAATTGGCTTCCAGTATGTACCGACACGCTGTTGTAGGACGGCACCAACGCCAATGTTTGAGGCGTCTGTAGCAATTGAAGTTTCTGCGTCTGGTGCAGGGAAAGAGAGCGTGGCAGCGTCGCTGAGGGCCTGTTTTGTTGAGAGGAAGGCCGCTTCCGCTTCTTCAGTCCAGACGAGGGTAACAGATTGACCTCTCTTGCAAGGTTTAATCATGGCAAACAATGGTCGTAGCAGGAGTGAGCAGTGTGGAATGAAGCGGTTATAGTAATTAACCATCCCAAGGAACTCCTTGAGGTGGCGTTGGGTAGATGGCCTGGGAAACTGCTGGATGGACTCGCACTTTGAGGGAAGTGGAGCAATGCCTGTTGGAGAGACTGTGTGACCTAGGAACTCAAGGGATGTCACACCGAGTTCGGACTTGTCTGTGTTGATTTCGATGCCATAATCTTGCAGTCTCTGGAGGAATTGGCGGAGGTGTTGTTTGTGGCTGGCTTCATCAGGACTAGCAATGAGAAGGTCATCTATGTAGGCAAAACAGTAGGGTAGACCTCGAAGGACCTCATCTATGAAGCGTTGAAACGTTTGTGCCGCGTTCCGCAATCCAAAGGGCATCCGGACATATTCAAACATGCCAAAAGGTGTGATAATGGCCGTCTTCGGGATGTCAGTGGGATGGACTGGAATCTGATGAAATGCTTTGACGAGGTCGATCCGAGAGAAAATAGTGGAACCTGAGAGTTGGGAAGTGAACTCTTGAATGTTGGGCACTGGATATCTATCTTCCACGGTGCGTGAATTGAGGGCACGGTAGTCACCACAAGGTCGTATGTCTCCGGTCTTCTTCGGAACAATGTGACGAGCCGACGACCAGTTGCTGCTGCTGGGCCGTATAATGCCTTTACTCATCAGAGATTCGAACTCGGCTTTGGCTTTCTTATAACGCTCAGGGGCTAAGCGTCAGGCCTTGGCATGCACTGGGGGTCCGGTAGTCTCTATATGATGAGTCACGTGATGCTTGGCAGGTATGCTGGATGAGTAGGGTTGTGTCAGCATAGGGAATGACTTGAGGAGGTCAGCAAACTTGTGGTCATGGTTGATAGCAGACAGGTGTGTGCTGTCACCAGGTGCTGGCTGTGCATTTGTAAAGATATCTGTGAGTGGGTCGACCAATTTTTGTCCTCTTACGTCTACCATCAGGTTGAAGTGACGGAGAAAATCAGCACCAAGGATGGCTTGTGACACTGCTCCTACGTTGAATGTCCATTGAAAAGAGCGGTGAAGGTTCAGATCCAGATGCACTGTTTGCCGCGAGTATACAGGTATCTTGGTACCATTAGCAGCATAAAGATGCAGAGAAGGAGGTAGCGACCGCTGGCTGACTGTAGCAGGGAAGACACTTACGTCGGCACCGGTGTCTACCAGGAACTTGGTATGGGACCGGCGATCAAAGATGTGGAGCAGCGTAGACTGAGTATGGCAAACATTATGCTGCGTTAATGTTTGCCGTTGTTGTTTGACGCCATGTAGCTGCAGGGCTTTTCACACTTGAGAGCCTTATCCCTAAACCTGCGATGGTAGTAGCAGAAGTTTGAAGTGCTCCTTGAACGTGACCGCTGGTGTTGGCGGTTTGGCGTCGAGGGTCGGGAACTTGGGTGGTTGTTGATTTGTTTCTTCAGGTTGCTGACTTCCATTGTAAGCTGGGAAATTAGATTTGCGAGCTGGGCAATTTGGGAATTTTCTTGTGTCGTGATGGAGGAGATTGGTGATGCTGGTACAGGTGGAAGAGTTGCCATGTAGTCATCTGCCAGATTGGCAAGCTCATCTGGTAGCAGCTTGCCTTTCACACTGATGAGAGCACGTTGAATGTCAGGTGGCAGACGTTGATAGAACAGTTGTTTGAAAAGATCTTTATCAAAGGCCTGGTACTTGTCACCAAGCAGTGTTTTCATACGACGTAGTAAGTCTGTAGGTTTCTCTCCACCAAGTTCTTCTCTTGATAGCAACTCACGGAGACGAGCAGCCACTGATGATTGTAGGCGACTTAAAATTGCTGCCTTAAGATCCTCATAGGGCGTAGCAGAGGTTGAGGTTGAAGTAATGACATCAGATACTTGAGTGAGAACTTCAGGTGGTAGCAGACTTGCAGCATGTGAGAATTTAGTGAGGCTTCTCGTGATATTAGAAGCAGCAAAACCACACTCCAGTATTGAGAACCATATGGTGGGGTCTTGGTTGCAGAAAGCAGGGGCTCTCATGGCTACTGCAGTGGCAGTGTGGTTGCCTGAGTTTGAGAGATCCTCAGTAGACATACTGGTCAGTGAACTCAGGGTGTAAATGCTGACGAGGGTTACCTGATATCACGGCAGCTGCATTAGTCAGGTTATATCAGTATGCTGCTGAATACACTGGCACTGTAATTCACACACAAGGCACTAATAATAAAGGACAATACACTGTCCAGAGTGAAACACTGTAATCCAGGGTGAGGCACTGTAATCCAAGGTGAAGCACTGTAATCCAAGGCGAAGCACTGTAATCCAAGGTGAAGCACTGTAATCCAAGGTGAAGCACTGTAATCCAAGGTGAAGCACTGTAATCCAGGTGAAGCACTGTAATCCAAGGTGAAGCACTGTAATCCAAGATGAAGCACTGTTGCTGGTAGCTAGACTGCCGCGAGTACCAGTGGTGTATAGGTGTTGGATGGCAGGCAGCAACGACGTAGTTGGAGGCTTACAGATGGCTGCTGTGGACTGGTGATGCCTCAGGGTTCGCAGCGATAATGTAGATAGGATGGACAGTGGCACTGTGGCGGGAGCAACAGCTGCACAGGAGAGGTAGCAACTCAAGTCACCTCTTGATGGTGACTGCAGGGCAAAGGCGTTCTTGTAGACTATTGGAGGGTAGCGGCAGCACTCCAGGTCACTACTTGATAGTGACTGCAGGGCAAAGGCATTCTTGTAGACTGCAACTTGATCCACTCTTGTTGGCGATCGCGGCAGCTGCACTCTCCGGGGGTCACCACTTGTTGGTGACGGCTGCAATCTCCGGGGGTCACCACTTGTTGGTGGGTGGTGTAGCCACCAACTATAAGTTGTGCTGCTACCTAAAGAAGGCTCCTGTGTAAGGGCCACTGTCAGGGTTTCTCCACTACACTTCTCAGCCTCAGGAGCTAGTGTCTATAACTCTCTTTAAGAAGTGTTAGTGTCTATAACTCTCTTTAAGAAGTGCTCAAGGAAGAGAGAGATGCGGTGAATAGTTCCCAATGATTTAATGTCAAAAAAAGTTAACACTATATACAATTCTCTGCGTACCTGACGTTAACAAAGCTAAGAGTATTTGGTTATGGTATTAAATGTATAATACATATGTTGTATAGATGAAATTTTGCAAGAGTATGCAAACAATGATATTACACAAAATGGCAAAGAGAATATGCTGAAAGAAATTGCATAGGCTATCTGCATGAAGGAATGTAATGGTAAATGAATCACAATACAGGGCTGGTAGATAATTAGAGAATGGTTACACACTCAATCAAAGAAAATCGACCTATTTTATGGTACACTACATTGTAATCTTCGAAATGTAAAGTTCTTATGTACTTGAAACCTTCCCTCAGTCATGCCCTTTAAAAAAAATATAAAATTTGTACGGTCTATTTGCACGGTCTAAATGCACAAAGACAAACACACACACAGACAGACGCCTCTCTTTTATAGATATAGATTCTTTCGAAACATCGCCTGAAATTAATATGGAGATTAAGAAAGGAAAACAAAAAACGCTGATATAGTAAGTGGGTCATAGATTTATGGGTAATGTATATTTTGAATGAGGAAATTATTCTTTGACGTATTTTCAATTTTATGATCTTATTTGCGTCCCATTTGATGTGCATTATCCCTGCATTACAAGAATGACCCCAATCCAACACAGTATTCGCACATTTCTGTTGTCCTTAATGTCATGGTGCAGTTCCCCCATTGCACAAATTCAATTCCCTACGAGGAGGTCAGGTTGTGGAGGAGGAGTATAGGAGGGAGAGAATGAAGAGGAGCTGTAGGAGGAGGGAGGGGGAGAAGGAGGAGGGTTAGAAGGAAAGAAGGAAGAGGAGGAGTAGAAGGAAGAAGAGGGAAGAGATGTAGGAGGAGGGAGAGGGAGAAGGAGGAAGAAGATGTACAGTAGAGAAGGGGTAAGGAGTAAGAGGGTGAGAAAGAGGAGGATGAGTGGTAGGAGGATGGAGGGAGAAATGGAGGAAGAGGAAGTAGAGGAGGGGAGAAGGAAATGTAAATGATGAAGGTGAGGGATGAGGGTGAAGGATGAGAGTAAGGGGTGAGTGTTAGGGGTGAGGGATAAGGGTGAGGGGTGAGTGTGAGGGGTGAGGGTGATGGGTGAGAGGTTAGGGGTGAGAGTGAGGGGTGAGGGTAAGGGGTGAAGGTGAGAGGTGAGGGAATATCTGTTTTAGGGTTGAGGGTGAGGGTGAGAGTGAGGGGTGTGGATGAGGGGTGAGGTGTCGGCTATGTGTGTTTGTGTGTCATGTGTGTTTGCAACAAGTGGTAACACGACTTGTACTAGGCTAAGGTTGAGTCTGTATGTCTAGGTTGTGTGTGTGTGTGTGTGTGTGTGTGTGTTCAGGCTGGGTATGAGATTTGTAAGAGTTAAAACAGCCGAAATTTGCTATGTACTGTACTCACTCACTTTTCATTTACGCAAATAGTGGAGTTATAATTTATCAAAGTATGTTACCCTACAGTAGTGGTGGTGGTGGTTTGTATTTGCATTACTGAATTTCCTGTTGAATTGATAAGGAAATTCACTCATGGCAAATTTTAGGTATTCATAGCATGGATGCATTGCGTTGTTGTGAAATATTCTGCAATCCAGCATTCAACAGTAGCAATATTACCAGTTAATTATTGGTAGGAGTTATACCTACATATTTACCTACCTACCCATCTCCCTACCTATATACTTATCCAACCCACCAGACCAAGTTACACACCATACCCAAACAGTAATGAGGACGAGGTGCTCTCCGTGGCCCCAAGAGCCGTCCCTGTCTTGTGGGTGTACCTTTCGACAGTGATAAAAACAAGAAGCCACAACAGACAGGCAAGCAGGCAAGCAGGCCCGGGTTACACAAGCAAGCAAACAAGCAATAGTCTATATCTTTATTTAATTAAGGGGAGATTCTCTCGTTGATAAATTGGAAAGCTACTACTGATTTCACCTAACTATACCAGAAAACAGATGCCCACAATGGTACTATAATAGGGGATCTGTTTCCTGGCATAGTTTGGAATAATCAGAGACCTTCCAATTCACAAACAAAAGAATCTCCCCTTAATATAATTAATATTATAACGTCTGGTACAATATCCATCCACCTCCACTCATCGTCCCAATGTACCCCAATGTATATGTATCAACTTACTTACTTACATACAGTGAGTGAAAACCTGCATGTGTGCGTGTGTGTGTACATGATATATATATGTGTCTAAAGAATATATTCCAGATTACTTGACAAGATCATTTACAAGGATTCGTGTGATGAGTCACGATCTGAAAATAGAGACTGGTAGGTGGAGTCGAACCCCGCCACAACTAAGGTTGTGTCAGTGTAACATAAACAAAATACAGACTGAAGAGCATGTCTTGATAGAATGTCCTATGTCAGCGGAGTATCGGAGAAAGTTTGATTGTTTGAATTTCACGGGTGTAACCCACCTTTTTGGAGACGTTGTGCACTTAAAAGAAATGTGTAATTATGTTCATCATGTGTTGAAAATATATAAATAAAGAAAATTATAGACTTATTGGGTTTTCGAGGAAATACATCAAATGTTTCGCCTGTGTTATTTGTAATTTGGTGTATTATGTGTTACGTTTACCTTGAATGCATTGAATAAGAATGTTATATATATTTCAAGATATAATTATTTGTATTTGTTGCGATTTGGTGTATTATGTGGTTAGGCCTATGTATTGTGTTCTGTTGTATATAGTTTCAAATATCATTATATGTATTTCTGGTCTTTTGGCGAATGATGTATTATCAAAATGTTATGCTTACCACGAATGGCTATGTACTGGACAAAATTGGTGTATATTTTGAAAGAAATCATGCTTTGTGCTTGTTCATTTTGTCAATAAACTAACTAACTAACTGTGTGATTTTTTTTTTTTTTGTGTGTTAGTGTGTGTGTCTTGTTTTTTGTTTTTTTTGTATGTGTGAATAATTATTTCTCAATTGATTACCTTGTATAGGCCTCTATTTAATAACTATCCGTATAGATACCTTGCTAGATAAGTAGGTAGGTAGGTGCGTTGGTGGGTGGGTAGGTAGGTATTCAAGATGGGTGAGTGGGTATGTAAATGGCTATGTAAAATGGTAGGTGTGTTGGTGGGTAGATAGATAGGTAGAGAGGTAGGTGGGTTGGTATGTAAGTAAGTAGATAGGTGGGTAAATAAACATATAGACAGAGGATAGATAGATTTGATAAAGAATTACTTTCTTTGAAAGTTACTGAATGGAGGAAGGGGAAATAAGAATAAAATATCATATATCCCAATGCCGAAAGTCATCCTCTTCTCATAAAATGTGTGTAATAACTGCTTTTAAACTGTTGAATGTTGTAAGTTTGTGGGAAGCAATTTGGGGGAAGTGAAATCCAGCCAGAGACTTGTGTGACGGGAAATTCAGATTTTGTTTTTTAAGTGATGTAAAATTCATTACTGTTAATTCTTACCTTCTCCGGGACGTATTTAGTACGTTCGTTGTGTTAGCTTCAACGATCGTCAGTAGAGGTTAAACTATCCTCTTTTATTCCAACTTCCGTCAACATAAATTTATTTGTAGGGTTCTTTCGTTATATATGCACTTATAATAGTATTAACAGAATTGTAAAAGTGTATGAAAACAAACAATTTATAATTACTTTAACATTTTTTTTTTCAGTCGAGCACCAACAATTAATTAATTAAACAATTAATAAATTAATTACCACACGCATACACTTCCACACGAATTGAAAATAGTAGCTAGCTAATATCGCAATAAATCGATAATTACAGTACTCGTTTTCTCGTAAGGTCTCGTAACGGTCTTTTCTTACGATTTTTTTTTCTATGAACTTCCTAGCTCACTTTAATTCCAATTATTAAGCAAATCTAACACTATGATTAATTATTTATTAGGTGTTACTTCAAGACCTTCCTACTCAAGTACTTTAATTAATATTCAAATTCAAACTAACACTGTAACGAGTTTGGAATCTAAAATATGAAGATCGGTACATATACTTCAATTAAGGATTATGTCCTTACACCTGTGAATTTGTAATGTCAATACACACAATATCACTCGTAATTCTTACCTTAGGTACGAGTGATGACGCTAAGGCAAGCCTTCTACCGACCTCCACACGAGAGAGAGAGCGGCTTCTCTTCTTACCTTATTTTATCAACCAATTGTCTATTGCAAACGATTAATAATATAACCATGAAGCTTTGGAGAATACTGGTAGTTTACCGAGCTATTCAACTTCCGGTTATCTCTTCGTCACGAGAGACAAAGGGGAGATAAGAGAGAGCAAGGACGAGCAATACGAGTGTTATCACTTGCGGTGTAGGCTGAACTGATTCAAAGTGGCTGGCTGGCTTAGTAACTTTACGCCGACACAGCCAACGGGGCGTGTCTGCCAGCGATGCACTGGTGGCGTTATGTTTGAACATGTCTATGCTGACTAACTTAACATCCTATACTATATACACATCAGTTATACATTTAATTATAATTAACGACGTATAAATCATTCCTTATGATTTTCACACTTCACGATATCATATGCAATTCAAGGAATTAAGCTGTTTTTGGTACGATTATTTCCCTCGGTAACAATACGAGCGAGAAATACGGACTAGTCAACGGTTGGGACGGACGCTGGTCGGTACCAGTGAAATTCTCCACACTTGCCACTGGCTGTAGCTAGTCCCTACTGCCCCGTCAGTACAGCTAACAAGCTAACACCAGTGGAAAATATCACCCTATTCTCTACGCTACGATATCATTATTATTTTGCCACGAGCATCAACTCGTGACAACTTGTAGTTTTGGGGATAATGAAGTTTGATAAGTGGAGGATCTACAGTATGAAAGAGAGTGTGTAAATTTATGAGCTCTACCAGTGTCCCTAGTACTGAGGTGAGGGAAAGATGTGGAGGGGTGGATGGCACAATTAAAGATATAGTCTTAGTAAAATTGTACCATAAATAATATTTACTGTATACGAAGGAGAGTATCTCTCTCTCTCTCTCTCTCTCTCTCTCTCTCTCTCTCTCTCTCTCTCTCACAAGAGCAAACATGTAAGGTCATCTATCTTGTATTACTCGATCACACCCACACACACACACACACACACACTCACGCATATGTCAGGTAATCTGTCTTGTATTATTCAATCACACACACACTTACACTTGTAATATATATATATATATATAAATATATATATATATATATATATATATATATATATATATATATATATATATATATATATATATATATATTTATATAAATATATATATATATATATATATATATATATATATATATATATATATATATATATATATATATATATATATATATATATATATAAGGCTTTCATCTCTACGCTGGAGGTAGCCTCGTCACATCGCACACCCTCCGAAAAAAAATGCCATAACATAGAACTCCCCTCCCCCACACACATACTACATCTCAACCCCTCGATCCCTGTTGGAGGAGGGAGCCCCCCACTGCACAACCGCATCTCCTTGTGGGACTACAAGGGGCACAGCCATGTTTGCATCCATAGCAAGGCCCGACACCAAAAGCTGGTTTACCCCTGCCACTTCACTATAGGGCAATCTCCCACTCCAGCATTCAGCCGGCCATGGGCCACACTCAATGCAGGCCACTCCTCCAAGGACCGAGAAGCTGCGTCCACTCTTCAAGCATTCACCATCCTCCTCCACTCGTTTCTATCATGTGCAATCACTCTACCTTGCTCCACAGGTATATCTCTTCCACTCAGAGCTCCTTTCACAGTGTCCATCCATCTCCTCCTTACACCTCCCACATTTGAGCCACCTATCCTCTTTACCATTCTATTCTCCTACATTCTCACCTCATGTCCAACCCATCTTAATTAACACACTCTGCTCTGCAAGACCTGCTAACTCTCTCACAACACCTGTCCTTCTCCTAACTTCCTCATTCATGACTCTGTTCATTCGAGTCACACCACACATGCTTCTCAGACATCTCTTCTGTACTACATTCAACACTTCCTCTTTACATTCATTCTAAGTGACCTACAGCCAAACATCCTATTCATTCCTCCTAGCACCTTTCCTACCTCATTTACTCTAGATTTTACCTCTGTCTCTATTTTGATATATATATATATATATATCGTCGGCACCAGCTCGTATCCGAGTATTGGTTTCCGTCGTTGTTAACCTATCTTCGTGGTGGATGTTTATGTCGTATGTGACTTGAGAGGCCCAGTCTGTGGTGGAAGAGTCGCGGGCACAGTTCGAAAGGGAGGGTAGGGGGAGGACGTGGTTGCTCTGGTCTCTCTCTTCTTCTCCTTCGTTTTGCCTCTTCATTTTCTTTTCTTTTTTCCTCAAAAGCTGTGGTGCCATGATGAACAGCTCTCCTCCATGTTGCACGGTCCCTGGCGGTTTGCTCCCACGAGGAGGGGTCGATGTTGGTTAGGGCCAGGGTGCGCTTGAGTTGGTCTTTATAGCGCAGCTTTGGGGCTCCTCGTGGTCTGGTTCCGTTGGCAAGTTCGCCATAGAGCATTATTTTGGGGAGCCGGAATGGTTCCATTTTTTGGACGTGGCCTGCCCAGCGGAGACGGAGGTGAATAATGGTGGCTTCGACGCTTGTTACTGAGGCTTGGTTTAAAACCGCAACGTTGGTGGTGTTGCTCTCCCATGGGATTTTTAGAATCTGCCTCAGCTTGTATTGCTGGAAGCGCTCTAGGCTTTGGATGTCGCTTCTGTAGAGGGTCCATGTTTCACATGCATAAAGGAGTGTGGAGAGGACTATTGCCTGGAAGACCATGATTTTTGTGGCCATAGTCAATGCATGGTTATTGAACACACGGCAGCTGAGTCGACCATAGACGGAGTGGGCTGCCCTGATCCAATTTTCCATATCCTTTTTACAGGTGGGAGTAGATGTCAGGATGCTCCCTAGGTATATATATATATATATATATATATATATATATATATATATATATATATATATATATATATATATATATATATATATATATATATATATATACATATATATATATATACGTGGTTAGGTGAGCCACCAGATAGTCACCATACATGGCGCAGTGATGTGTAACCAGTGGACAACCAGGACATAAGAGTGACGCCAGCCCCACAGCCAGCCGCCATCAGTGCCCCAAGCCTTCACACTCATCGGTGGATGTACAGTGACATGTCAGTGCAGTGCAGTGAAGTGTTAATGTTGTGCCATATTTTATTTAGTGTGTGGTTATGTGTTGTGCTCGTTCCCAACTTTCACAACGGCATTATTCATTTCATTATCGTGTGGCCAGACAAGGGTAACAGTACACTCTCCTCTCACCACACCCTAGGGCCAACTGAGCGGCGTCCCCTCATGCCTGCCAGGCGCGCCAGCTACCACCCGCCTCACACACCACCTGGACCAAGGCCAAGAGATATACCCCCCCCCCCCAGGCCAAGAGATATACCAGGTCAGGACACTTGCGCTCCTCACCTCCCACCTGGGGGGGTGAGTGAATCTCTGACGTCAGCAAAAGGGCAAACTCACTGTCAAGGAGGGGCTATGCTGTCAGTTGACCTTTGGCTGTCCATCAGTGTTGGTCTCACGCTCTGTTTTCAAATGGATGTAGGGCGGTATTTCAAAATCATTAATAGGAATTAATGCCATGTGACTCTGTTCCCATAGGATAATTATCAGATTTTCCTTTACTCTCTTCTCTCTACACACCCACATTCACTCTCTCTGCACACGGACACACACATACTTTCTCTCTCCCTCTACCTATATATACACACCCTCTCTCTCTACACAAACCCACACACACACATTCTCTCTCTCTCTCTCTCTCTCTCTCTCTCTCTCTCTCTCTCTCTCTCTCCACATACACAGTTTCTCTCTCTCTCTCTCTCTCTCTCTCTCTCTCTCTCTCTCTCTCTCTCTCTCTCTCCACATACACAGTTTCTCTCTCTCTCTCTATCCACATACACAGTTTTTCTCTCTCTCTCTTGTCATTCTGCCTGTTTGATTCTCTTCTATAACTATTCTTACTTTTATTATTAATAGTATTAATATTAACAGACATTTGTTAATACGCATATAACTTATATTGTTATAGTGTGTCTGTATGAATTGTTTATATAATGTTTATGTGTCACTTTCTTCTAATGCCTCTCTCTCTCTCTCTCTCTCTCTCTCTCTCTCTCTCTCTCCGAATTCAAGATATAAAATATAATTCTCTCAACAGACTTCCTGGCAAATCTTTTTGTTCACCTTCCAATGTCTTCTTCAATCTCTCGTTTTCTTTGGATGACCAGTGACGAGATGCAAAGGGCAGTAAGCTCCTCCCCCTGAAATTGATACCTGTAGTGGGGGGGTTATTGTCCTAACCTGGTATATCTCTTGGCCTTGACCTGGACCACCACAACACACGCAAGTTCCGTCCACTAACGCGCAGCGTTGCCAGTCCAGCCAGCACACACTACTGCACTTAACACACGTACTGTAACTCCTTCTACTGACAGTTACTGCTCTGTCTACTATTTCTGTGATTTTGTGGACTACAGTGCTCCTGACAAGACAGCAACCATGGAGGAAGACAGAAAATCTTTCAAGGTATCCACAGACTCCCCACTTCCCCATGCTGGAGATGAGGAGGTGACTGGTGGAGGTGTTGGAGAAAGAGAGGGAGAAGTTGTTGGAGACACTACTCCCACCTACGGAGCCCCAGTTCAGTGATTTTAGCCTTCCTCACCCACTACCAGCATTTCAACAGGTACAGCAGATACCAGTTCTGTCACCCCATCCTCCACAACCACAGCCCGCTACAAGCACAGACCTCCTTCAACTTTTTCAGTACATGGAGCGCCACAGACAACAGGACTAATACTACAGAAGGCAACAAGAAGACTACAGAAAGCAACAAGAGGAGCACAGAAGGCAACAAGAGGAGCACAGAAGGCAGCAAGAAGAGGAGTTCAGAAGACAACAGGAGGAACATAGGAGAGAGCTAGAAGAGGCTAAGTTGACAGCCCTCCTTCAGGCTCTGTCTCAACTCTCACCTACACACACGTCTTCCCCAGGAGCCCTACCCACACTGGCTTCACAAGGAACACCTGCCTCTTCCTCCTCGTCGGCACCTCTCCCACCTCTACCACAGAAGGCCATCACACAGAACCCACCGCCCCTTCATGCTGATGTTACATTCCAGGTGTTCAGAGAATGGTGTCGTCGGGTTAAGACTATGCTTTAATGGTGGATTTACCTAAACTGCCAAGGGAGAAGCAACTGATACAGATGCCAATGTGTCTGACCCAAGAAACTCAGCGATTTCTAGAGCACACTCTAAGCATCACACCCAGCACTAACAAGACGGTAGATGAGGTCCTAAACGAGCTGCAGGAACACATCAAGAACTCCCGCAACGAAGCTCTCCAACGTAGGGACCTACTGAACTATAAGCAGAAACAGGGGGAATGATTTAGTGACTTTTATGTGCGAATTCGACACATCGCTGAAGAGATCGACGTATGCCCAGGGAAGTATGTAACCTGAGAGGAAACTCAACCCAAGATGGTTATCCTGATGGGTGTCCGTGATGAGGAGCTTGTGTAGAAGCTGCTCACCCTTGACACAACCCCATCCCTGCAAGACATTGTCAACACTTGCCGTGTGTATGAGGCCACCACATCAACGATACGTGCCCTACCGTCCCAAGTAAACGCCATATCAGCCTACAAGAAGAACAAGCAGAAACACCAGTCTTCAGTACTACAACAGTCCATAACACCAGTTGCAGCCTGAAGAAACTGTGGTCGTGAGCATGACAAGGGTAAGTGTCCTGCCCTTGACAAGACCTGCAGCAACTGTGGACGTCGTGGTCACTGGCAAAGATCTCGTGCGTGCCAGGCAACCAACGCCCAGTGCCACACATGCAAGCTTATGGGACACTATGACAAGTGCTGCAGATCCTCGAAGAGGCCGGCATCCCAGGTCAATTCAAAGCAGGACAGAGACTCCTCCTTACACAGCAAATCATAACAGAACATGAATTGCCGATGCGTGGGGTCATCCAAGAAAACCCCCACATTGACAACTGTGAGTATCACCTACAGGGGCATCACCGCAAACCTCGACATGCTACCGGACACAGGTGCAGACATCACAGTGCTCGGCCGTGGACATCTAGAGGTGTTGCAGATCCCTAGCAGCAGTTGACGCCCCCCGCCTGCAACGACAACCCTTACTGTAGATGGTTCTTCAATGGCTCCTGCTTTGGGAACATTTCAAGCAAGATTTTCCATTGGCAAGCGTTCCTTCACTGCCACAGTTCAAGTCCACGAAGATGTCCAAATGCCACTTTTGCCATATGGCCACTGTCAAGAGTTGGCCATAATTTCAACAGAGTTCCCCAACCTATTGCACAGGTGAAACATGTCAACAGGTGTAAAGGAGTTGCCATTCACAGCCACTACCTCACACTCACAGGCCAATAAATACTTTCTTGACGAGTTCAAGGATGTACTGATTTCCAAGGAAGACCTCAAGACGGCCACTCATCCCAATACTCAACAATTATTCATTGGACGTAGTTGAGAACCCTCGCCTCCAACATCTAAAGGAAAGAGTCGCGCCCTACCTTTTCACAGCCGTCTGGTGTGCAGGCAAGTTGCTCCACATCCCAGATGCACTGTCACGAGCACCTGTCAGCCACCCGACGCCAGAGGATGAGATGGTATGTGCAGCTGCCACAGCACACCTCAGGGTCATTGTAACGGTCAACACTGTCACTACTGATTCTAACTCTCCCTCACAGGACAGGGACAGGACTCTCCAGGAACTTCGAGATGCAGCCAGAGTGGACTCTGAGTACATCTGCCTGCATGAGTGTGTCACCTCAGGTTTCCCAAGCAACAGCTATAACCTACACAACTTGTTACTCCCCTTTTGGAAGCTCCATGACCACCTGTCAACGGATGGTGAGCTCGTCCTCTATGGAGTGAGAGTTGTGGTTCCTGAAGCCCTCGGCCGCCGCACGTTGGCTCGCCTCCACGACAGTCACCGAGGTGTAGAAGCCACCAAGCAACGGGCACGACAAGCTATCTTCTGGCCTGGAATCGATGCAAACATCACCAGCACAGTCCAAGCCTGTGAGCCATGTAAAGTCCTACAGCCAAGTCAACAGCAGGAACCCCTGGTCAACGACAACAATCCAACGAGGCCCTTTGAGTCCGTATCAGCAGACTTCTTCGCTGTAGCAGGGAAATCCTTCCTTGTCACTGACCGACACTCAGGTTGGCCCGTTGTCGTCTCCTGCAAAGGTGATACTACTGCCCACAACACCACCAGGATCTTCTGTCGCTACTTCAGGGAAGTTGGTGTGCCCCTCAGACTCCGTACGGATGGGGGCCCACAGTTTACCAGCAGTGAGTTCCGGGACTTCATGGAACGATGGGGAGTTAATCACTTGGCCTCCTTCACACATTACCCACAGTCCAACGGTCATGCCGAGGCTGCCATCAAGTCCAACAAGTACCTCATCATGATGACGGCTCCGACAACTTTACTGGTTGCTCCCCAGCACAAATCCTGTGTGGTCTCCCACTACAGTCTTGTGTCCCTGCTCACCCCCAGTCCTTCGCAGCAGTGTGGCAAGCCAAGACCAAGAATTGTGACCGCCGTGCAGCAGCCTGTGCAGGGCTGGTACAGACGCAATATGACCGGCATGCACACCCCTTTCCCAGGTTGAGAGTCGGCAACACAGTACGAATTCAAGACCCGACTTTTCACCGTTGGGACAAGGTTGGGGTCGTTGTGAGCCATGGCAAGTCCAGGGATTATGAGGTTCAACTACCCAGTATTGGAGGAACCGTCGCTTCCTCTGCCCAGTGAATCCCAATGGTGTTGACCCTCTCCCCATATCCCTGAGACCCCTGTGTTTTGCAGGGACCCGGAAACAGAGTCCTTAACTACCCCCACGACCTACCCGCAGGTCCGAACGGCTCAAGAAAAAAGAGTTAGCTCGATAACATGTTACGAGCTTAAAGGGGGAGAGAGGTGTAGATACGAGAAACATTCAAACTCCCGCACGGCTAGCACGTTCATAGAGTGGTGTGAAGTATGGAACATTACCCATATTCCATATGCACTTTAATCTACCCTCTTATACTTTTTTTTTTTTTTTTTTTTTTTTACATATAGTGAGTGGAGAAAAGGAAAAAAACAAATATAGAAATGGTTCCATTTGCCTATTGGCATCCTCCACTCATAAAATATTTAAAACAACTGTATTTAAATTGCTGGGGGTTATAACTTGCTGGAAAACATTCCCTTGGTAGAGAATTCCACAGGGAAGTAGTACAGGGAGAAAACGAATTTTTGTAAGCAGTTGTCCTGCAACGTGGAGGAGTCAGTGTGAACTCATGCGCATTCTCAGCTGCCCTAGTCCTCCGTGGGAAGACGCGAAGGGGTGGTATAATCAGGGCAAGTTCATCCGAACATTTCTTATAAAAGTATCTATAAAATAGTGCAAGGGAAACAACATTTCTACGTACTGATAAGGGAGGGAATTCATTAGTGATCATAGGATTATTGATCAGTCTGATAGCTCTGTTTTGAATTTTATCTAATTGTCTTAACACCACCGATCCACAACCAGCCTACAGAGGTGAACAATATTCCATCTGGGAACGCACATGACTCTTATATATTACTGCTAACTGCTCGTCAGTCAAATAATTACAAGCTCTGTATAAAAGTCCCATCTTCCTAGATGCAGTTTTGGCAATAGATTTTACATAGGGAGTCCAACTGAGGTTTTCATTTAAAGTTACACCAAGGAGATCAATGCTGTGGGACTTGGGGATATTTGTATTATTGAAAATAATGTGAGAATCTTGATTATCTGATCTATTTGAGAACGGGATGTATTTAGTTTTATTTGCATTGAAAGAAACTAGGTTGTTTTGTCCCCATTCAAAGATCTTCATTAAGTCTTCATTTAATGAAATTGAAGTGGCAAGTTTGTATTCTAAAATATTGTGTTGAGTAAAACTATTATTAAATGAGAAGGAACTGTGAATAGTTGAATCATCAGCATAGGAGTGAATTGAATTCTGAGTAACTGACAAACGATCATTAATATGAATGAGGAACAAAGTTGGAGCCAAGACCGCTCCATGAGGAACACCAGCATTAATGGGATGAAAGTCGGAATACAGACCATCTACCATCACACGTAATTTTCTGTTGCTAAGATATGAATTAATTAGGGGAACAAAAGATTGAAGGCCATAATGTGGAAGCTTAGACAGTAATGATCTGTGCCATACTCTGTCAAAGGCTTTAGATATATCAAGGCAAATTGTGTGAGTCTCTCCATGTTTATCAGTTGATTGGAATATGTTATCTGTGAAATAACAGAGCAGGTCCACAGTAGATCGTCTCTGTCTAAAGCCATATTGCTTATCATTTAGCAGAAGATTTTTCTCAAGGTGCTTTACAAAGTGATTGTTAAGAACTATTTCAAATATTTTACCGAGAGTAGACGTGATGGCAATTGGTCTGTAATTCGATGGATTTGCGGTAGCTCCTTTTTTGGGAATTGGTTACACATTGGCTTCTTTCCAGGCGGCTGGGAAGGACGAGGTATGGGAACATACACGAAATAATTTTGAGAGAATTGGAGCTAATTCTTTTGAGCAATTTTTTAATACAGTGGGAGGAATTTCATCTGGCCCTGGAGCTTTGTCGATAGATAGATTCTCCAAAATGGTCCGCACTTGTCTTGCATGAATTATTAAGGGTGGACTTTCTGGGGAGTTAAAATTCAAAATGGGAGTGTTTTGAGCAGTGTCATTGAGGTTTGAATTTGTTGCGAAGATATTGGCCAAAAGCTTTGCTTTACCACGTGGATCACATATGAGATTTCCATTGCTATTCTTTAAAGGGGGAATAGATGAACCATGGTTGAAGTTAGATTTGAATGAGTTTACTGTTGACCAAAAGATCTTATTATCATTAGGATTATTCAGTAATTTATTGACTTGTTTATGTATGAAGTTCGATTTGGCTAAATTAGTTACAGCTTTAGCATGGCATCTGACAATTTTGAAATAATTGTATGACTGAAGAGTTTTCGACTTTGTATAGGCATTATAGGCTATTGATTTTTGTTCTGTAGCTCTGGCACAGCTGTGATCAAACCATTTTGGAGAGTTAGATCTTTTTGAGTATTGATGGTGAGGGATATATGTTTCCATTCCTATTTTTATAAAGTCAGTAATATGGTTCAGGAAGCTATCTGAGTCAGTAGAGTAAAATGATGACCAAGGAATGTTAATTAAAAAGTCACGGAACCCCACCCAATCTGCAGCATCATAGTGCCATTTGGTCACTCGGATGGGTTCAGAGTGGATGGGTAGGGAGGAGTGGGAACAGGAGACTGCAATGAGGCAATGGTCTGAGGATCCAAGAGGGGACTTCACTTCAACACTATATGTTTGGGGACTGGTAGTAAGAAACAAATCAAGTAGGTGCGGTCTATGTTCTGGATTATCAGGTATGCAAGTGGGGTGCTTGATTAGTTGGGTGAGATTGAATGAGTCTGCGAATAACTCGCATTCAAGCCCAGGTTCGTCAGTTCTGGCCGAATGAGTGAGCCACTCAACATTGTGGATATTAAAATCACCCAGTAAGGATATATCAGATGCAGCATTAATGTTTAAATCAGAAAGAATGGAGGTCAGGGAATCAAAGAGGCTATTATCTGGGGAGGCATTTGGTGATCGGTAAGTACAACAATAATATTCAACTGAGCCTGAAGAATTTAGCTTGTAAATTGAGTAATCAAAATCTGGTGATGCGAGATTGAAAATGTTCTCCAAGGATATTGTTGATCTAGCAAAACAGCAATATATAATACGTATTCATCATTCATGTACATACATATGTTGATATAACTGTATTACACATGTGTGTATCTCCTAATAAAGCAACACTGCCTAGATACACACATGGCAACAAGCATTACCCACAATGCTTTAGATTAGCTCACGAGCTCGGCAGGGCAACACGTACACATTGCCCCTCTCCTCTTTATCCTGTGTTTAAAAAACCCACTGGACTTTACAGGTGTTTCTTTCCACCTGGAAATATATATATATATATATATATATATATATATATATATATATATATATATATATATATATATATATATATATATATATATATATATATATATATATATATATATATATATATATATATATATATATATATATATATATATTCATCATGATATATTTGTGTTATACACTTGAAATTTGGCATGAATCTTCTATTCTATTGTAGAAATAAGGTGAATAAAATATGAAATATCTCAGATCATCACTAGGAGTGTACCACAGGGGATAATGAATACTTGTATTGGTTACAGTATCATAAATCATGTATTATCATACAGAAAAGTATCCTTAATTTCGTGAATGTTGAGTTTCATAAAGTGGAGTACGATTCGAGGAGTTTTGGTATACTTCGTCCATTGAGTGTAAATGGTGTTTGTCATTTTAGTAAGGATAATTTTCTGTATTATTGTGCAGTACGATACGTATGGTAATTAGTAAGCACCTGCTGCGTATGCTTCTCCTGCAGCTATTACTTTCCTGTTCATTCTTCTGACTTCAAGGCTTGCTCTCTTCCTCTTTTTATTTGTCTTCTAAATATTTCATGGTGTAGGAACAGTCACCTCCAAAGCCAAGAGCTGATGCTATATATGCAGCTGTGTAGCCAAAATTGTGCTGTAGGCTGTGACAAAAACACAGGTCTTCAACTCATAAAACTTCATCTTGCTGAGGCTGTTCCACACTTTTGAGTGCAAGGACTCATTAGGATTCTGGGTCCTTTCAGTCAAGCATTTCTGTAACAAGAAATCCTGTGACAAGTTCTTGTATACTCAAAATAAAAATTTTCGGTCATCGTGTTCTTGGCGAAAATATACTTTCATATTTTTGTGTGTGTTGGGTGGACAACTGACAGCTCTGGCCCGATTGTAAAAACACCAAGAGTCCAAGCTCTTAGGGCACATGAAATGGCGTGGATCGTCATTATTGATGAATGAGTGGAATAAGGTGGCTAGTATTTCCTTTCTCTGGACTACAATGCTCTTCTCTACACATCTTCTTATAGCTGCACCATAATATCTTGATAGATTGTTGATCACTTCATCTGTAAGCTTGTGTGCTCCACCAAACAGACTTCTCTTGTACATCTTACCATATTTACTTTCTTTTTCCTCAAGATTCTGCTGCTTCAATTTTCTGAGCCTCGTATCAAGACATGTCCCTACATGATTTACACATTCTTGTTTTGCAATCTCAACTTTTTTGTACCTGCCAGTCTCATCTTTTTCCTTGTAGAACTGAGTCTTATTATTCTCTTGCTGCACACTATTGAATCCCCTATCACCCACAAGCACCACATATCTCATTTTCAAAATTTCTTTTTCATTATCTGACAGAACACTCTACCTCCATAGAGGCCGAGTTTCTATCAATGTTTTTGCCACATGATTCCTTCTGAGATGTTTTTAGTTGCTCATATTTCTTCTGTTATCTTTTCTTTTCTTAAAATTAGTCTCTAGTCTAGAACCCTGAACCCTGAGAGCACTTTAAAGTCCATAACAAAACTTGAATTTTCCTCAAATACTGCTCCCAGGTCATTGTGCGATTTATTGCCTCTTATGAGCCAGGAGCCATCAAAAGATAGCCTAAATCTATGTTCAGTATGCCATCCTCATCAGGGAAAATACCAAGCTCAATACAAAGAGTAATTATACACTATCTCATAAACTCTGCTGAAAATTTATGTTTCTGAGTAGTACTTTTGTTCGTCTAAAGGTTTTGCTTCAACTCCCAGCAATGGTCTCAATCGATCAAACCAGCTTTTCCCAGGGCATAATTATATTTCCAGAGTCAGTTGCTGGGGTATATACTGTATAAGGGGAATACTATCACTCTTCACTCTTCAAATAAGTTCGTTTCTAAACCGTATCACAGATTTACCGTTTTTGCTCATTATGGATGTTTCTTTTTCTACCTGGGCCATTGTTTTGTTCACATTACTTTACTGTATTGTTCACCTATTGTTCACTGTATTGTTCACATCCCTTCACAATTTTGTTCAAGTACCTTCATTTTTTTCTTCACATTCCATCACTGTATTGTTCACCTATTTTTCACTGTTTTGTTCATCTATTGTACACAGTATTGTTCACATCCTTTTACTGTAATGTACACCTATTGTTCACTGTATTGTTCACATCCTTTCACTGATTTGTTCAACTACTGTTCACTGTATTGTTCACATCCCTTCACTGTTCTGTTCACTGTAAATCCCTTCACTGTATTGTTAACATTATTTTAATATTTATTATTGATACTGATTCATATTTAGAAATTCAATTCACTTGAATTAATAAGCGTGTTGTTCTTTAGTTCACAACGCATGATGCTGAAGGTAGTGATAGCAGTGGGCCTTCTTGGGGTACTGGTGTTAGGAGACCACCCTCGAGATCTCGTGGCTGCTAATACAACAATTAACATGCAAATTGGTGAGAGAATAACCATCGAGTCACCGGATTATGGAATCTCAGAATACCCAGATTACCATTGGTAAGGAATAGACGGCAAAGTGGATCTCAAAATGATATGAATATTGTGATTGAGCTAAGAAGGGGAACCATGTGTTAATGTATCATATTCTTCCTTGTTAAACAAGCTCATAACAAAATCTTAAATCACTAGCATATTGAGTATTTTGCTTGTTCTGTGCATTACATACAGCTTCTGTTGTATCATAACGAAATATGATGATTTCAAACTGATACCTTTAAATTTGACGCAAAGTTTAACGCACTTTTATCAATGAAACATGATATAAAAAAGCAAATTTTAACCGATTTAGCAGTTATTCGCCATATTCCAGGACAAGAATACTAAACCATTGTTTTTACAGGTCTGCTTGGACCTGTAAAGCAGACCTCAGGAGAGTACCGAACTGATATTTAGTATGGACTCACAAACATTAAAGGAACGAAATGAAGGAAATGGTGAATGTTACGATAGTCTATCGTTGCAATATGCTACCACATATATAGAGTAAGGAAAATGTTGTTAATTTTATGCCAATTTATTTATTATGTTATTATTTATCTGGGTTTAAAGTGTACTACAAGTAGATATATCATGAAGGAATATTTCATGAATATTTTCCACTGTCAATCTGTCTGTTTGTCCCTCTGTCACACACACACACACACACACACACACACACACACACACACACACACACACACACACATGGAACTTGTTTTCTTAGAATTGCAGAACATGTGTGAATGAAAACTTCCACGGTTACATCACTGCTGACGGTTATGCCTACATTCTTTTCACAACCGACTTAAACATTACATACGAAGGGTTCAGATATCATGTGTGGTGCTGACTTAAATGCATCGAAGAAGCTACATTTGTGATTAGCAGACGGCGACTTTTGATTCTTCGTTCTATCCTGACTGATCTAGTGAATGTAATTGACCTAAACCGTTCTAGAGAATAGAGTTTGATTTGGTAGACACCAACCGAAAAATACATATAATCAAGTGTAATTCAGATTATATAATATGAGGGATACAAGTTCTAGAACGGTTCTTCGATATAGTTCCATAATGATGGCAACTTCACATCTCATTTATAATATAATAACACTTATAACCTCTCTTCTATTTCAAGCTGTTTGCTTATCTAGCCCTCTCTCTCATAATTAATTGGTGAGTGAGTAGGGTCCTGCTTGCCTTATTATATTCAAGATCATTAATAAATTGAGGTGGTGTTAGTGATGGTTGGTGTGGTCAGGTACCGGTATACGATGACTCCATAGGGTCATCAGACCGTAACTACTGCTTCATCATCAACACCACCACGGATATACATAAGCACTTACTAACTCCTCTTGTCTCTTTCGTATATACACGCATACTTACTTACATACTTAGGCTCCCTACATACGCACAAATCACCACTCGGGAAAACACACACAATATGGCTGTTACATAAGGAAAAATTTTTACTTTAAGGATGAGATTATGTATAACTGTGTCCCCAGAAAAAATATTAACATTGATATTCACACGTATAATTATCTCATCCACAGTAGTAGCCAATATGTGTTTCCTATGGAGTTATGTACAATACAGTTGTAGACAAGTGAAACAGGCACACTTAAACAGGGCCTCTTATCAAGCATATAGAATAGGACTCATCACATCTACATACACACATACAGACACACAACGTTTCATCCTATTCTATTGTCAGTGACGGGCACCGTTTCACGTGTGTCGGTTTCATATGTCCCCAACTGTATGTATGTATGTATTCATGTAGCCTAAATAACTTTGCAAGTCAATAAGAATGCATGCATGAATGAAAATATGTTATATGTATGCTTAAGTGACCCTGTGATGTAGTCAGAAATGAGTCCTTTATATACTGCCATGAAACACCACCTATATTATGGAAGGAGCTTATTTCATAGCATAGATAGGAGGAATTAGAAGTCTTCAATTCTCATGCACGATTACCGGGTCCTTAAGGTGAGAGACAATTAGATTACAGTTTTCTTTTCTGCATATTTATAATAAGAATGACTTTGGCAATGTTTGATTTGACTGAATAAGACTGATCCTAATAAAATGATTCAATATTAGTTAACACTCACTCTAATAAAATGTTTCAGTATTAGTTAATAATTTTTAACACTGACCCTATTCAAATTATTTATTATGAGTTAGTTCTTAGTAAGCTCTGACCCAAATAAGATGCTTCAATATGAGTTAGTTCTTAGTAAGCTCCGACCCTAATAAGATGTTTCAGTATTAATCAGTTCTTCAATATGAGTTAGTTCTTAGTTTAGGGGGCAGTATAGTATTGGTAAATCTGGAGGTACTGATTCTTCCAAACTATTCCCAGCAACAACAGACCATCATTATTTTTGGTACACTAGTCCTGTTTCCTGGCATACTTTGGAGGAATGAAGATGCTCCAATGACCCAAAAGTATACTATTCCCTAAATGCTTAACATTGACACTAATAAAATGACTCTATATTAGTTAATTAATTATTAGCACTCATACTAATAAACTTATTCTGTATTTGTTAGCACTGACCCTAATAGAATGATTCTGTATTATTTAACACTGACCCTAATAAAGTTCACACAGTATTCGCATATTTCTGTTGTACTTAATGTCACGGTGCTGTTCCCCCATTGCACAAATTCAATTCCCTACGAGGAGGTCAGGTTGTGAAGGAGGAGGGGTATAGGAGGGAGAGAAGGAAGAGGAGGAGTGGGAGGGAGAAGAGGGAGGAGATGTAGGAGGAGGGAGGTGGAGAAGGAGGAGGGTTAGAAGGGGAGAAGGAAGAGGAGTAGAAAGGAGAAGAGGGAGGAGATGTAGGAGGAGGGAGAGGGAGAAGGAGGAAGATGTACAGTAGAGAAGGGATAAGGAGTAAGAGGGTGAGGAAGAGGAGGATGAGTGGTAGGAGGATGGAGCGAGAAAAGGAGGAAGAGGAAGTAGAGGAGGGGGAGAAGAAAATGAAAATGATGATGGTGAGGGATGAGGGTGAAGGTTGAGAGTAAGGGGTGAGGGATAAGTGTGAGGGGTGGGTATGAGGGGTGAGGGATGAGGGTGATAGGTTAGGGGTGAGAGTGAGGGAATATTTGTTTTTGGGGTGAGAGTGAGGGGTGAGGTGTAGGCTATGTGTGTTTGTGTGTCATGTGTGTTTTCAACAAGTGGTAACACGACTTATACTAGTCTAAGGTTGAGTCTATATGCTTGTATGTCTAGGTTGTGTGTGTGTGTAATAATCCGAATCAATCAATCAAGGAAGAATCAAATCAACCAAGTAAGTCAGACCCAGAAATTGATCCAATTAAATTCTAGTCGTACCCACGGGGAATCGAACCCCGGACCAGAGAAATCTCAAGCAGTCCGGCCATTACATGTGTGTGTGTGTGTGTGTGTGTGTGTGTTCAGGACTTGAGTGAGTTTTTGTGTCTAGGTTGTGTGTGTGTGTAGGATTTGAGTGGGGTTTTGTGTTTAGGTTGTGTGTGTGTGTGTGTGTAGGATTTAAGTGGGATTTTGTGTGTGTGTGTGTGTGTGTGTGTGTGTGTGTGTGTGTTCAGGCTGGGTATGAGATTGGTAAGAGTTAAAACAGCTGCAATTTGCTATGTACTGTACTCACTCACTCACTCACTCAATAGTGGAGTTATAATTTATCAAAGCATGTTACCCTTACAGTAGTGGTGGTGGTGGTTCGTATTTGCATTACTATATTTTGTGTTGAATTGAAAAGGAAATTCACTCATGGCAAATTTTAGGTATTCATAGCATGGATGCATTGCGTTGTTGTGAAATATTCTGCAATCCAGCATTCAACAGTAGCAATATTACCCATTTATTATTGGGAGGAGTTATACCTACATATTTACCTACATACCCACCTACCTATATCCTATATACTTATCCAACCCACCAGACCAAGTTACACACCATACCCAAACAGCAATGAGGACGAGGTTCTCTCCGTGGCCCCAAGAGCCGTCCCTGTCTTGTGGGTGTACCTTTCGACAGTGATAAAAACAAACAGCAACAGAGTGACAGGCAGGCAAACAGGCCCGGGTTACACAAGCAAGCAAACAAGCAATAGTCTATATCTTTATTAATTAAGGGGAGATTCTCTCGTTGATAAATTGGAAAGCTACAACTGATTTCTCCTAACTATACCAGAAAACAGATGCCAACAATGGTACTATAATAGGGGATCTGTTTCCTGGCATAGTTTGGAATAATCAGAGACCTTCCAATTCACAAACAAAAGAATCTCCCCTTAATATAATTAATATTATAACGTCTGGTGCAATATCCATCCACCTCCATCCATCGTCCCCCTGTACCCCAATGTATATGTATCAACTTACTTACTTACATACAGTGAGAGAAAACCTAAATGTGTGCGTGTACGTGTGTGTGTGTGATTTCTTTTTTTTTTAGTGTGTTTGAGTGTGTGTCTCTTTTTTTTTTTTTTTTTTATGTGTGAATAATTATTTCTCAATTGATTACCTTGTATATGCCTCTATTTAATGACTATACGTATAGGTTCCTTGGTAGGTAGGTATGTAGGTAGGTGCTTGGGTGGGTGGGTAGGTAGGTATCCTAGATGGGTGAGTGGGTATGTAAATGGCTAGGTAAAATGGTAGGTGTGTAGGTAGGTAGATAGATAGGTAGAGAGGTAGGTGAGTTGGTGGGTAGGCAAGTAGATAGGTGGGTAAATAGGCATATAGACAGAGAATAGATAGATTGGATAAAAGTAGATTATTTTCTTTTAAAGTTACTGAATGGAGGAAGGGGGAAAAAATAAAATAAATATATATTCCAATGCCGAAAGCCATTCTCCTTTCATAAAATGTGTTTAATAACTTGTTTTAAACTGTTGAAGGTTGTAAGTTTGTGGGAAGCAATTCAGGTGAAGTGAAATCCAGCCAGAGACTTGTAGTTTTTGGGAAAAGGAAGTTTAATAAGTGGAGGATCTACAGTATGAAAGAGAGTGTGTAAATTCATGAGCTCTACCAGTGACCCTAGTACTGAGGTGAGGGAAAGATATGGAGGGGTGGATGGCACAATTAATGATATAATCTTAGTAATAATTGTACCATAAATAATATTTACTATATACGAAGGAGAGTATTCTCTCTCTCTCTCTCTCTCTCTCTCTCTCTCTCTCTCTCTCTCTCTCTCTCTCTCTCTCTCTCTCTCTCTCTCACGAGAGCAAACATGTCAGGTCATCTATCTTGTATTACTCGATCACTCACACACACACACACACGCACACGCACACACACACATTTGTCATGTAATATGTCTTGTATTTTTTATAACACACACACATACACTTGTCAGGTCATCTGTTTCACATTTCATCAAAGTCTTGGTCTTATCATATAGATACGAGGAAGCTGCCACATCCACTACCATTAGATAATTAATGACTCCCCACCACCAACACACACCTTCTCACTTTATGCATACATATGCACATATGCATACACTTTGGTCGATGACTCTCTATTTACACAAATCAGATCCATCTTTCACGTAATTAACATGAGAAGAAAAGCAATTTTTTAAGGGAAGTAATATTTTAGCCTGTACATTAGCGGGCATTCACCTCAGATATTAATTCAATTGCGAGATGTCTGAATAATTTGTATTATTTTTATATATTTCTAGAACTTCCTTATGTAGTCAGTGCACAGTTCAGTCGTTGTTGGAAATGTTAGCCGGTTCTCAAAATATTTCGGACACACATTGCTACTCGGTGCACAAATACACCAGTACATAATTTGAGGCCAATGTAGAAGGCCACTGATTCCTCCAAACTATCCAGCAAACAAAGATGCCTAACTCGCATACTGAGGTGCAGCTTGTTCGTTTACTGGCAGAGTTTGAACGATTGACTGATTGATTGAATTTATGCGCCGCAACAGTGAGGTCACATATCGCCAGAAGAAGGTGATAGAGAGGTGAGACAGCAAACAGGAAGAAAATAGAAGGAAAAGAGGCATAGTTTAAAAAATGAAAGGGAATGTTTGGGGCCGAAGGGGCACCCAAACCCTTAAAATATTGCCCACATAATTACAGGCAATACCCCCCTAACGGGGGCAGAGTTAGGACGAACGTGTATCATGCAAGCAACGACCCTCTAACTTGCTGATCGAAGACTTCTGGATTTTATACTTTTGCTGCTTTGAATTATTGGTTTGAGTGAAATGCATCATTCAACTCCTCCGCTGCAGCTGTGGGGCCTAAAACACCTGTGGAAGAGGGTATATAAAGACGCCAGGGTTAGGTCGTGGTGCAGGTTAACTCCACACAGCCAACACCCAGGCTCATCGACGGTCTACCCTTCTTGGATCAGGTGCAGTTACTCTCCTTGTAGCCTCCCCCCCCCCTACTTCATACCTCTTAAATTAACACGGCATGAATATAGCATAAACATTTACACAATATATGAGTAAACTAAAATTTTCACATCCTTTCACTGCATTGTTCACATCTCTTCATTAGTTTGTTCACATCCCATTACTGTTTTGTTCACCTATTGTTTACTGTTTTGTTCACCTGTTGTTCACTGTATTGTTCACATCCCTTCATTGTTTTGTTCACATCCCATCACTGTATTGTTCACCTATTGTTCACATCCCTTTACTGTATTGTTCGCCTATTGTTCACTGTATTGTTCACATCCCTTCATTGTCTTGTTCACCTATTGTTCACTGTATTGTTCACATCCGATCATTGGTTTGATCACATCCTTTTACTGTATTGTTCACATCCCTTCACTGTATTGTTAACATTATTTCAATATTCATTAATGATACTGATTCATATTTAGAGATTCAACTCACTTGAATTAATAAGCGTGTTGTTCTTTAGTTCACAACGCAGGATGCTGAAGGTAGTGATAGCAGTGGGCCTTCTTGGGGTACTGGTGTTAGCAGACCCCCCTCTAGATCTCATGGCTGCTAATACAACAATTAACATGCAAATTGGTGAGAGAATAACCATCGAGTCACCGGATTATGGAATCTCAGAATACCCAGATTACCATTGGTAAGAAATAGACAGCAATGTGGATCTCAAAATGATATGAATATTGTGATTGAGCTAAGAAGGAGAACCATGTGTGAATGTATCATATTCTTCCTTGTTAAACAATTCCATAACGAAATCATAAATCACTAGTATATTGTGTATTTTGCTTGTTCTGTGCATTACATACAGCTTCTGTTGTATCATAACGAAATATGATGATTTCAAACTGATACCTTTAAATTTGACGCAAAGTTTAACGCACTTTTATCAATGAAACATGATATAAAAAAGCAAATTTTAACCGATTTAGCAGTTATTCGCCATATTCCAGGACAAGAATACTAAACCATTGTTTTTACAGGTCTGATTGGACCGTGTATTGCGGACCTCAAGAGAGTACCGAACTGATATTTAGTATGGACTCTCAAAGATTGGAGGAACGAAATGAAGGAAATGGTGAATGTTACGATAGTCTATCGTTGCTAGATGCTACCACATATATAGAGTAAGGAAAATGTTGTTAATTTTAAGCCAATTGATTTATTATGTTATTATTTATCTGGGTTTAAAGTGCACTACAAGTAAATATATCATGATGGAATATTTTATGATTATTTTCCACTGTCAATCTGTCTGTTTGTCCCTCTGTCACACACACACACACATAGAACTTGTTTTCTTACAATTGCAGGACATGTGTGCATGAAAACTTCCACGGTTACATCACTGCTGACGGTTATGCCTACATTCTCTTCACAACCGACTTAAACATCACATACGAAGGGTTCAGATATCATGTGTGGTGCCGAATTAAATGCATCGAAGAAGCTACAATTGAACCAACGTGTGATTAGCAGACGGCGACTTTTGATTCTTCGTTCTATCCTGACTGATCTAGTGAATGTAATTGACCTAAACCGTTCTAGAGAATAGAGTTTGATTTGGTCGACACCAACTGAGAAATACATATAATCAAGTGTAATTCAGATTAAATAATATGAGGGATACAAGTTCTAGAACGGTTCTTCGATATAGTTCCATAATGATGGCAAGTTCACATCTCATTTATAATATAATAACACTTATAACCTCTCTTCTATTTCAAGCTGTTTGTTTATCTAGCTCTCTCTCTCATAATTAATTGGTGAGTGAGTATAGGGTCCTGCTTGCCTTATTATATTCAAGATCATTAATAAATTGAGGTGGTGTTAGTGATGGTTGGTGTGGTCAGGTACCGGTATACGATGACTCCGTAGGGTCATCAGACCGTAACTACTGCTTCATCATCAACACCACCACGGATATTCATAAGCACCTACTAACTCCTCTTGTCTCTTACGTATATACATATATACTTACTTACATACCTAGGCTCCCTACATACGCACAAATCACCACTCGGGAAAACACACACAATATGGCTGTTACATAAGGAAAGAATTTTACTTGAAGGATGAGATTATGTATAATTGTGTCCCCAGAAAAAATATCAACAATGATATTCACACGTATAATTATCTCATCCACAGTAGTAGCCAATACGTGTTTCCTATGGAGTTATGTACAATACTGTTATAGGTAAGTGAAACAGGCACACTTAATTAAACAGGGCCTCTTATCAAGCATATAGAATAGGACTCATCACATCTACATACACACATACAGACACACAACGTTTCATCCTATTCTATTGTCAGTGACGGGCACTGTTTCACGTGTGTCGGTTTCATATGTCCTCAACTGTATTTATGTATGTATTCATGTAGCCTAAATAACTATGCAAGTCAATAAGAATGCATGCATGAATGAAAATATGTTATATGTATGCTTAAGTGACCCTGTGATGTAGTCAGAAATGAGTCCTTTATATACTGCCATGAAACACCACCTATATTATGGAAGGAGCATATTTCATAGCATAGATAGGAGGAATTAGAAGCCTTCAATTCTCATACACGATTACCGGGTCCTTAAGGTGAGAGACAATTAGATTACAGTTTTCTTTTCTGCACATTTATAATAAGAATGACTTTGGCAATGTTTGATTTGACTGAATAAGACTGATCCTAATAAAATGATTCAATATTAGTTAGCACTCACCCTAATAAAAATTTTCAGTATTAGTTAATAATTTTTAACACTGACCCTATTCAAATTATTCATTATGAGTTAGTTCTTAGTAAGCACTGACCCTAATTAGATGTTTCAGCATGAGTTAGTTCTTAGTAAGCTCTGACCCAAATAAGATGCTTCAATATGAGTTAGTTCTTAGTAAGCTCTGACCCTAATAAGATGTTTCAGTATTAATTAGTTCTTCAATATGAGTTAGTTCTTAGTTAGCACTTAGTTAAGGGCGCAGTATAGTATTGGTAAATCTGGAGCTACTGATTCTTCCAAACTATTCCCAGCAACAACAGACCATAATTATTTTTGGTACACTAATCCTGATTCCTGGCATACTGTGGAGGAATGAAGATGCTCCAATGAACCAAAAGTATACTATTTCCTAAATGCTTAACATTGACACTAATAAAATGACTCTACATTAGTTAATTAATTATTAGCACTCATACTAATAAAGTTATTCTGTATTTGTTAGCACTGACCCTAATAAAATGATTCTGTATTAGTTAGCACTGACCCTAATAAAGTTTTGCTGCAGCATAAGTTTATATATTATTTTCCTACTGATGATATTATGGAGTTTTACTCTGATTGTTGTGCTACTTATTCCTCCAAACTTTGTGTCACGAAACAGATCTCTTCCTTGTAATTATATGGAGGTCGACTGTTTTCCCTCATTGTTTGGAAGCAATATCTCCCCAGTTCACCTACAATTGATTATTCAACTAAACTAGATATAAACGCGAGAGATCCCGGGTTCGATTCCTGTTTCAGTGGAATTGTTGGACAATTTTCCCAGCCCCCCTATGTCCCTGTTCACCTAACAGTAAGTAGATACCCGGCTGGCCTCCGTGGATGCTACCAACACCTGATGTGAGATTCACATCTACTTCCAAGTCGGAACTGCCTTCTCTACAGCGGCAGTTGGCTCCGGAACACATAGAAACAGTGACGTCCTCCATCACAGATCCATACTGCCTCTACACTGATGGCTCATTGCAAGTGGATGGTACAGCATGTTGTGCCGTTTTCTCACCTGACATGGAGTCACCTCCAGGGGGCTGGGTTGGCCGTCGTCTCTGTAACCACTCTACCTCAACATTGTGTGAACTGTATGCCATTCTGGATGCTGTTAGTCTTGTTTGTCAGCGTGGAGTGAATGCTGCCATTTTTTGTGACTCCAAACCTGCCCTTCATTCCCTCTCTACTGTTATCCAGCAGATTTTATCGTTTTTTTATCGAGCTGACTCTTTTTCTTGAGCCTTTTGGACCTGCGTTGGGTCTTGGGGGCAGTTAAGGACTCTGTTTCCGGGTCCGTGCAAAACACAGGGGTCTCAGGGATATGGGGGAGAGGGTCAACACCAGGGGGATTCACTGGGCGGAGGAAGCGACGGTTCCTCCAATACACTCGACTACTGGGTAGATGAATCTCATGATCCCTGGACTTGCCATGGCTCACAACGACCCCAACCTTGTACCTGTGGTGAAAAGTCGGGTCTTGAATTCGCATTGTGCTGCCGACTCTCAACCTGGGAAGGGGGTGTGCATGCCGGTCTTATTGTGTCTGTACCAGCCCTGCACGGGCTGCTGCACGGCGGTCACAGTCCTTGGTCTTGGCTTGCCACACTGCTGCGAAGGACTGGGGGTGAGCAGGGACACAAGACTGTAGTGGGTGACCATACAGGATTTGTGCTGGGGAGCGACCAGTGAAGTTCGGGGTGTTACGGAGCTCCAGCAGTCCTTGATCAAAATCCTCACAGTCAATGTTACCTGTAGGAGCCGTCTTCATGATGAGGTACTTGGACTTGACGGCAGCCTCGGCATGACCGTTGGACTGTGGGTAATGTGGGAAGGAGACCAGGTGATTGACTCCTCATCATTCTATGAAGTCCCAGAACTCACTGCTGGTAAACTGTGGGCCCCCATCCGTACGGTGTCTGAGGGGCATACCAACTTCCCTGAAGTAGCGACAGAAGATCCTGATGGTGTTGTGGGCAGTGGTATCACCTTTGCAGGGGACGACAACGGGCCAACCTGAGAGTCGGTCAGTGACAACAAGGAAGGATTTCCCTGCTACAGCGAAGAAGTCTGCTGATACGGACTCAAAGGGCCTCGTTGGAATGTCGTCGTTGACCAGGGGTTCCTGCTGTTGACTTGGCTGTAGGACCTTACATGGCTCACAGGCTTGGACTGTGCTGGTAATGTCTGCGTTGATCCCAGGCCAGAAGACAGCTTGTCGTGCCCGGCGCTTGGTGGCTTCCACACCTCGGTGACTGTCGTGGAGGCGAGCCAACATGCGGCAGCGGAGGGCTTCAGGAACCACAACTCTTACTCCATAGAGGACGAGCCCACCATCCGTTCACAGGTGATCGCGGAGCTTCCAAAAGGGGAGTAACAAGTTGTGTAGGTCATGGCGGTTGCTTAGGAAACCTGAGGTGACACACTCATGCAGGCGGATGTACTCAGGGTCCGCTCTGGTTGCATCTCGAAGTTCCTGGAGGTGGATCTTCATTGGCTTGAGTGGGACCATTTTGAGGTTTTCCTTGGAAATCAGTACATCCTAGAACTCATCGAGATTGTAGTTCTTGGCCTGTGAGGGTGAGATAGTGGCTGTGAATGGCAACTCCTTACACCTGTTGACATGTTTCACATGTGCAATAGGTTTGGGGAACTATGTTGAGATGATGGCCAACTCCTGACAGTGGCTGTCAGGGGTTTGTGGGCATTACAAAGCGGGTAATAATAATTGTTTAGTGATACCCTCCCTTCTCTCATACAGCCTATACCACAGCCCATCGTATTTCATCAACTTACTTTTACCTTTCCCATTCGTATTGCGACGCAGGAGACCCTGTATTCCTCCATCACCTTCCTGTTCTTTAAGGGTCCTGTTCCTGCAACAGACACCTTCAACGATCTCCTCGAACGTCGTTCATTCCTTCTCTGTCCTCTCGTCACCACTGCTCCCAAGTCCTCAGTTGTAATAGTCATGTCGTCGAACTCTCCATTATGCCGATTCACCTCTCCAGACTCCGTAGTCATTGCTTCGTCCTCGCCGTCTTGATTCAGTTCCTTCCCTGACCCTTTCCGAGCTGATGAAGCACGCCTTTTTCAACCTCTAAAGCTGTCGTTCCTCTCGTTCCTGGAACGTTCCCGATAATCAGATCGCAAATGGGGCTCTCCATACATGTTGCTTCTACCTCTCCGACGTAGTATGGAGTATTCACATAAATCTTGGCCACTGAGAATATTCTTGCTGTGCGATCAACTAGTAAACATCGTTTCATCCCACCAGTCTTCTGTTCCGGTCGGACGAATTCTTCTTTAACCACTACTCCCGTACAACCTGTGTCACGTAATACCCTGACTCGATGATTCTCTATGAAACCATCACATGTAACGAGTCCTTCCCCCGTCGATCCTGCTCCGATTACTAATGGTACTTGTTCGCCTGAAGGCAGTGTCACCATAAGAGAAGAGGTTTCACGTTTATGTTTAGATTTGTTCTTCACCCACCAAAACGAACCACCATGAGCTGCAACGTATTGTTCTGTTAATTTTATCATTTCCTTCAATCTCTCAGGAGTCCTTTCTTTCAAAAACAACCTGATATCTACTTTGCATTTCCTCAAGAAATTTTCCCTTAGCATTAAGTCACACACTGAGTCATGATTTTTTTCTGTTTTAGCTAAAGCTAACCACTGATAAAAAATAATGACACATTCTTGCTGAAAACTGTGCTACGGTTTCATCCTTTTCAGGACACTCGTCTCGAAACCGCAACCGATATCCTTCTTCAGTCAACTGATAACGTTGCAAAATTGCCACTTTCACTGTATTGTAATCCTTAGCATCGTCAATAGTAAGAGAAACATATGCCTGTAACGCCTTACCCATCAATAATGGGCTGAATAAATTTTCCCATTCCTCCTTTGGCCACTGATTCGCTGTAGCAAAACGCTCGAATCGGTCTAGGTATACATCTACAGTGTCTAGTGATTCGTCATACTTGGGTAGCTTGGGTTTAGTTGCTACTATGGCCAGCGCGTTTCCAGTAGCTTGTACTATATCCAGCTTTGCTTTTTCTATTTGTAGTTTCACTTTTAACATTCGTTCTTCATCTTCGCGTCTTGACTTGTCTTCTTCCCGTAGCTCAATCCGTCGCTGTCTTTCTTGGTTATGTAGCTCTGACACGAACTGTTTTAGCTCGTCACCAGTATACCCGAGATTCTGACCCAACTCGGCGTAGTCTTTTAACAGCTGGTATTCTGACATTGTTCCTCACTCATACACTCTCAATATAAATTGTCAAAGCACTAGTCACTTCACTTCACTTCCCCAAATACACTGTTTGCAATATCCCGGGTCTGGGCACCAAAATGTCAGGGGTTGGTGGGCATTACAAAGCGGGTGTACGGGGTAGAAGTAAACACTGTGTTCCAGCCACCGGTTGTATTAACATATGTACAGTACAATATATACACAGTTCCACTATAATATCTCTCTCTGGTGTCGTTACTCTTGTCAGCTCGACACGAGCCAGGGTCTCTGGGTACGGAAGGGTCTCTTCCAGTGTTACCTCCATGCCGGCAGGTAGCTCTCTGCTGCCCACATCTGTTGGTCTCCATACATAATCTCGTATGAGATCTCGCAGACTCTAACTTTGCTTATTGTTCGCTTTCGAAGCAATTTCTTTTAGCAACACCTTAAATACATTAATTACCAATTATAAGAATATACATATAAATAATACTTTTAACCAGGGCAAAGTAACATACATAGTTGCATTAACAAATCTATACATCTTACACTTGCAAAGTGTAAAAAAGGTTGTTACCCTTATAAGTGACTATCCCAGTCGCCTGACAGTGGCCATATGACAAAAGTGGCGTTTGGGCATCTTCGTAGACTTGAACTGTGGCAGTGCAGGAACGCTTGCCAATGGAAAATCTTGCTTGAAATGTTCCCAAAGCAGGAGCCATTGAAGAACCGTCTGCAGTAAGGGTTGTCGTTGAAGGTGGGGGGCGTAAACTGCTGCTAGGGATCTGCAACATCTCCAGATGACCACGACCGATCACTGTGATGTCTGCACCTGTGTCCGGTAGCATGTCGAGGTTTGCGGTGATGCTCCTGTAGGTGATACTCACAGTTGTCAATGTGGGGGTTTTCTTGGATGACCCCATGCGTCGGCAATTCATGTTCTGTGATGATTTGCTGTGTGAGGAGGAGTCGCTGTCCTGCTTTGAATTGACCTGGGGCGCCCGCATCTTGGAGGATCTGCAGCACCTGTCATTGTGTCCCACACGCTTGCAGGTGTTGCACTAGGCATTGTTTGCCTGGCACACAGGAGATCTTTGCCAGCGACCACGACGTCCACAGTTGCTGCAGGTCTTGTCAGCGGCCGGACACTTACCCTTGTCATGCTCACGACCACAGTTTCTGCAGGTTGCAACTGGTGTTAAGGACTGTTGTAGTACTGAAGACTGGTGTTTCTGCTTGTTCTTCTTGTAGGCTGATACGGCGTTTACTTGGGACGGTAGGGCGCGTATCGCTGATGTGATGCTCCTAGTGGCCTCATACACACGGCAAGTGTTGACAATGTCTTGCAGGGATCGGGTGGTGTCATTGGTGAGCAGCTTCTGTACGAGCTCCTCATCACGGACACCCATCAGGATAACCATCTTGAGTTGAGTTTCCTCGCAGGTTACAGACTTCCCTGGACATACGTCGATCTCTTCAGCGATGTGCAGGGCTTCCACGAGCCAATATTTTTTTACCCCAACTCCTCCTCTTGAAACGCCCTAAAACTGGACAAATTACCCTAAATTTCACAATTCCACAATTTTACTGACATTTTACGAAACTATGGCCTTTCAATTATCACAAGTGTTTAAGTGTACATAATTTATATCTGATCTATTGAATAACGAGGAATATGATAGTATTAGCTGAGGTAAACGATATATTTCACAGAGGTTATTGGTTTAAAAAAAAATCCTGCAAAACAATACAATTATTTTGATAACTGAACTCAATATAAAAATTGCTTTTCACATGACTAGTATATATTGTACATTATAGTAAACTTCCACATACCCGTACCTTTAGGCCTTCGGATGCCAATATTGGAACTTAATTCACGCCTAGAAAAATATTTAATGATTATTTCAATATGGTTTACATTATGAAACAAAACTGTTGAACACATTAGTGTATGCCATGGTTCATATCCACATTCATCACTTCAATTTGTAATTGAAAACAAAATGTACACTTTTTTAGAATGCATAAATAAAGTCCATACATGAAGACACAATTGAACAACATTTAACTAAATATGTTTTTCTGTAAGTAGCATCACTCTTTAAAATAAATATTATAAATTATGAACTAATTGTTCTCTAATTAGTGCCGGTTTAGTATATCTTAACTATCACTATCGCTTCCAAGTTTAACAAATTCATTCAAAACAATATAAGAATAACATATGTGATAATATTATGTCAAAGAATTTATATTGGATGTTAAATATGTAGCCTATCTGTACTTTTCCCAGTAGGCTACTTATAAATTCCTTATATATTTCCAGGATTGAATAGAGATACTGATATGCTAGCCTTCATAAGTAGCCTAACTAGCCTACATTTTGTTGGTTTCACTACATGTTGCATTGCTCTTAACATTCCGAAGAGCTGCTATTAGTCTGTTATCTGTATCAAAGCTGTCTGCTGTTAGATTTGTATTCTTTAGATAATAAACCATGTGCATTAGTCCACTAAGAGTTTCATTTTTTAAACTTGACCTTTGGCTAGTTTTAGTTAGGTTCAACTTACTAAAGAAGCGCTCTACAGGTGCAGTAGAGAATGGTAATGATAAAATTGTTGACATCACCACTTTTAGATTTGGGAAGCATGGGTTATTTGCAGCATTTGTTTGGTTACAAACAATATTCCAGTACTCAGTACATGTGAGCTGGCCGGAAAGTTCCTGCAGCAGATGGTGTTTTCTCCACTCATCATCTGTGAGGTTTTTGTCAGCAAATTTTGAGAGTTGAGAAATATCATCAAAGAGCTTAGACAGAGAAGGTGGTTGAAGGATTGCAGCATTTCGGGGATCAAGGCACTGTAGAGATTTATGTATGGGATCATCAACATAAAATCTACTTTGTATCTGTTTCACAGACTCAATGAGGAATTGTCTACAGGTATGGTAAAATCTGGTCAGTTCTTCATCACTAGCACAACCACTAGCTTTAATTTCACTTACAGTTTCCATAGCTGATATACCTAAATATGTCTTCTCATCAGGAACCATACTTGCAGAGAACAAAGGATGATTTGGATGTAGTGCAGAGAGTTCACATCTTTTAACATAAGGCACACTCATGAAATCTGAACAAATGCTTCTGACAAGCATATTAACTTCTTGCTTGAGACAAAAAAAGTTAGGGGTTTCTGACTGAAACTGTGTATTGAAGCTATTGAACCTAGACAGATTATATGCTAGAAATTACATGTAAGCTAACGTAAATTTACTAGAAAGTTCCTGAACAATTGCATCATTACTGTTTGTTGGCTCAGAAAACGCCAAGTCTGTGAAATATAGCCTAAGTGCATTCCACTGTTCCAGAAACCGCTTCACACATGCTTCCAAAGACAGCCATCTTGTCTGCCCTGGTGCCAAGATTTTGTGCGGCTCCACCCCAACAAAATTTTGGAACTCCTTCAAAACATCCTGACGCTTTGAACTTAAGCTAAAATGAGTGAAAATGTCCCGACAAAGATCTTCGAGAGATTTTGGGAGCTTAAGGCATGCATATGAAGCACATAGGTGAATGAGATGACAGGAACATTTTACTATGATAATATTAGGCAATTCCTTTTTTAGTAGGGTTGCCACAGAGTGATTGTTGCCCATCATAACATTTGTGGTGTGTGAACAGAAAGATACTACATTCTCTAATGGAATTTGCTTTTCTATAAGACAGAGTTTTAAAGCTTCAAATAACCCACTTGCTGAGGAATCATGCACTTCTACAAGGTCAAGAAATTGGCTCTTAATTTGATGGTGTTCATAATACTGTACAATTACACTCATCTGCTTTGTTGTACTTCGGTCTGTGGTTTCATCTATAATCACTGAAAACAATCTTTCTTTAAGTACGGCACACAAATCATTCAGTAAGTGTTTACCAAATACCTGACGAATTATGTTGGATGTTCTTTGTTTACCTAGGCACACCCTCTTGAGGGCTTGCTGATCAGGGAACATGCATTTCAAGAGCAGAAGCAATGGTTCACATAAGGAAATGAACAGATAATGCTCTGATAAAAAAGCACAAATCTTTAATTCAATTTTTCGGGCTGATTTGTCTAAAGGATCATTGGCTAGAATAAAGGAAGTTAGAGATCTGTTTTGCTTTTGCTGCATAGAAAGGCTCTTGTGCCTTTGGCTTGACGCATGCCTCATTATTTCCGACTTACCACAAGAAATGTCAGTCATACAAATGGCACAAAAGGCTATGTCTTTTACATACGTTGACCTCCTTGACTTTTGTAACCACCCTATTTTTTAAATTTCATAAAAAATGACAAGATTTTGACATTTTGTGGAGTTGGATTTTTCCTGGGCTCATAAACACCTTATTAAATTACAATTTTTCCATTACCCTAAAATATGAGTGAAACACCCCAAGAAATGCTTGATTGCCCTAGATTTTACATATTTTAGCCTTACCCTAAATGTTACCCTAAGGAGGGTCAAAATACCCTAAAATGGGGTATTTTACCCTAAAGTGGAAGCACTGGCGATGTGTCGAATTCGCACATAGAAGTCACTAAATGATTCCCCCTGTTTCTGCTTACAGTTCAGTTGGAGTTCTTGATGTGTTCCTGCAGCTCGTTTAAGACCTCATCTATTGTCTTGTCAGTGTTGGGTGTGATGCTAAGAGTGTGCTCTAGAATTTGCTTAGTTTCTAGGGTCAGACACATTCGCATCTGTATCAGTTGCTTCTCCCTTGGCAGCTTAGGTAAGTTCACCATTACAGCATAGTCTTCCCACCGACGACGCCATTCTCTGAACACCTGGAATGTAGCATCAGCACGAAGGGGCGGTGGGTTCTGTGTGATGGCCTTCTGTGGTAGAGGTGGGAGAGGGGCATTGTGTACGTGTTGCCCTGCCGAGCTCGTGAGCTAATCAAAAGCATTGTGGGTAATGCGTTGTTGCCATGTGTGTATCTAGGCAGTGTTGCTTTATTAAGTGATACACACATGTGTAATACAGTTATATCAACATATGTATGTACATGCATGATGAATACGTATTATATGTCTGAAAGTATGAGAGGGTAGATTAAAGTGCATATGCAATATGGGTACTGTTCCATACTTAGCACCACTGTATGAACGTGCTAGCGGTGCGGGAGTTTGAATGTTTCTCGTATCTACAGAACTCAACATCTCTCTTGTTATTAACAAAATATAATATGTTAGGTGTTTGTTTTGGCACACAATGTCTGCCAACCTCTCTCTCCCACTGCCAATTTTACCCCACTATTGGGTATGGTCATCTTTGACTACACTAAACTGGAGCAGGTCAAGCAAAACAACACCCCTGGCCTAGAATCCGTTCAACACTTTGCCCAGTTCTGCATTTAATTGGTAGGGATCCTAGTGATATCCGTCATGACCTACTCACACCTCTTCACACCTACTCATTACCTCCAGTTTGGACTAGAGTCACCCCAACTATCACATACACACCTCATAGTAAACACAAGGACCGTCCGCCATTCCTTACACAATTTTCCATACTAGAAACACTCTCAGAAGCCTCTAAGCAATTTCTTGCCCCTCTACTTCATGTTTACACTGATGGCTCCATACTGGCGACTGGTAAAGCATGGACTGCCTGCATTGCATTCAACTCTGGCTCTCCTACCTTCTCAACGTCACATCGCCTCACTGATTGAAGTAGCAGTACCCAGTGTAAACTGTCTGCCATAAATTTCAGCTCTTGTCTACCTCAGCACTGAAGGAATATCTGGTCTCATTATTAGCGACTCACAGGCAGCCTTAGCCCTTATTCGTAGTCCTCCTTCCAATGTCTCCCTTCTCATCTCCTCCTTACATCACCATATCCATCTTGCCACCACCCATGGCCTTTGTGTCTCTTTCATCTGGATCCTTGCTCGTGTAGGTCATGACCCACACGACCAGGTATATAGACTTGTCAAAACTGCCTGCCACCTGTCACAACCTACTGTACACCTCCCAATCAGTTTAGTGAAAATAATTCAGCGTGATGAAACACAAGAGGACTTGGAACTCCGTACTGATGCTGAACAACATAACAGTTTCTCCATCCCTCACTATGACTGGTATCGTGCAGTGGGACACCTATATGGTAGGAGTCCCACCCTCACTCGCCGCTGTGATGTAGCCGTTGTTCGCATCCGTATGGGATACCGCTCCAGGTGGGAGGTTGCTAGGCGGCCGACCGCAGGCCAGACAATGTGCGAACTCTGTCAAGCTCCCAACTTTCGCACACAATTAGACACTACGTCATTTATTGTCCCTCAATAGACCACTTCAGACCCTCTCACCTAATGTATCGAGATATGTAATGACTATTTAATTAACCAGCAAGATGTATTAGAAAACATTTTCATTATATTTCCCGAGTTTCTCAACTCCAAGCAATGTCAGTTTGTAATGCTTACATTTAAGTTGTATGTTAGACTATCTTAAGGCTTGGGGAATATAATTCTCTTGGCTTTGGGATGACAATTATTGTATAATCTTTATTTATTATATAACTTTTTTTTTTTTGCAACGTTATTACTCTCACTGCAGTTTTCTTATATACAGGGTGATTCAGCATCCCATGCATTAAATTGAATAATGACCTACTTGGAAAATTATAAGCAAAATGTCTCTATGATGAAATGTGGAATTATACAGAATTTAGCTGTTACAATACATTTTATGATACTGTATAAAGGAAGGCGAAAACTGAAGAGAAACCCACCTATATTTTGTACATACAGTACTTATTCATTGATCACTACAGTGTACTTATTTTTGCTACAATCGAAAGAATATGTTCAAAGTGGTGTTTGTTCATCTGCAACACATTCTATTCCTGTACTACAAACATCTGAAACATATCCTCAGAAATCTAGGTGAGTTTTCCTTCCCTTTTTGCCTTCCTTTATACAGTATCATAAATGTATTGTAACAGCTAAACTCTGTATAATTCCACATTTCATCATAGAGACATTTTTGCTTAGAATTATCCAAGCAGGTCATCATTCAATCTAATGCATGGAATGCTGAATCACCCTGTATATGTGTAGGCCTACAGTATATCTATGTGTAATAATAATAATAATAATAATAATAATAATAATAGAAATAATAATAATAATAATAATAATAATAACAATAATAATAATAATAATAATAATAATAATAATATTAATATTAATTATTATTATTATTATTATTATTATTATCATTATTATTATTATTATAATATATTAATAATATTTTTTTTTATATGAGGGCAGCCATAGGCTGAAAATATACATACAATTTAAAAGAAATGCATCAAATAAAAATATTTATACATATAAATATACATATACATATGCAATGAAAAAGGTGATGATGAGTGTGATGGGGATTCTGAGTGTCGATGGATTGTTTAACAAGTTTACATTGCAGGTATTGCACTCATTTTGTACCTTTCTGTAGTAACCCAAATCGGTTTCTGTTTGTTGTGGTGTCTCATGAGTGTGTCTGTATATATATATATATATAAATATATATATATATATATATATATATATATATATATATATATATATATATATATATATATATATATATATATATATATATATATATATATATATATATATATATATATATATATATATATATATATATATATATATTATCTTTTAAACAAACGAGGTTGAAGGATATGGCTTGTTCTGCATTTATGAGTTTTTTATTTATGCTTTCAATTGATCTAACAATTTTTCTTAAATCTTCACTTAGATGGTGGATAAGTGAGGCAAATGTTGAGTTGTTGGGGGAGGTCGACGTTTCGTCCAGTACATAGGACATCTTCAGGGAGAAGTGGTGATTCTGGGTGGGTGAGCGGTATTTATCCAATTTCCGTATTTGGGGTGGGCGGGGCCACCATGTGTGTGTGTCTGTGTTTGTATGTGTGCATATGGGTATATGTTTATGTACAATAGGTGGCAGGAGTGATGTCGCCTCATTTGCCCTGATGGGACCCACAGTGTTCAGGGGCTCGTGTCAGTGGGTGTCATGGGGCTGGGTTGCTGGGTTATATCCTCTTCCGCACGCTGTAAAATATGTCTATCATTATTATTTCATATTATTTTCAATGTTGTCTATGTTCTCTTTCATTATATTACTGCAATTGTTTACATATATAAATTTTACTCATCATTTTCCCACCATGTATCAAATACTTTCATGGCCTTTAGCGGCAACGTTTCCCTGAGTGTTGGGGCTTGTATTAAAGGTAAATGAGGAACTTTTAAGAAATAGTATACTTCTGGTTAATTGGAGCACCTTCATTCCTCCAAAATATGCCAGGAAACAGGACTAGTGTACCAAAAATAATGATAGCCTGTTGTTGCTGGGAATAGTTTGGAAGAATCAGTAGCTCCAGATTTACCAATACTATACTGCCCCCTTAACTAAGTGCTAACTAAGAACTAACTCATATTGAAGAACTAACTCATACTGAAACATCTTATTAGGGTCAGAGCTTACTAAGAACTAACTCATATTGAAGCATCTTATTAGGGTCAGAGCTTACTAAGAACTAACTCATACTGAAACTTCTTATTAGGGTCAGTGCTTACTAAGAACTAACTCATACTGAAACATATTATTAGGGCCAGAGCTTACCAAGAATTAACTCATGCTGAAAAATCTTATTAGGGTCAGAGCTTACTAAGAACTAACTCATACTGAAACATCTTATTAGGGTCAGTGCTTACTAAGAACTAACTCATAATAAATGATTTTGATAGGGTCAGTGATAAAAATCATTAACCAATACTGAAACATTTTATTAGGGTGAGTGCTAACTAATATTGAATCATTTTATTAGGGTCAGTGCTAAGAAAAATCAACTAATATTTAGTAATACCATAAACCCAAAAGGATAGTCTTATTCAGTCAATTCAAACATTGCCAAAGTCATTCTTATTATAAATGTGCAGAAAAGAAAACTGTAACCTAATTGTCTCTCACCTTAAGGATCCGGTGATAGTTTTTGAGAATTGAAGGCTTCTGATTCCTCCTATCTGAGCTATGAAACAAACATTGTTTTATTATATGAATTTGTTATGTACAACCAAAAAGTTAACATCTAGTTTATTATTTTTCCAACTGTCTTTACACATAAAAATAATTGTGAACAATTAAAAATAGTTTGACGCATTTATATGTCTAGTATATGATCACAAAATAAGCAGAACCATACACGCTTTTGTATTTATAATCAATACAATTATTGTTTTGTGTGAGTTTCGTGGAAAGCATCGCATGATCTGTGTGAATCTGTGTGAGAAATTAGGTAAAATCTGTGGGAAATTGGTTGCAGAGAAGTGGCAACACTGGTAGAGAGGTAGGTGGGTTGGTGGGTGGGTATGTAAGTAAGTAGATAGGCGGGTAAATAGACATATATAGAGAGGATAGATAAATTGGATAAAAGTAGATTATTTTCTTTTAAAGTTACTGAATGGAGGAAGGGGAAACAAGAATATAAAAAAATATATATATTGCAATGCCAAAAGTCATCCTCCTTTCATAAAATATGTGTAATAACTAGTTTTAAATTATTGAAGGTTATAAGTTTGTGGGAAGCAATTCAGGGGAAGTGAAATCCAGCCAGAGACTTGTAGTTTTGGGGATAATGAAGTTTGATAAGTGGAGGATCTACATTATGAAAGAGTGTGTGTAAATTCATGAGCTCTACCATAGGCCCTAGTACTGAGGGGAGGGAAAGATATGGAGGGGTGGATGGCATAAATAATGATATAGTCGTAGTAATATTGTACCATAAAGAATATTTACTATATACGAAGGAAAGTTTTTTTTTTTTCTCTCTCTCTCTCTCTCTCTCTCTCTCTCTCTCTCTCTCTCTCTCTCTCTCTCTCTCTCTCTCTCTCTCTCTCTCTCTCTCTCTCTCTCTCTCTCTCTCTCTCTCTCTTTCTCTAGAGAGAGAGAGAGAGAGAGAGAGAGAGAGAGAGAGAGAAGAGGGAGAGCGAGAGAGAGAGAGAGAGCAAACATGTCAGGTCATCTATCTCATGGCCAAGGTATTCCTCGGCCATGGCTACACCGTCACTCACAGCATCTTGGAATATGGTCGGGCATCTTCTATGTTGTGAGTTAACGACGATGTAGGGGTATTTTCTTGACGCGTCTGCGTGAGCCAGGATAATTAAACGAACAGCTGGACCCATCAGATCACCTCTGACAAAATCCAGACGTTTCTTGTGAACTCGAACCAAAGTCCATGCCTTTCGCAGTCCGTCACTATATCGACTCGGCCACAGCCTGCCCCACTAGATCACGACACTTAACATATACACACACGTTACTATCTAAAGTGAACACCTTATACCGTCACTCACAGCACCTTGGACTATAGTGTATGTGTTGGTGACGATATTAGTGCATTTGTCGCGGCTTCTAGCCGCTTAAATTGTATTTATTGGTTGTGAAACCAGCACAGCTGGATTGCTATAGAATACGCCCCTTCTCAAGCCCAGGCCCCGTATAGGCATAATCTGGGTTGGAAGGGTCTATTCCGTGACGATCATCAGAAGTAAATAAAAATTCAAATCTGGCGCTGTACTGATAGTGGAGCCACCTCGTGGTGGCGTGGTGAGGTATTAAGCCCCTCCTCCGCTGAATACCGCTCGGTCACTCCAATGAGAAAGGAAGAAGTGAATGCCTGCCGCATCGGGAGGTGGGTGGGTCAGTCAAAGCTGTGCTGGTTTCACAACCAATAAATACAATTTAAGCGGCTAGAAGCCGCGACAAATGCACTATTATTGGTATAGTGAAACCAGCACAGCTGGATTGCTATGCATGCGATGCGGTAGGTGGGAGGTGAGGTGGATGCATTCACGTGCTAGTTAAGAGCGGTTGAGAGCGGAGAGCAGGAAAGGTAACCGAGCAGGGTGAGGTTGAAGCTAAAGCAACCCCCAACACTGGCTAGGTGAGTAGTCGTGGTGGGGGTGTAGTAGCTTATCCCATATTACCCGTAGACCATTCTGTTATAGACCAGAATTGTTACTCAGCTAAAGTCTTTATAGGCAGACTCGAGGGGTCGGGTCTAGGAGAGGAGGGGGAGGGGTGACCCTAGCCGTGACCCTGGGCCCCCCCCCCATCATAAAAGGTAACCGAGCTAAGGTGAGGCTGAAGCTAAAGCAACTTCCAACAATGGCTAGGGAACTAGCTGTGGTGGAAGTGTTGTAATAGCTTATAATAAAATATATATACCGTAGACTATTCTTTAATAGACCAGAATTGTTAACCAACTAAAGTCTTTATAGGCAGACTCGAGGGGTCAGGTACAGGAGAGGGGATGCCCCCCCCCCCCCTTTGTTATTAAAATCCTCTGAGCTAGGGCTATGGCCCCGGCTCAGGTCATGCGATCCCGAGGGGATGAAGGAGGACACAAGGATGCAGTAATCCTGTGTTTAATATATATATCCAGTCACTCATCCGATTGACCTAGGGAAAAGAGGGTTACCGGACCTAGAGTTGTAGAAGAGGTGGTCTGGAGAAGCCCCTCTCGTCGCCTCCACGTATGTAGTAAACGTGTGGACTGGACAGAGGGGGTGGAAACTTCCAGCCCTCATGAACGAGGGTACTGCGAGAGGGCCAATCCTGTCGTCAGCCTGCTCGTTCTTAGCCAGGAAAGCGGGAGAGGGGGGGATAGTTAAAGAAGTAAGGTTAGGGCTTACAGATGAAAAGGCTGTGTAACGGGTAAGGGCTGCCAACTGAGAGGCCCTGTACCCTGTAGCTAAGGGGAGCAGGAAGAGAGCTTTCTGGAGGAGGTGACAAACCTCCAGAGGAACCCCCTCGAAGGTCAGGTAGGAAAAGGACGCGGTGAAGGGCCAGGAGGGAGTCTGGGCCCGCCATTCTCCCGGCCCTAGTCCCCGTGTTACGAAAGGAGGCAAGGGCGGGGGAGTTTTGGGGGCGGGCAGAGGCGGGTGTCTCCCGACACAGCTCAGCCCCGGGGCGGCACACACCGCACGCCAAAGGGTCGTAACCCTTGGGCGTGAAGCAGGGTGCGTGAGGCGAACAGTGGAGGTGGCCGACCATCGTAAAACGATTTCCCAAAGCTAGGGTGGTAGCTGCTGTGGAAGGGTTGTTACGCATATAATTTATTATCATTATATACGGACAACTTTCTGTTAAAACCAGAAAGTGTTACAAGTCGTAAGTCTTTAAAGACACCCTCGAGGGGATAGGCCAGGGGGTCGAGGACCCCCCCCCCCCCATTTTTGTTGTTAGGGTCCTCCGAACCTAGGCTATGGCCTAGGTTCGGGTAAAATATCCCGAGAGGAGAAAAGAAACACCAAGATGTTCTAAACATGAGACTGTACAGAATGGAGATGACGTAAGGGATGACTGGTGACGGAAGGTAAGTCGTCCGACCTTTTCCATTCGGGCGCACCCTCCCCTTTTTCTGTCTCCCGCGGGGACCCTGTGGTAAGGTGGGCGGAGTCCCCATTGCAACACAGGGGGTGAGGGAGAGCGAGTGGAACAGATACCTCGTCCTGAAAGATGTGGTGGATGTCCCGCCCCCCCCCCAGATCCCGTACCCGCTCCACCGCGGGGACTCGGAGAGAGCAGGTCCAGGAACGGGTCCCGCCGCCTCCACCATGGTAGGTGGGGAAGGGCGCGTGGCCTACGGACAAACCAAAAAGTTCGTCCGCTTCCCGCTTCACTAGCCCGTCGTGCCTCCTCACCCAAACCTCTGGTTGAGAAGGATCGGGAGACTACGCACCCGTCTGACCTCCTCTGAAGAGTGAGTCCAGGACGAAGGAAGAAAGGCCCAAGAGTAGGGAAGGTACCCGTCGTCCACAGGATGAGGCGACGGGAAAGGGGGAGGAGAGGCAGCCAGCTCCTCCGCCAGGGTGCACCTCGGGGACTCAAGACCCAGAGAGATTGGGGGAACGGGAATGGCTCCAAAATCCCCCGGTGGACTCGAGTCCCCTACCGGCGACGCGGCAGGGAAGGTGAGAAGGGCGGGTTCAGGAACGGGTACCGTTGCAATAGTGGGGCTGTGGGGTGGCACATAATTGGCTGGCTCCCCCACTAGGGAATGAGGCGAACCTTAAATCTCACGAGGCTGTCTGGGACAGTGTCGAGAGTGTAACGCCAGGACCGTCCTGAGCACTAATACAAGGCATCGACCAGGGTAAGCCGAAGCCCCAATATCCCCTCGCCCCCATCCCCTAAGTGGAATGCGTGCGATGAAAGGTTAAGGACGTAGTTAAGAAGCCCCCACTGAGTGAGTATGGTGTACAAGACACAAATCTTGCTGCTCCATGTCTCCCTGTTATGGGGATACAAAACAGGTGATCCGAGGCGAGGACTAGGGTAGCTGTAATATCATCCTTGAGAGCTTGGACATGACACCAAGAGTGACATGTGCAGCTTGGTAGGACGGTAGGCAACAACCGGAGCCGTATAGTTTATCAAAGGTTTGTTTGAATTTGGTAAGGACCACCGTGAGGTGAGGAAACTACTTTGAAAACTTCCCAGCCAAGCAGAACAGAAGACTGGTGGGTCAAGCAGTTACCTGACATGTCTGGGGAGGCAAAGCTAAACTATGAATAAACAAACTTTTGTGGGAATTTATGGGGGACCAACAGTTGCCCCACCGCTGGAAGACATACCTCAATTGAAATCCTACGTCAGCACAGGGTAGGGTGTCTCGTTCTTGGTAAAGAATGATTGACGTTTCGGAGAACCCTGGTGACCACCTGCGAATCATTACGGGAAAAGAGGGACGTAAAAACGTCACTGTCAGGGAGGCCAGTGACTGGAAAAACCTCCGAGTTTGAGTGTTGTTACAGCTCTGAGAACGTTTTGAAACGTTATCGCATTCGCTCTCCTATTTCCCTCACGCGGCAAAGAGGCCGTGTGTTATAAACTCTCATGAACTAGCTGCCGTAGGCTGAGTCCCCGGTACCCCCTAGGCTGGGACCCCAGGTTCAGGTCCAGCTAGCCACTAGGTTCAAGTCCAGGTAGCCACTAGGTTCAGGTCCAGGTAGCCCCTAGGCTGAGGACCATGTCGCACTAGGTTGAGCCCCGGGTAGCACCCTAGGTTGTGCATAGGTAGCGCCTTGGCTGAGCCCGAGGTAGCCCCTAGGTTGTGCACAGGTAGAACCTTGGCTGTGGTCGAAGCCTAGCTGGCTAGGTCCCAGCAGGCCTCTCAGTCAGTACCCTCCCGGGTTGTTGGTTGAGCGGGTCCTGCTATTGGTGCTAGGTTGTGCATAGGCAGCACCTAGATAGTAGAGGAGACTGGCTGGCCAGGTCCTCGCAGGCTTGTCAGTCAGTACCCTACCGGGTCCTTGGCTGAGCGGGTCCTGCTCTTGGCCCTAGGTTGTGCATGGGTAGAACCCTAGCTGGCCAGGTCTTAACAGGTTTATCAGTCGGGACCCTACCGGGTCCTTGGCTGAGCGGGTCCTGCTGTTGGCACTAGGTTGTGCATGGGTAGCACCCTAGGCTGTGGTAGGAGCCTAGCTGGCTAGGTCCTAGCAGGCTTGCCCGTTAGTACCCCACCGGGTCCTGGGCTGAAAAGGTCCTGTTCTTGGCACTAGGTTGTGCCTGGGTAGCCCCCTAGCTGGCCAGGTCCTAGCAGGTTTGTCAGTTAGTACCCTACCGGGTCCTTGGCTGAGAGGGACCTGCTCTTTGGTACTAGGTTGTGCATGGGTAGGTCCCTAGGCTGTGGTCGGAGCCTAGTTGGCAGGGACCTGCAGGTTCGTCAGTCGGTACCCCACCGGGTCCTTAGCTGAGGAGGACCTGCATTTGGTGCTACGCTTGCTCCCTCGGGAGCGGCTCTTTGAGCGCGTCCGCGGGGGAGAAGGAGCCTTTCCTTGCTGGGCCCTGGTACCTGGGAGGTGACCAGGGGTGCAGCCCGACGGTCTGACCCCCTCCTGCTGAGGTGGTAACCTCGGGGGGGTTATCAGAGCCGACTAAAGGAAGGAGAGGAGGCCTCTCGGGGTGCTAGGGACCCGAAACCCTGTGGACCTGAGGGCGAGACCTCCTCCTGGACTCGAGCTTTCACCCCTGAGAGCGGCTCGAGGAGCTCGCCCTTGGGGCAGACGAAGCAGCTTCCCTGCTGGGTCCTGGTACCTGTCAGGTAGCCAGGGGGGCCAGCGTGGTGGTCTGGCTCGCTTCCGGGAATGGTGGGAAACCACGGAAGGGAGGCACGTAGCAGGAACGTACTCCTGGGAGTGCAGAAGCATGTGTGGGGTGAACAGTGGTGATGCACGTCGAGGAACAACCTCACGGTGCAGCCAGAAGAAGCACACAAGGCACGAGTGGACTGCGGGAGAAAAAAGGGGGTTAACACGTGAACCCACGTGTACACACATGGAAAAACACAAAACACCCCGAGGGAGGAAAACACTAACTCCCAAGGCAAAACACTAACCCACACATACTCACCCCCACACTGCTGGGGAAAAACCCCGCAAACACGGTCCCCAAAAGCCGAGAGTAGACCCTAGGAAACCCAAGGAGGGAGAGGGTTTTAAAGGAGGAACTTGTTACTCTACCAGAAAGTAATAAGCTTCTCTTACCCCCAATAAGGGCAAGCACAAAGTAAGAGTTTATGTTGTAAGAAGAAAGATAGAAAGTCTTACTACCCTACCGCATAATGTTAAAAATTATAAAAACTGTACTGAATTGTAAGAAAAGAGAAGGTACTGAATGTTGAAAAAACAGTACTGCACAAAGAAGAATGCTACAACGCAGACTAAGAACAGTACAGTAGTAGCAAGAAGTCAAGCAGGTGTAGTGCGTAAAACGTTGCTTGGTAAGGCAGCTACTGAAGTGCAGGCAACATTATCAGAATAATATCCTAAGACACTAAAAGAGCTGACAAGGAAAAACACCAAAAAGGTGCAGAGGCCCCAAGACACAGGGGAGAAGGGACACGTGCAAATAAATAAACTAACTCCCCACAGGGCTAAAAAACCCGAGGAGAAAAAACCCAAACAAGTACTCACCGCACACGGGGGAAGACAGTCACAGCGTGAGCGCACACACCAATCAACACACACACGGGGAAAATCCCCACACAAGGGGCAAACACGCACACGTGTTCGCGCCATGTGCAGAGAAAAACACAACATACAGCCTTCCACACTACACACCAAAGGGACGCAAGCCTTGGGGGTGAAGCAGGGTGCGTGGGGCGAACGATGCTGGTGGCCGACAGGGGACACCCACACACTACACCCCGAAGAGGCACACAAGGCACGAGTAGACTGCGGGAGAAAAAACTCACAAAAAAGGGGTTAACACGTGAAGCCACACGTACAAAGACACACACAAAAATAATAGGACACTTGCAGAAGGGGATAGCAAGCCCCCTCGGACCCGGGAACGAACCCCAAACAAAAAACCCCCACACGCACCAACCCGGGAAAAAACCCTGAAAGGCAAAAAAACCCCCCCGCGGGGGCTGGGAAACAACCTCCGGTCTGCAGGCCCCAAAGGAGAGGCACAGACAGCCTGATGGGCAATTGCCAGGGTAACAAACACACTGGGAAGACACCAGAAAAAACCCCAAAAATACGCTGGGAAGGGGAAACGAGAACCTGGCACAATCCTCGCTCCCCGCACCCCACGTAACACTAAACCACACTCGGGGGAAACAACAATAAGGGGCTAAGTAGTCCTACACCCGCACCACGTGGGGAGGAAAAAACCTCGCTAACACCAAAAAAACCCGAGGAAAAATACACCAAATGACGTGTACTAGTGGCAGGAGGAAGGGAGGCAGGACAGGGAAGGGGAAAAAACCCCGAAAAGTAGCCCCCAACAAACTAGGGAGCCTGAAGGGCCAAAAAACCCAGGAACACCACACTGTGAACAAGCAAAAACACACTTAAAAACACGTAAGGGAGAGGATGGGCACAATTCTCGCTCCCCCCAAACCGTGTGGACTAACACAATACTCGGGGAGGGCACAAGAGGGCTACAAGCCCCCACACACACACCACGTGGGGAGGTAAAGGCCCCACGTGGGGAGGTCAAACCTCGCTAAAAACCTAAAAAAAAAACGAGGAAAACACACCAAATAAGTGTACTAGTGGCAGGAGGAAGGGTGAGAGGGGGATAAGGGGAGAAAACCCCGAAAAAAGGAGGCCCAAATGAGCCCCCTCCACTAGGGAAGAAAATGAACTAGCCCTAGGAAAGGAAATATTCCCACAATAACACCCTAAACTCCCAAAACACACACACATCTGCAAAGCAGGCAGGCCACTAGACACAAAAGAAACGATAGCAGGAACACGTGACACAATACCGTAGCGTAGTAGCGAGGAGCGAAGATGTTGACAGGTACGTGTTCCGCGACAAAGTGGCCGAGCGGTATTCAGCGGAGGAGGGGCTTAATACCTCACCACGCCACCACCAGGTGGCTCCACTATCAGTACAGCGCCAGATTTGAATTTTTATTTACTTCTGATGATCGTCACGGAATAGACCCTTCCAACCCAGATTATGCCTATACGGGGCCTGGGCTTGAGAAGGGGCGTATTCTATAGCAATCCAGCTGTGCTGGTTTCACTATACCAATAAAGGAAATATTATCTTTCCTCCTCCGCCTACTCCTACTTTTCTTATTCTTCTTTTTTCCTCCTTCCACGACCTTCTCCTCCTCCCTCCTCCTTTTTCTTTGTCTTATTATTTTCTCCTCCTGCAACGACCATCTCCTCCTCCTCTTCCTCCTCTATTTCTTCTTCTGTTCTTCTTTTTGTTACTACCTTCTCCTCCTCTTCCTTCCTTCTTTTCTTATCCCTTTGTCTGCTATGGAAATGTGTTCGGTATATTTTCTCACACTAAAACTCAGGCCAACAACTCTATTTAGAAATGCATGAGGCTTTTAAACCTAAGAGGGCCAGTTGTGAGTTCGACCCGCATTATTCCCAAGTCTCTCACAATGCAGTGCAGGAGGTGGTGTGTTTTACAAGAGAAAGTATGTACAGTACTGTACAGTACCAACTCTCCCACGGTGTAGTGAACGGGGGCGGAAGGGAGGGAATGTTCTAAAGGAGAGAGTGCTATAGCAAGCCTCTCATTGTCTAGTATACTTTAGAGAGAGAGAGAGAGAGAGAGAGCAGTTATGTAGTTAGGATGATAATTAGGAAAGTTAATTGGTAGGGACTCAGGAATTTTCCCCTTTAATCCTTAATGATGATGATGATGATAATGATGATAGTGGTAATGATGGTCCACAATAATAATAATAATAATAATAATAATAATAACAATAGGTCCTCCTATAGATCACGCCAATCCCTGATCAGCCCTACCAAAACACAGCTGAGGTGAAGAGGAAGTGGGAGGGACAGCCAACCAATCAAATGAAATGGCCTTCACTCCACCTCATAAATCTGACAACTTTATCAATTGCCCCTATCATCATCTTTCTTCGCTGCACGCACTCATCTATCTCCTTCCTGATACGAAAAGCTCCGGGATTCTCTGCCATTTCTGATGATTAGTTTTCTCTAAATTTGGGGTCATTGTGTTAAATTTAGGGCTCTATGATAATTTGTTGCATCTCGCTTATTATTATTGATTTTTAATATTATTACCAGATTTTTACGGTTTCGCGACCCTCATTATATAATTCCTGAATCCAACTTTTTTTTTCCCCCTCCTCTCTCTCTCTCTCTCTCTCTCTCTCTCTCTCTCTCTCTCTCACACACACACACACACGAGTGCAAACATGGCAGGTCATCTATCTTGTATTACTCTATCACACGAACACACACACACACACACACACTTGTCAGGTCATCGGTCTTGTATTTTTCAATTATACACACACTTACACTTGTCAGATTATCTGTCTTATATTTCTCTCTCTATCACACACAGATGAGGTTATCTGTCACACATTTCATCAAAGTCTTGGTCTATTCATGTAGAAACGAGGAAGCTGCCACATCCACTACATTTAGAGAATTAATGTTTCCCAGCCACCAACACACACTTTTTAACTGCATATATATATATATATATATATATATATATATATATATATATATATATATATATATATATATATATATATATATATATATATATCACGCGTCGGCGTGAGCCAGGATAATTTAACGAACAGCTGGACCCATCAGTTCACCTCTGAAAAAACCCAGACGTTTTTCGTGAACTCGAACCCGAGCCCATGCCTTTTCGCAGTCCGTTACTGTATCCACTCGGCCACAGCCTGCCCCACTAGATGACGACACTTAACATATACACACACGTTACTATCTAGAGTGAGCAGCTTATACGGTCACTCACAGCATCTTGGACTATAGTGTATGTGTTGGTGACGATATAGGGAATATTATCTTTCCTCCTCCGGTTCCTCCTCCTTTTCTTATTCTTCTTTTTTCCTCCTTCCACGATCTTCTCCTTCTCCCTCCTCCTTTTTCTTTTTCTTATTATTTTCTCCTCCTGCAACGACCATCTCCTCCTCCTCTTCCTCCTCTATTCCTTCTTCTGTTCTTCTTTTTGTTACTACCTACTCCTCTTCCTTCCTTCTTTTCTTATCCCTGTGCCTGCCATGGGAATGTGTTCGGTATATTTTCTCACACTAACACTCAGGCCAACAACTCTATTTAGAAATGCATGAGGCTTTTAAACCTAAGAGGGCCAGTTGTGAGTTCGACCCGCGTTACTCCCAAGTCTCTCATAATGCAGTGCAGGAGGTGGTGTGTTTTACAAGAGAAAGTATGTACTGTACAGTACCAACTCTCACACGGTATAGTGAAGGGGGGCGGAGGGGAGGGAATGTTCTAAAGGAGAGAGTGCTATAGCAAGTCTCTCATTGTCTAGTATACTTTAAGGAGAGAGAGAGAGAGAGAGGAGAGAGAGAGAGAGAGAGAGAGAGAGCAGTTATGTAGTTAGGATGATAATTAGGAAAGTTAATTGGTAGGGACTCAGGAATTTTCTCCCCTTTAATCCTTAATGATGATGATGATGATAATGATGATAGTGGTAATGATGGTCCAAAATAATAATAATAATAATAATAATAACAATAGGTCCTC
>JAWQEG010002506.1:0-72005 GCA_033782935.1 Petrolisthes cinctipes
GTCCTGTTTCCTGGAATACTTTGCAGGAATCAAGGCACTCCAGTGTACCCAAAGTATAATATCCACTTAAGCCTTTTGGCAGATAATAGGGATCAGCTGACTCAGATCTATCCGTTGGAATCTATAGTAATATATTATGTTATATTGGTATATATATATATATATATATATATATATATATATATATATATATATATATATATATATATATATATATATATATATATATATATAGTGTGTGTGTGTGTGTGTGTGTTTATCTTTTAAAGTATCGAGTTTTCGTGTTTTTAATCTACATTTTCTGTCAAACTTTCTCATTGTTCCTGCCATTAGCGGAACATATATATATTTTATTATTATTATTATTATTTTTTTTTTTTTGGGGGGGGGTATATTTGGAAGGCTACTGATTCCTCTAAACTACACCATGAAACAGACTACTTGAGTAAAGGGAAATGGGATCCGTGTTGGTGCATTACTTAAATGTCTGGCAACGTGGTCTTCAATTCCACTTCTGTCATATACCGGTACACTCGTATTAATATATACTCTTCATTCACCAACGAGCACTATACAATATATATCCATTTCCACCAATATATTGAATCAGTATATCACCTAACATACCAGTTCCCAGTAACAAATCAACCAGTTAATATGCTCCATCGATATGCTCTTTCTTCTCCACTAATATACCTTCCAACAAACCCAATACCCCCAACATACCACGCCCACCAAAACCTCACCCACAAGCACATCCAGAGAGAGAGAGAGAGAGAGAGAGTGAGAGAGAGAGAGAGAGAGAGAGAGAGAGAAGAGAGAGAGGAGAGAGAGAGAGAGTGAGAGAGAGAGAGAGAGAGAGTGTGTGAGAGAGAAAGAGAGAGAGAGAGAGAGAGAGAGAGAGAGACATGGCAGGGAGGGGAAGTCAGGGGGGGGGGGGGTTAATCCGAGACAGAGAGATGGCAGGGGGGAAGGAAGGGGGAGAGAAAGGGGATGGGGTCGAGCGTCTCACTAACCCCTGGCCAGACCTTGAACAAGCCACAATGGAACCCCCCCCCCCTCTTCCTTCCCCCCCCCCCCCCACTCCCCCCATTCCGGTCTCTCATCTTCCCCTGCCCCCCATCCCTCTTCCCTCCTTTCCTGTCTCACCTCCACCTTACCCCACCCACTCGTCTCTCTCTCTCTGTCTGTCTGTCTTTCTCTTTCTCTTTGTAAATTTATATATAAAGAGAGAGAGAGAGAGAGAGAGAGAGAGAGAGAGAGAGAGAGAGAGAGAGAGAGAGAGAGAGAGAGAGATAATGCGATTCCTGACAATTTTCACTCCTTTGATATCACTGTTTTTATCCATCCTTTTCGTGTGTTTCATGGGGGATGTTTGTTGTTGTGATGGTGGTAGTTGTAGTGAACTGTGATGGTGTTGGTAGTTGTGGTGAACTGTGATGGTGTTGGTAGTTGTGGTGAGCTGGGATGGTGGTGGTAGTAGTAGTATTAGTTGTTGTTGTTGTTGGTTTGGTGGGGGGGGGGGGTAGTGGTGGTGATGATGATGGTAGTAGTAGTAGAAGTGGTAGTCTTAGTAGCAGTAGTAGTCGGTAATAGTAACAGTAACAACGAAATAGCGTAGTAATTTCGGTAATAATAGTAATAGTAGTAGTAGTAGTAGTAAGAGCGACATGTATAGTAGTGACCTACCCTAGTAATTTCGGTAATAATAGTAATAGTAGTAGTAGTAGTAGTAGTGACGTAGCGTAGTAATGTTGGTAATAATAGTAGTAGTAGTAGTAATAGTAGTAGTAGTAGTAGTAGTGACCTAGCGTAGTAATGTTGGTAATAATAGTAATAGTAGTAGTAGTAGTAGTGACGTAGCGTAGTAAGGAATCAGGAGTATGATGAATGAGTGTTGTGGTGTGGGAGAGGTTATGGTGGCCCTGGATGTGGTTGTGGTTGTGGCTGTGATGATGAAGCTTACATAAACCGCTCCGGGGGTAGTGGTTAATATGCCCCCTTCCTCACCCCACCCCCTCCCCTGCCTCCATCACTCCCCCCCCCCCCTTCGCCCTTCTACCTGCCTCCCTCCCACCCTCTTCTCTCCTTCCTACCTTCGTTACACACCGTCTTCTCCACAGTTGCGTATTTTGTGTCAGGGTTGGAGTGCCGAAATATGATAGGCTTGGAGAGGGAGCCTTTTTTTTTATTATTATTATTATTATTATTGGTTGTAATTCTTAGCCTAATTCTTTCTTGTTGCCATTATTTTGGTGGTCAGTGTTTGTGTACTATTATTAATCAACAGAGCTTGTTGGTCTGTTTTCCACTTTTCTCATACTAAAAGCAAACTTCTTATTATTGTCACTTCTTCAGGGGAATTTCTTTTGTTAGTGAATTAGGAGGTCTCTGATTCCTCCAAAACTATGCATGAAACAGATCCCCTCTTAGTAGTGCCATTGAAGGCGTCTGTTTTGTGGCATGAGTTAGGAGGAATGACTTGCCTTCCAATTACCAACAAGACAATCTCCACTTAACAGAGGCAGTGTCTAAATAGCTGACCTCAGTACTTCTCTATCCACCGACAACTACCAAACTATAACGTTATCATATTGTCCTAAGACCTTTATTACCTGGTGTACACTTGAATTGTATTATTGAAATGTACAGTTGCGGACACAGGAAAACAACCACACTTCAAACAGGCCCCTTTATTATTAAGCATAGAATAGGACGCGTCGCTTCTACACACACACACACACACACACACACACACACACACACACACACACACACTCATTCAACGTCTCATCCAACCCTATACCACATACACACACAACGTCTAATCCTACTCTATAATTATATATTCAATTTAGGGCCCCGTTTCAGGTGTGTTTGTTTTATTTGTTTACAATTGTACTGGTCGAGTGAAGACATTTTGACATCCAGAAGTATATAAGTCTGTAATGAAGAAATCTGTGTCGTGATATAGTTTGTGAAGGAATCAGTGGCCCACGATTCACCTACAGCATCTTTTAGTCCCCTTAGTATTACCGTTACAGATTCATTCAACCACATCGTACCTGTAAAACTGTTGGTGGAGCTACACACACACACACACACACACACACACACACACACACACACACACACACACACACACAACAACAACAAACAACAAAATTTATATCTAACCCTTAATGGCTGTGATATTTCCTGGGTCCATTTAATTCGTTCGAGATAATTAGGGTATATAAAGAAAACCGTATATTGATTTCGATAGTTATACATACAGACAGAATACACAGGAACATCAGGACTGCTTCCCTTCGACAAGTTAGGGCATTTGATGTTCGTGAAAATATAAGCAAAATTTGTCAGTCTTAGATTTATATGTTACGAAAGGAAATCCTGTGTCTCCCTCACCCCCTCCCTCCATTACCTCCTTCCCCACCGCTCCCTCCTTCCCCACCACTCCTTACCTCTCTCCCCTCTAATACGTCCCCTCCACTCATTACTGTTCTTCCCTCCATTACCTCCTTCCCCACCGCTCACTCCTTCCCCACCACTCCTTACCTCTCTCCCCTCTAATACGTCCCCTCCACTCTTACCTCTCTCTCCTCCACTCATTACTGTTCTTCCCTACATTACCTCCCCCACTATTATCCAGTCTCTACGTCTATCCCCCTTTCACTTACTCACCCATCCACACCCTCCACACCCCTCTCTCTCCTTCCTCCGTTACCTCTTTATCCACACCCCAAACTTTTTCATCCCTCCCTCCCCTTCCCTCCCACTTCCCTCTGGCACGGAATCATTACACGCAGGAAACAAGTGGCAGAAATTCCAGGCAGGAGTAAAACGCTCCAGGGAAATTGTACTGTGAGTATGTGTGTGTATCACACACACACACACACACACACACACACACACACACACACACACACACACACTTGTCACGACTTCTATACTGGCTAGCTCCTAAAACTCATTGTGAATAATAAATTAACTCATTCTATGAACCTGAGTGGATTCCATATCCAGACTCTTTGGTTGTGAAACACATTTATATATAATCACTCCACCTTCTCCCTTCATGTTCTTTTTTTTTTTTTAGTATATCGAACGAACTCTATAAAATAATAAAGGTTTCTAAAGACTTAAGGGGATAGTAACTTTTGGTACATTAGAGCTCTTTGACTGGTCCAAACTTTGCCAGGTAACAGGACCAGATTAACAAAAGTAATGGTGGCTTATTGATTGGAATGGTTTGGAGGTATCAGTTGCTCCAGATCTACCAATACTGTAATACCCCCTCAATGGTATACTATTTGAGGATCTGTTTCGTGGCATAATTTGGAGGAATCAGAGACCTGCCAATTCACCAACAAGAACATTTTCCTTTAATTGTGTGACGATTTAGTGTTTTAACTCAGTAGCTTTCGAGGTTAATGAATTATATAATGGATATATTTAGTATGGATAATGAGTGAACTGTTTGATGAATGATAAAGATTGATATAACTGTTAAGGGAGGAAATATAAAAACAAGCATGAGTCTAGAACAGCTCGTATTTATCAGGTAGGTCATCTGTTATATATAGCCTACTTCCCGTTTACTCGTTCTTTATCAATTTTTATTCCTTTATCCAAGTGTAGAAAAACTAGTGACCCCATTTCAAGACAACGGGGAAAGTCAGACCTTTCTCTACCAACCTTTTTTTACATAGAAATAATAGTGGTCTAAGGTATCAATTAGTCCTGTACAGTCACATACGTAAGTTTCGATACAAATGGAGGACTCGTTATGTTTATTTTTTATTATTTTAACGATCTGTTCTTATGGTAATGTTTTGATAAGGAAGTGGCTGAGTGCAAAATGTTAGAAATGAACTGCCATTATTGAACCTATTTATGAGAATTCTGTCCTTGCTACCACGATAGAATAGTTGTCAAATATTTAATCCTCTCCCCTGACTTCCCTTCCCATGCTTTCTCCTTTCCTCTCATCCTCTTTTCCCTTCTTCTCTTCTTTCCCCTTCCCCTATCCTAACTTTCTGTCTCCATCCCTTGCCCTTTCAACCTTATTTCTTCCCTCCCCATATTTCCCTTCCCACTACCTCCCTTTCACTCATTTCCCTTCCACTCATTTCCATTCCCTCCCTTTCCTTTCCACTCCCTTCCCTTTCTCTCCTTGCCCTTAACTTCCCTTCCCTTCTCACATCTCCATTCCCTTCCCCACCCCAACTATTATCCATAGTCCCCTTGACTTTTACCTTTTCCCCTTCACTTCCCTCCCCAACACCGCTTTTCCACTCTCTAAACTCTATGGTAAAAACGCACGTGTCACGGATTATTCACCTGCCCTCCTCATCCTCCTCCTCTTCCTCCTCCTCCTCCTTGTTATCTTTCTATATTTTCGTATATCTCCTCTCACCCCTCTCTCTTGTTGCTACCTTCCTCTTCTGTCATCTTCCCTTTCTGCTCTCATCTTCCCTTCCTTCTCTTTATTTTTGTCCTCTTCCCCTCGTCGCATTTCTTTTCTTTCCCATTAATCTGTGACACACCGTCGCATCGTCTTCTTTCTCTTCTCCTTTCAAAAATCTCCTCTCCTTCTTCCATCACCTACGCATTTTTCTCTTCCTTCTTTTCCTTTTGTTGCTCTACACTATTCTCTTCTCCCTTCTCCATACTGCCTCCTATTTCCTCCCCTCCTTCTCCTACCCCTGCCTCAACCACCACTACCATCACTACCACCACCAACACAACCCCTAACACATCACGTTCTCCTCCCCATTTCCCTACCTTTACCTGCCTACCTTCCCACCTGTCTTCTTGCAACACTTGATTCCAGCCTCACGTAGCCATAGTAACTCTCCCCCTCACCCTTTCACCCGAATTTTAAACCCCGTCACTCCCCCTCACTCCCCTTCACCCGAATTTTACACCCCTTTCCTCTACTCATCACCTCGTCACTCCTCGTTTTCTCTTTCATTTTATTCCTACATTCTTTTCTTACCTTTCTCTCCCCAGTATTCGTTCAGCTTCCAGTCTACTTCACTCTCCATCCTATTCCACTTCACCCATGAGTGGATAATCTCTAGTAGGAGGTATTGAAGGGCTACTGATTCCTCCAAAATATGCCATAGAGCAGACACGTGTGTAAATGTGTATATAGGCAAGGTATCTGGTTTAGGGCATGGCATTGTCTGAAGGGTTATGGAGACTCCAACTCGTCCACAGCACATGACCCTCAAAAAAAAAAAAAAAAAAAAAAAAAACACACACACACACACAAACAGGCAGGCCTCGGTCAGTTTTCGGGTCAGTGGAAACAGAGTCGACCTTATCTTACCCCAAACCAGCTTTCTCTCTCTCTCTCTCTCTCTCTCTCTCTCTCTCTCTCTCTCTCTCTCTCCCGTATATATACAGTATATATATATATATATATATATATATATATATATATATATATATATATATATATATATATATATATATATATATATAATATTTTTCCCTGTCTGTACTTATAATGAATATAGATGTATTACATGAATATTAATGTGTTATTTTCTCTCTTTCAGGTGAGTTGAAGGTGAAGGTGGCTTATAAGAGTTTTACATGCAGGGACGATGTTTTGAGTGAGTACCTCTATCTATGTACAGTGGTGGACATATGAAACAGAAACACCTGAAACGATGTCCCTCACTAAGCATTGGGTAGAATGTGAAGTTTCATCCAGAGTGGAGAAAGCTTTGAATCATCATTTTCGTGAATCCCCCTTTTATTTCTAAATTCGTCATTTTTGTGGCGTAAGTGAAACAAGAAGCGTGAGAAAGACAACAGTGAGGCGGGTCAGGTGAAACTTCATACTACTTTAGTCAGCACAAGCATTCTTGAGGTTTCTGTGTCCCGTTGTGTGTAGCATGTGCATGTGTGTCTGGGTGTTTGTCTCCATGTGTGTGTGTGTTGCCTAATACAATGTCTCGTTATGCAAGACACACACACACACACACACAAGACAGATAATAGTGTTACGTGTGTGTGTGTGTGTACTGTAAGGTCTCCCAGAGTACTACAGGTCGTGGCTCTATAAGTCAGTAATTATAAGCATTATAAGGCATCTGTATCCGAGTCACTTACCTCTACATACATACTCTCAAAGTGTACACGGTTTGAAATATGTGTATATAAGTAATGTTCTGAACTGCATACCGGTGTTTATTCAACCCTTAGACGGTGGTAGTTTATCCGTGTAATTTTAAATCCCTTGTGTTTGTCCACGTATGGGATTTAAAGAGACAGTATACAGTGCTGGTCAATCTGGAGCAACTGATTCCTTCAAACTATTTCAGGTAGCAAGCTATTACCATTATTTCTATTCGTCTGTTCATGTTTCTTGTCATGCTTTGGAGGAATCAAGGCAATTTAATGTACCAAAAGTGTACCATTCCCTTAATAAGTAACGGGATTTTTATGAGATACGTGAAATATTCGGACGTCACATATACTAATCATTAATTAAGGGAAATTATCACGTTCACATTGTCAGTCTTATATAGTTCTCAGTACCACCCACCGGGACAGAAATAACAACGAGAAAATATATGCCAATCTACTGGTTTTGTCTGGTTGTGAGGTGTGTTGATGTATGTGGAGTGTTTAGTTACTGCTGTATGTATGTATCTGTCTGGTTGTGTTTGTCTGGTTGTGAGGTGTATTGATGTGTGTGGAGTGTTTAGTTACTGCTGTATGTATGTATCTGTCTGGTTGTGAGGTGTGTTGATGTATGTGGAGTGTTTAGTTACTGCTGTAGTGTATGTATAAACGATCAAACGAGCTAGAGGAAAAGGTTAAGGATATTAAAGGAGATAGTATACTTTTGGTACATACAATGGATGCCTTGATTCCTCCAAAGTATGCCAGGAAATAGGACCATGGAGATTTACAATATATATATATATATATATATATATATATATATATATATATATATATATATATATATATATATATATATATATATATATATATATATATATATATATATATATATATATATATATATATATATATATATATAGTATATATATATATATAGTGACCTGTTGCTTGAGATAGGTTGGAGGAATCAGTTGCTCCAGATTTATCAGCACTATACAACCCCTTTAATCAGAAAGCTCCATAATGTAACTTTATCCTATACATATGAGATATAGACCGTGGAGAGTAGAGCAGAGAATGTCAGTGATCCAGTTATGGTACAGTGTCTCTCCCCTTCCTTCCACCATCCATCTGACAATGAGCTTAACATCCTCTTGTACTTCACCTTCTCTGCTTCACCACATACGTTGGTCACAGCCACAACCTTACTTATTATTATAGATGTTATTATGGTTACTATTATTATTATTATTATTATTATTATTATATTTTTATTATTGATATGGAAAATTACTAGGAATAAAATATAAGGCAGATCTGGGGTATAAAGATGTATGATGCAAGTTGAGGATGTGTGAATAGATGAACAGAAATGGTAGTAATAGAGTGTATATGTAAATGGCGTAAGTTAAGCCCGGGAATAGCATAAGGGACAGAGGTTGTGGTGATGATAGTTAAGATGGTAATTGGTAATTTAGGTAGGCTGGAAGTGAAATGTGTGTGTGTGTGTGTGTGAACTGGAGACACAGCCGCTTGAGGGAACAGCAGAGCCCAGGTTGGTAAGGGAGGGAGATATAGGTCACAGTGGTACGGGTATTATAGGGGTGGGGAAGGAAGGAAGGAAGGCAGCATCCAACACCACATCCACACCCTGCAAGAGAGAGATTATTATTTAATTAATTTATTACGCCAAAGGCGTCAAACAAAGAGAGAGAGAGAGAGAGAGAGAGAGAGAGAGAGAGAGATGAGAGAGAGAGAGAGAGAGAGAGAGAGAGAGAGAGAGAGAGAGAGAGAGAGAGAGCATCCAACATCATATCCATAGCCTGTCAGAGAGAGAGAGAGAGAGAGAGGAATCAGACGTAAAGACAAGAAAAGACAATGTGTAGTTGTGGTTTTGATGATATGCCTAGCGGGAGGCGTGGGACTGTTGTCTGTGGTGGTGGTGGTGGTGGGATGGGATGGGATGTGAGGCGAGGCGTGGGAAGGGGTAGAGTGGTGCCCGGAGGAGAGAGACACACAGGTAGACAGATAGAGGGAGAGGGGGGAGGGATAGGAATAGCTTGGGGACGGTGGTTATGGTAGTGAGGATGATAGTGGTAATTTGGGTAGGCTGGAAGAGAGAGAGAGAGAGAGAGAGAGAGAGAGAGAGAGAGAGAGAGAGAGAGAGAGAGGTGTTCTTGGTGTTGTTGATATCGGAGTGAGATTGAGTTGCGGTTGTTGCTGTTGTTGTGGTATAGTGGAAAGGAAGATGGATATAAGTGGTGTGTGTCAGTGTGGGTGTGGATGGCATGGGACTGGTGGCAGTAGGTAGTGTCATCATATAAGATAAATATACGGTGCTTACATACATTCTCCTCGAGGTTATACCCACTGTGTATACATTTCCTTACTATAATCCTCTGAATATTATAATCAGTGTTGTGTGGGAGAATTTTATTCCCGTCAAATATTTAGGCCCGTTATTTAGTATGTCGGGTTGTGGTCGATTAGAGTGTTGTGAGTATATTTTGTGCTATAGTATGTGGATAGAGTATAGTATGATGGGTATATCATGTTGTAGTAGATGGGTAGAGTGTAGTATGATGAGTATATGTTGTTTTTGTATAGTGTGTTAAGTATGCTTTGTTGTAGTAGTTAGGTATAGAGTGTGCTATGTTGAGTAGAGTATGTCATAGTGAGTATATTATGTGTTGCTGTAGATGGTAATAGTGTGATATGTTGAGTAGAGAGACTAGGATATGTTTTGGTAAGTACAGTATATTGTGTTGCAGTAGGTAGGTAAGGTGTGATTTGTTGAGTAATGTGACTAGGGTATGTTTTAGTAAGTACAGTATATTGTGTTGTAGTAGGTGGGTAAGGTGTGATGTGTTGAGTAATGTGACTAGGGTATGTTTTAGTAAGTACAGTATATTGTGTTGTTGTAGGTGGGTAAGGTGTGATGTGTTGAGTACCGGTCTGTATGTTATGTGTTGTAGCCGGGTTGGTATATAGTGTGGCATGTTGAGTAGAGCTTAGAACAGGACATACCAAGCTGGTGGACAGTATGCCCCGTGGTGGTCCTGCCCTGCCCTGCCCTGCCCTCCTTACACCCCATACCTGCTTGCCCTGGTGTGGCCCCATCCTTTGTGTGGTCATCTCAGGGGCCACTATCACACACACACACACACACACACACACACACACACAAAAGCGGACTGGAAGCAGGTAATGGAGAGAGCACTGGATTGAGGCAATAAGCTGTATATAGGAGTAAGTTACCTGGAAGCATACTGGAAAGAGGTATACTGGTACTGTACTCGGGAGAACACTGGAAGCCTCGTCGTCCACAAGATAACAGCCTTGATGTTTGTGAGTGTTGTGGGATGAGGTATTTGTAGAGGAGTAATGGGGCAGGTCGAGGATATCCGGTGAAGGGAAGGGGGGGCAGCTGTTGTTTATTTTTACCGAAAGGTCAGTGTAAGAGAGAGAGAGAGAGAGAGAGAGAGAGAGAGAGAGAGAGAGAGAGAGAGAGAGAGAGAGAGAGAGAGGAGGGGGGGGACAAATATAGCATGTCATGAGAGAGAGAGAGAGAGAGAGAGGGGGGGGAGAGGGAGGGGACGAATATAGCATGTCATGAGAGAGAGAGAGAGAGAGGGGGGGGGAGAGGAGGGACGAATATAGCATGTCATGAGAGAGAGAGAGAGAGAGAGAGAGAGGAGAGAGAGAGAGAGAGAGAGAGGGAAGTAAGAGAATTAAAGGAAATAACTGTGGCTGAGGAAGGAACTGGATCGGAAAGGAAGGGAAGAACAGAGACAGGAAGGAATATAATGATGGAAAGAATGGAAGGAAGAGAAGAGGAAAGAATAATTTTAAATATCCATGACTGAAAGATATAGAAAAAGAAAAGATTATAGGAAAAGGCAAGGAAGAGAGAGAAGTGTATACAAATGAAGATAAATAGGAAGAGAAGGAATGGAGGAGAGAAGAAGAAATAAGATGGGAAAAAAATTAAACGAACTAAGTGAATTATAACGAGAAAGACAAAAGAAGAGAGAAAAGAAAATTGAAGAGAATAGCAAACAACACATAGGAGAAGTAGAGAGGAAGAAGAGAGAAAAATATGTGGATGGAGGAGGAAGAAACGAAGAGAAAGGAGGAAGATGGGAGGAAATTGTAGGAAGTAATCATCATTTTAGTAACGAACTTTTAAGTAACATTCTCTCTCTCTCTCTCTCTCTCTCTCTCTCTCTCTCTCTCTCATCTCTCTCTCTCACTCTTCTCTCTCTCTCCTCTCTCTCGTCTCTCTCTCCCTCTCTCTCTCTCTCTCTCTCGTTATCTCCCATCTCCATCACGGACCCCTACCGCTCTCCTTCTCTCTTTATCTCTCTATCTCTCGCATTTCTCCCCAGATTCTCAGTCCTTCCCACAATGCATTCAGTATCTCTACCTCCATCTTTGTCGTCGGTACATGCATCAATTTATCTCTTACTTTGATATCACGTCTCCTATCCTATAACGTTAATTTCCTCCGTATCCAGAAAGGTTATATATTATAGCTAAATGAAGTACAGTCATTCCCTTAATTTAATCAAAGTGCGTCAAGAATAATTAATTTCTTATACCCCAGGTACAGTTTCATCCTACGGTATCAATAAGTTATAAGTAAGCATGACTAACACTTCTCGTCTTTCGTCGTCATGACCCGAGAAGGAAAAAACAGAGTCATGAAGGTGTACAGTCAGTCACGTGCTAGAGTCCGCAACACCAACGGAAGGAAATGGCCTCGACGAATGATCCAACACTGTAGTTGTTGTTGGTCTGTGTCACGCTGGTTGGTCAGATTCACTCCAATGTCTCTCTTTCATTCGCCTCATACAGTACATGATTCGACACTGTAGTTGTTGTTGGTCTGTGTCACGTTGGTTGGTCATATTCACTCCAATGTCTCTTCTTTCATTCACCTGATACAGTATATATGTTTTGTTCTGTTCTGTGCTTGTGACTGCTGTACAGGACGGTATACTCCTGGTTGCCTGTGACCCTGACCTTACCGTTGTGGTTGTCTACTGTACGTTTGGTGTCTGGTGGTGATCTGGCTGCTTCGTGTGTGTTGTGTGTGTGTGTGTAGGAGGAGGAATGGGGTAGGTGCTATTATATATGTAAAATTGTGATGCTTATTGTGTCTGTATATGGTTCTGTGTGTGTGTGTAACGCCGCGGGTGAAAGAATCCCCCTACATGACCTCACACACAGACTGTCACCCTCGTCTTTTGTCTCACCCTAATTACTCAGTTTTTTCGTGGTTTTCTCTTTTAGCTTTCTCTAAGTAATCGGCGGAACTGAAAACCTCTTCTTTCTTCTTACATCTCTGTAGCTCCATTAAGTTTGACAGTAAATGGGGGGTTGGTGGGAGAGCAGGTTTGTTGACAGTATAAGATAATGTTGTTGTTGCTGTTATTGTAGGAGATATTTTTGTGGAAAATAGTTTTGTTGAATGTAAATGTTGTTGTTGTTGTTGTTGTTGTTGGAAGAGTAATTTTGCTGATAGCATAAGAGGATGTTGTTGTTGCTATGATAGATATTTTTGTGGAGAGCAGTTTTGTTGACAGTTGTTGTTGTTGACAGTTGTTGTTGTGGTAGAGGTGTTGTGTTGACTCGTCCCAATCAGTGTTTGGTTTGTCTTCTACGGCCGGATGCCCTTCCTGACCTCAACCAACCCCACTAAATGAACGGCTAGGTTGCCTTGTATGTATAATTGTTAATGACTTTCGAGACTGAGTGAAGCATTCCGGGTTAAAACACAACAACTTAACACTCGACTGTAAGTACAAAACCCCCGTTAGTTGGTCTATACGAGAGAGAGAGAGAGAGAGAGAGAGAGAGAGAGAGAGAGAGAGAGAGAGAGAGAGAGCTTGGAGGTGGAGAGGGCTGGCAGAGGGGGACATGGGAGTGACTGTGACTATGAATACGACAAAGGCGGTTGTTGCTTCTCCACGCTATGACCGTGTTCTTGGTGCCTTGTTTCCCTGTCTAATAGAAGATAAATAATACAGACCTGAATCCTACAATGGTACTCTTTCATTCACCTCTTTATGAACACGACACCTCTCTATCACCTTCTTCTGACGCTATATGACCTCGCTGTTGGGGCGCCAAATATCAATCAATCAATCAATCTTATGAACACGAAGGAGTTATTGTAAAGGCATCCCCCTATATACCCTCTTACCCACTCCAGGTCAATTGGATATGTCTGTGTGTATATTTATCTGTCTGTCTCCTAGTGACTAGTCAAAGAAATTACTTATGTCAGTTATGTGTTACTTCATTGTTTTTTTTTTTCTCTCTCTCTCTCTTCTCTCTCTCTCTCTCTCTCTCTCTCTCTCTCTCTCTCTCTCTCTCTCTCTCTCTCTCTCTCTCTCTCTCTCTCTCTCTCTCTCTCTCTCTCTCAGATTAGATCGGTGAGACATTTTTTTAGGTAAAGGTTTCACCGTGTTATTTCCTCGTCCGTGTGTGACGTGAAAGGTAGACACACAATCATAGTGAGGTCAAGACAATTTTATTTGTTTTGTTTTTGTTTTTGTACTGGTGTTAATGGGTAAATTTAGTTGTTCTGGTGTCGGGCAGGCCAGTATATTATTATTATTATTATTATTATTATTATTATTATTAAGTCGTCTGGAGTAAGTCTGAAAACAATAACAAAAACATAATCACAGGTTTGAGATTTACTAAGGAAATATAGGACTATTGAATCTTCAAAACCATGAGATTAAACCTATCCTAACCTACTCCTAAAGTATGCTGAGTTACTGTATAAAGTCTGCTTTCCGGAGCCGTTTAGAGGACTCGCTACAAGCCCTACAGTTCACCCACAACATAATAATAACATCCCCCTGAACAATAGCGGTACGGAAGCCTCGCCTGTTGACCGAGCAAAAGGTTACACTTGGAGGTCGACGTGACTTGAGAACTGTACAGTGAAGGTGTTTTTTTTTTTGTTTTTTTTTAGCGAGTGAAAACATTACCGTATATCCTTCTCCAGGTGACAGTCGGGTCGGGTACTGTTGCCATATAACGGTGCTCATTAAAACAAAGGGAGGAACAGCACCTTAATAACCCTTGGTGACGGGAAGGCGAAGCTTTGTGGAGATTGGTATCTGGGTTAGTACGAGCCTGTTCATTAAGTCATAGTACGTATTGTAGTAGAGGTGAATTTAAGTAGTTGGACGGTAGGAGTAACTTATTCTTGTTCTAAAAGAAAACATCGCCTTGTGGTAGAAAAATGCAAATGTTTCTCGCTGTTGAGAGAAAATCCTTTCATTACATATTCTGCCAATATTGTATGAAACGCACGGACGGTAGGCTATATGTAATTATTTTGTGGTGACATATTATAATTATTCTGTACTGGTTTTCCTACAGACGTTGTTATATGTAGCAAAAAGACACAGGCCGAAGGAGTTAATATTACCTTTAGAAACTTTTTTTGTTGAACTGTAAATAAAACTGGTATATATATCCTTTGGCGGGTTGTGGTCAGGACTGGACACTGAGTGGAGTGGGGTTCACCTTCACCTTCTCTCTCAGGTGGTACGAGTGCCTGCCTCCCCCACCACAAGTATCAGATTATGACATTTCTACCTCAGGCTGCATTAGGAGACGTGAAAGCATACCAGACCCACGTGACCAGACCCAACCAGGCATCAACCATCCAGCCAGTCTTCCGTAACAGTCCAGACAACATACGGTACTCCCCGCATGTTGGTTAAGATGAAGGCTACTTGCTCTAGGCTAATATTTTTCACCCATATATCATACTAAGAATGCGGATCCTTTAGTTTTCTTCGGGGGAGGATGATTGTTGTGGTTGTCATGGTAACTCTGGTTCCCGAACAACAACAATAACAACAATAGTTTTTACCTCCGGCGTTCGTCTGAGTAAAGGAGAGGAGTAGCCAAAGTTTGTAATATATTATAATTATACCCTCTGTCCTAAAGTCTACAGAAGGTTGATCAGTGTATGCAGGATGTTAGTTAGTTTTTAATGGAAGAGGAATTTATTTGGTGAGTGTGTGTTTGTGTATAAACAAGAGGTTGGTTAGTTGATATGTTAAGGACCCTGTGATCGTGTATGAGAAATGGAGGCCTCTGATTCCTCCTGACTTTGCCACGAAACAATCTCCTTCCATATTGGTGGGTTTTCGTGGCATTATTTGAGGGACTCATTTACCTCCAATTATCTTACTACATCACAGGGTTCCTTATTTTTTTTTTTTTTTTATGTTAGATATAAGTTGTGTGTATGTGTTTAAGAGGTTGTTTGGTGTGTATTCTGGGTATGAAAGAGGTTGGTTGTTTGGTCAATGTGTGTAAAAGGGTGGTCGGTCCCTATATGCAAGAGCCTGATTTAGATATGTATGTACAAAATAAAAGATTGGATGGTCAGAGTTTACAAGAGTTTCGGTGGTTCCGTGCGTGTAAGAGGTTGGTCTGTGTCAATGTGTGCAAGAGTTTGGCTTTTCTGTGTATGCAAGTCTTTCAAACTTCAAAATAGTCTTTATACTGCTGTTCTTTCTTTCCATTTATTTCCTACGTGTTTGTTGTCCCCTTCCTCTCTGTCACCTTCTCCCTCTTCTTACAGGGTCTTTCAAGTCTAAGGTATTCTTAATTTTTTCCGTTTCAATTCAGTTTTGTGTATGCTGCAAGAAGTTGACTGATTGATTGGTTGGACCGTGTGCCTGCTGCAAGAAGTTGGGTGGTTGGTGTGTGTGTGCTGTAAGAAGTTGATTGATCCATGGTGTGTGTGCTTTAAGAGGTTGGTTGATTGGTTGCTCGGTGTGTGTGTGCTGTAAGAGGTTGGTTGATTGGTTGGTGTGCTGCAAGAAGGTGGTTGATTGTTTGGTCGGTGTGTGTGCTGTAAGAGGTTGGTTGATTGGTTGGTGTGCTGCAAGAAGGTGGTTGATTGGTTGGTCGGTGTGTGTGCTGTAAGAGGTTGGCTGGCTGTGTCGAGTCATGATTCTTTTGGTGGTAGAGGAGGGGTCGGTCTGCGTCACGCCCTACTAAATCATCATCTCCTTCACCTACACGTAACACAAGCAGACACAGAGATGATAGATAGCGAGAAGGAGAGCGAACAGAAAAGAAAGAAGAAGACAAATTAAAAACGATAAGAAGGGAAAGTAACAAGAATGGAAGACTACATTAAAGGGAGAGAGCAGAAGAGAACTACGAAAACAATTTCAAAACGATATAAGAAGAGAAGAATGAAAGACTATAACAACAGAAGAAAGAATAGAGAAAGAGGAACAAACAAGCAAGCAAGCATACAAGGGAGTGAGTGATTGTATATAATGTGTGTGTGTTAGTGGTTCTTGTGTGAGTGAGGAAAGCGGCTTTGTTTATGTACAGTTTCGGACACATGTAACAGGCCCAACAGAGACCAGGGCCCCCTCATCGAGTATAATAAGGGAAAGGACAGACAAGACGTGTTTGGTTTGCAGAGGAGAGTCGTTTCTTATGCTCTCTGAGGGGTCCCGTCTCAAGTGTATCCGTTTTTATATGTCCGCAACTGTACATCGTCATCATTGTTTTCGTCATCGTTATCACCATCATTCCTTGGGCCTCGTGTTGCCTTTCCTCTCTCCCTTTCCATCCAACTTTTCCAACCAACCGTCATCCTCTTCACACTTTTTGGTGAGGTTTGGCAACTTATGTCACGGGAAGTAAAGGGAGGAGGAAACTGTTGCTGGCTGAGGATGTGGTAACGGACAGTCGGCTTAAAAGTAAACAAGTTCTCTCTTTTGTTGAAATAAATAAGAAAGAAGAGGAGATACAGGGTAGTAATTAGATGTGTATAATTATAATGTGGAGTGTCATTAATTCTGCTTTATATATCGTCATAGCTACAAACCATTAGTGTTAGTCTATATATATTGCAGGTGGTGTGGCAGGGGACGTTTTATATTTTTCACACAAGGAAGTGGTTATTTATTTAAAGGGGATATATAAGTTATTGTAGACGAATCGGAAGTTATGGTCTCCTCCATACTGTGCAGCAAGTAAGAACTGACGTTCCATAATTCTGTCTGTCAATAATGACGTGGTGGTGGTGGTGGGGGGAGTTTTTGGATGAATCTGTAGCTTCCTATTCGTCACCGGTCTTGTGTCAACTCAGGACACTCAGGGCTCTTTGACTTGGTTCACGTATTATAGAGTCGTTTTCTGGCATGGTATTTATTAAACCTCACAGGATTTGCATTTGTTCGTATATTTGTAATACTAACCTCGCCAAAGTGTTTGCCAGAGGCTTTTGTAAGTGATAGGGGGATGATGATGTGGTGGTGGTGGTGTGTAGTAGAGTTGGTAGGTGGTGTAGTGGCAGTGCGTGTAGTAGTTACATAGAAACACAGACCACAACAGACCTTACGGTCCACACGAGGTGGTGGTAGATGAAGTGGTGTGTGTAGTAGAGTTGGTAGGTGGTGTATGTGTATATGGTGGTAGATGAAATGGTGTGTGTGGTAGTGGTAGGTAGCCTATTGATGATGTTGATATTGGTGTACACAGTATATGTGGTAGTGTTAGTGGTGGCTGGTCGTGAGCCTAATTACCGTGATCCACTTACATTGCGCTGGTAATGAGGACAATTATCTCCTTGTTGAGTTGGGCGGCCACCGTAATTGACTGGTTGGCTGGATTACTTCTGGCTGGCTGGTTGGCTGGGCTGAGTAGCCTACGTGGTATGGATGAATTGGTGGCTTTTGGATTCTGGCTGACTGATTAGGTTGCTTCTGTATGCTGGCTGACTGGCTGGCTGGTTTTACGACTTCTGGTTGGGTGGCTGGCAGTGACTGGACAGGTTCTGGTTGGCTGGATGGATACTGACTGGTTGGATTACTTTTGTCTGTCTGTCTGGTTGGCTGAACTGTTTATATTTTTTTAACCATTACAAGGTCAAGAGAAATTACTTTCTTGACCTTGAACCAGTGGAAAACATCATGCTTCTGTCCTTCCGTAATCCACCTTCCTTCACTCACTTCCTTCCAAATCCATATTAATTTCCTTTCATTCATTTTAATCAACTTTCGTCTTCTCTTCGTCCCTTTCTTATTCTCTCTCCACACTTTTGATTCCACTCTCCCCTTCCACTCCCTCTCCACTTCTTTCGCTTCCCATTCCTTCACTCCTGGCTGCATGACTGTAATAACCCCTTCTCCTCTCCTTCTCTTCCTTCACCTCAACTCCCTCTTTCTTTCTCTCTCCCCTTTCCTTCCCTCCTACTCCCCTCCCTTTACTTCATCCTTTCATTATCTCTCTTTCTACCCCATCCCTCCATTCTCTCCCTCTTCCCTTCCACCTCTTCCTCCTCATCATCATCATCATCCTTCTCACCCTCCCTCCCCATTTTCTCTCCTTCATTCCCCTCCCTCTCATCTCTTCTTTCCTTCCACTTTCCCTCCCTCCACCTTCCTTCCCTTCACCGTTCCACGCCGTCCGTTCCAGTACCGCTTCTTTCACCTTAATTATGTGAAACCGTGTATGTTTTGTGTGTGTGTGTGGATCCGTCTGTTTTTCTTTGTGTATGTGTGTGTGTGTGTGTGTGTGTGTGTGTGTGTAATCTCCTGTACCTTGTAGCCAGTGTGTGTTTGTATATATAGAGCGGAGAGGCTTTTGACATTTCCCAAGCCACCTTCATTTCCACCTTTATAATGTCAATGTCAGGTTAAGTTTCCCCAAGGCCGATACAGGTCTTGGATTTACCCTGCTGTTATTAATTGAAGGACCCCGTGATGTAGTAAGAAACTCGAAGGTTAGTGAGTCCTTCAAACTTTACCACAAAACACCACCTATATTGGAGGCATATATACTACTTTACTCCTGCCTGTATGACTGTAAGTTAATATCCTACCTCCATGACTCTAACCCCTTCTTCTCTCCTTCTCTTCCTTCACCTCAACTCCCTCTTTCTTTCTCTCTCCCATAAAGGTATACACAGACTCTAGAAAATAAAATATCTGGCATGAGATATTACCTCTGTTTTTTGACATCCATTTTCTATCGATTTTGGTGTGAATAAAAATAATAAAGGTTTAGAGTTGAAGGCATACACAGACTCTAGAAAATAACACGGCATGAGATATCGCCTATATTATTTAACAACCGTTCTCTATTGGCTTTGGTATGAAGAAAAAGTAGAGAAACTGTTCCATACAACTCTTCTCGTCAGCTGGTGTTTATTTGATACAAGACAGAGGCTGTGTGGTTGGAGTACCGGTCTAGTTACTCAAGTGTTACAGGAAACATCACTGTGTACCATTGCTCGCTTGCTAAACATCCGTCTCTCTCTTGCCGCTCATAACTTTCAGTAATTTATAACATATGTTGTGTAAGCTTGAAGGGCGAAAGTATGCTTGAAATTTTCGTTATCAAAACAAAATGAAACGAATCTTCATATACGAAGAAAGGTTGGTCGAGCACAGATGGACATGATGGAGAAAGAAAAGGCGCAGCTGCTACTTATAAGGAGAGGGAGATAAAAAACATGAAGTGAAAATATCCTTGATGAAGTCTTATTTCACAGCGCCGTTAGTCAACAAATTATAATCAATCGCCTACAAATAGAATGTAGATGACATGTTTCCTTTCTTTGTATTCTTTATACAAATTATGCAAAGATAGTACATACAACAAGAGGCCCATAGTGGCCTTTTACGAGGTTACCTGTTTAGTTACGCTAATCTAGACTACGTGTTGAAGGAAAGGGTACACTTGGTACCCTGGTTGGAAATACAGATAGAAAATGACACCTTATTGTAAAGAACGTACAAGGAAATTTATAGGAAAGTAGGAAAGTTGTTGAAGCCTAATTCTAACATATATTTACGACTAAAAAAAAAAAAATTGAAAACAGAACAAACTAAAAACCTTTTTCTTGAAAATATTTGACGAGGCGATGTTTAAAGGTTTCTACTGTATTCGCTGCTATACTACAGATGCCGGGAGTTACGACTCTGCTGATATTGAAAAAGTTACAATGTGTCAGTGTTGTTTGTGTACTTGTTAACACAGCACCGGTATACTTGAGAAGCTTATAAGGTTAAGCGTTGTAGTGCCTTAAATAATTATATTCTATTGTGCTTTATGTGGGTCATTTCCTATCATATTCTGGATGAAGTAACTCCACCATTACCAGATCAACAGTTTTTCCCATAGAGCCTGGATAGGTCTCACATACATGTCATAAGCAGTGGTGAAAGAGATATTGAAGCACAAACTCTCTTGAAGGAAAAATTACTTTTCTCAGGAATAATAATTTTGAATAACATATCAAACATTCTAACTATTCAACTGTCCCAACACAAATTATTATAATCTTTATGTGAAATCATAGACAATAAAATTATCAGACATGTTATTCAGTGCAAAAGGAAAAGACATAGGCCTATGAGGAGAATCTCTCTCTCTCTCTCTCTCTCTCTCTCTCTCTCTCTCTCTCTCTCTCTCTCTCTCTCTCTCTCTCTCTCCTCCGTTTCCATTCTCTGCTCCTCTCCTCGACCTTTGCTCCTTCTTCCAGTACTTACCCGATGAATAGGTTGGGTTTGGTGTAGGTAAACTCGGCCCCGGGTTTGTGTGAACGTAAACATGGATCATCGTTCTCTTTGATAGCTTTGGCTCGGGTTGTTTTGCTGGAGTGGATGCTTGCTTTGCCTTCCTCTCTCCCTTTTCTGTTCTTGATTCTCTCTCTCAACCATGGAGGTATACCTCATGGAGGTACCTCCATGGTATACCTCCATGCTCTCAACCACCCTTCCTTCCCTCCCCCCATCCTTCCTTTCCTCCCTCTCTCCTTCTCTCCCTTACTCCTTCTTTCCACTCCTTTCTACTTCTCTTTCAGTCTTCTGCTTCCGAATCTCCGAACTCCTCCCATGCATCTCTTTCCTCTTATGCTTTCGAATCTCATATGATATTCTTCAGCTGTTTAACAACGATTACTTTTTCCAATACCATATTCAGATATTACTATGGAATACAATTATTAAATATTTCCAACCAAACAACAGTACACGTGGCATCTAAATATGAATCTGTAAACTACATAAAATATAGGAAAATGTTCTAGTCGTGAAATTTACGAGTGCGTAGCCGTAGAGTATAGGCATAACATCACGATTCCTTTTCTTCTTTATATTAGTACTAGGTCTGTTGCTGTTTGTTGGTCCTTTGTATCCATTGTACTGATGCTTAATAATATAAGTTACTGTATATTTATTCCCACAATAAGCAAAGTCATTCATATTACACTCGCCTACAATAATGTATACTAAATAAGGAATAGCTCTAAGTTGAATTTAGAATCAAATCCATCTAAGGAAGAACACTGTTGACTATTACATGAAAAACTTCAAGTGGTAGGGCAAGAGTCTATGAATCACTCTATTGGGTAATACAACTTTGGTACATTAGAGCTTCTTGATTCTTCCAAAGTGTGCCAGAAAACAGGACCAGATCAACAAAAATATTGGTGGCCCGTTGTCTGGATTAGTTTGGAGGAATCAGTTGTTCCAAATTAACCATGATTGTACTATCCCCTTAAATGTAAAAGTATATGTGGTATTAGAGAGTGAAGTGCACGTGGTGGGTGGGTGGGTGGCATGGAGGAAAGAGATGAAGAAAAGGAGAGAAAGTCCTTAAGGAGGGAGAGAGAAGAGGAGGATGGATGGAGGGAGGGAGTGTCAGGTGAGAGATGGGTTTGAAAAGGAAGTAAATAGGAAGGGGGTAGGGGGTGCAGGGATGGATAAAGGTAGAGGAGGTATAGTATTGGAGTGGTAATTCACAATGACGTGAAGAGCAGCATGCTAAGAAAAACCCACTTTTTTTAGACAAAAAGTATTTAATATGGACGTTTCGGAGGCAACTACCTCCCTCTTCAGCAGTACTGCTGAAGAGGGAGGTAGTTGCCTCCGAAACGTCCATATTAAATACTTTTTGTCTAAAAAAAGTGGGTTTTTCTTAGCGAGGTATAGTATGATAGATGAGGAAGAGAAGCTAAGGAAAGAATGCAGGAAGGAGCGAAAAGAAGAATGAGAATAAACTGGAATAAAGAATAAATGCGGTAACTGATTGAAATAAATATTTTAAGAGTACGGTAAAGAGATAAAAGCTGGGAATGCTAGAAAGACTTAGATGAAATGACAAAAAGAATAGTTGATGGTTTTAGGAATTAAATGAGGGCCTGAAAAGTGATAGAAGGAAGGAGCTAAAGGGGTAAATTAAATAAAGAGAGAGAGAGAGAGAGAGAGAGAGAGAGAGAGAGAGAGAGAGAGAGAGAGAAAGAGAGAGAGAGAGAGAGGAAGTTAAGATAGGTAGAGAAAAAAAGAGAAATAAGATTGGAATGAATGGAGAGGAATGGAACAGAAAGAGAGAAAGTTTGCCAGGGAGGAAATATCAGTACTCTCTTGGGAAGGAAAGTATGAGCGGAGGAAGGGATTAGGGGGGGGGGGAGGGGGCGGGGGTGAAGAGGGGTCGAGGGGCGTTCTTTATAGCCCATTGTGGAGTGCTGCCGCTTTCCAACCCCCCCCCCCTCCCCCCCTTAAAACCCAACCCACAAACCAAACCACCCCAAACCCCTTTCCTTACCTCCCATCCATAAACCCAACACACCAGACTCATTTCCTTAGTACCCATCCTTCTCCACCCTCTACTTTATTCTCCCTGCTTACGACCCGGCTTCTTACCTACTCACACACACACACACACACACACAACACACACACATAGGCTACATATACACACAACCGCAACACACACTCACACACATACATACATAAACGCACACAAACTCACACACACATACTGTACATACACGCACACAAACGCAACACACACACATAGGCTACATACACACACAAACGCAACATACACACACACACACTCACATATACACGCACACAAACGCAACACACACACTCACACACTTTTTACACGCACACACTATCCCTCCTGGCTTGCTTGACCTGACGAAGGGAGAAGGATGGAAGCATGAAGGTAGTATAGGTGGAGTCGCCATTAGGACCTGATTTGTGAAGCCACCTATCTGTCATTTCCGGCGCCTTCAAGATGGCGAATTCCTTTGTATGTCAGGTCAGAAGTCCACTTTTACTGAAACATATATTGGTGTCCGCCATATTGAAGGCGCCGAAAATGACAGTTCGGCGGCTTCACTTAATTCCCCTGGATTAGTGAGCCATGGCGACTCCACCTATACTACCTCCATGGATGGAAGAAGGTGGGTGGAGGGAGGTGGAAGGGGGGGGGGGGTAAGCAATTGAAAAAGTGTGGCTAAAAATGTCTGTCAATAAAACATCCTTATGGAAGCAGTGGACCATTCCCTGTCTGAGGAACCATCTAGTTTTTATATTTTATTATTTACTTTGTGTATTTTTATATTTCCCGATGTGTGTACGAGCGTAGAAATGTACTTTGTAGGAGCCTGTGTGTGTGTGTGTGTTATTGTGTGTGTGTGTGTCCAGGAGCCATTGAATCTGTTAAAGGTCATTGCTTATGCATCCTTTGAGTACCATCGGTCCTCTTTATATATTCTATTTTTTTCAATCCGGGAAGCGGGAGTCATCGATTTTGCTAAAGTCCTTACTCTCTGTATGCCTGTATGGTACTCGTAGTCTGAACCGTGTTGGTTGAGTTGTACAAGCAACTTCACCATATTATGTACAGCCACAATCAAATATCCACCGACACTTTCCTTCCATCGTAGTAAATATCTTGGGAATAAAAACAACACGTGTATGATTTTGCAGCACCTCATAATAATAATTGAGGGGGTTGAATTGACGTAAGGTGTTATATGATTATATTTTGATATGATAATGATTTATTTGCACGATGGAAGGAAAGTGTCGGTGGATATTTGATTGTGGCTGTACAGTACAACAACAATAACAAAACTGCACTTATGCATTTTATACATTACATGGATATGATGTTCTTTCTTTTCTTTCAGGTAATTAATTATTTGTTTGTTCAGTTCTATGTTGTCTGACTACGTATATGTAAGTAACAATTTAATCACATTTCCTGTTTCTTAAGTGTACCTTACCTTGAACTCTCCTATAAGCTTCTTCCTTACTTATTTTTGTCTTTTGTTTGCCTCCACTTTGCCCCACTTTGAACCTTATTCCCCTTTGTTTTCACTTGTTTCACTTTCTCTTCATTTGTCTTCACTCTGTCTTCATTTTACCTCACCTTGAACCTTATTCCCCTCTGTTTTCACTTTGTTTCACCTTCTCATCATTTTCTCTTCATTTTGTGTTCACTCTGTGTTCATTTAACCCTACCTTGAATATTATTCCTATTTATCTTCACTTTACCCTTCCCTTCCTTTCACTTTCCCACCTCTTATTACTTCCGTACATTATCTTTAACTTTCCTGTGTACCGTAAAATATGTCATTTTGGCATTTCAATTGATTCCACTTCTCTCTTCTCCCTTCCCAACACTCCCTCATTACAAGTTACTCTCGCTGCCCTTCCTCTCATTTTACCTTGTCTACTTCCTTCCTCACTTCTTAATTTAACTTCTCCCATTCTCGGATGATTCTCCCTGTACTCTTCACCATCATCTTGCCCATGGAGGTAGAATCATGATCTTTCCTCTCCCCCCACCCTTTCTCTCTCTTACTCTCACTCCCCCGTCCCCTCCCTTTTACTCCAACCTTGCCAGCTCCTCCTCCAGCAAGACATAATGAGACTGACCCCCTGGTAGGCTGCGTGTCCAGATAACACTAATCTTGCACCGACCCCTTCCCTCAAGATACTGTAGTTGGTTAGGCTCGTATTCCGCCTCGGTGCTCATTGCCTCAGCGACCGGTCTTACCTCTCATGTCTGCTTCAGTTTGGTCATTCTTGATTGAATTTATGTTGTCACTTTTCAAGTCGTTGTCGTCTTCTTATATATCATATTATGTTGTATTTCATATTGTTTAGTGAATAATAATAATGTCCTTTTATATTTTTTTTTTTCTCTTATAGTATTATAATGTTATGTGCACAGTATTGTGTTCTGACAAAATTTGCATGTTAACACAATATACCCAAATTATTAGCTTCCAGTGCGATATAAAAAGGTGTTGTGGTAGGATATAAGCACCATCATCAGTTTACTATTTACCTCTGAAACTTATGGTGGTATTATTAAACAAAACGAGAGAGCAAGTGCACCATGCTTACGTTGTGAATTTAAATAAAGGTTAACGCTTGGGGAAAACTACAGCCACTTTAAAAGGGCACCCATGATACGTTGGGAAGATGTAGTAGACTGGTGGGAAGTGCAATATTATACCTCCCCTTGAATTAATACAACATAACCTGTATCGCACTGGCTGTTTCTTATCTCTGTTTTCTTCTATGTGACAACAAGAGATTTTCGGTCTAGTATAGTCTATTGTTTGGTGCTTTATATCCTCATCACATATCCTGTATTTATCATCACATCCTTTTAAAGAGAAACACCAATGCCACTGCTCTCTTTTACATCAATACATGGGATTTCAAAGAACTGCCTCACCAGTCGTCTATCTCGGTCCCTCCACTGTCCCTCCATCCCCTCCACTGTCCCTCCATCCCCTCCACAGTCCCTCCACCACAGTCCCTCCACTGTTCCTCCATCCTCTCCACTGTCCCTCCATTCCATCCATCCCCTCCATACCCTCCACTGTTTCACTACTATAACTTCCTCTCTTCCCGGACGTGGCCATTCTTGTTCCTTGTATGGCTGTGCTGGGAATTGATTAGCTTGGATGATGGAGAAGAATATTAATGAAGAGTGGAGGGACAGGACAGGAGTTGGTGAGAAGTAGAAGGAAGTAGTGGAGAGGAAGATTGGAAGTAGAAGAGGGGAGGGGGGGGGATTAAATGAGGCAGGAGATGGAGGAAAGTGGGGGAAGAAGGGGGTTTTGGGGTGCAGTAGAGAGAGAGCATGGAGGTAGTATTCTACCTCCATGAGAGAGAGAGAGAGAGAGAGAGAGAGAGAGAGAGAGAGAGAGAGGGAGGGAGAGAGAGAGAGAGAGATTGTAAAAATTTGCTTTCCTAAAGTCGGGGATTTTTTTGTTGCTGCTATTTATTTCGCTTCTAGTGAAATTTATACTGAATGTGATTATGTGGTGGTCGTTATTTCTAAACTCATCACCTACATTAATATTATCTACCAAGTCGTCTGTTGTTGCAAATACTAGGTCAAGAACGTTATTTCCACGAGATGGACCATGAATAAATTGGATAAGGGAGCTCTCTTGTAAGAGAGAGAGAGAGAGAGAGAGAGAGAGAGAGAGAGAGAGAGAGAGAGAGAGAGAGAGAGAGAGAGAGAGAGAGAGAGGCAAGGTAAGGAGGCAGGGAACGAGGAACAAAGAGGGAGGTAAGAGAGAAAATAGGATTAATTCACGAGAGGAGGGATATAGATATACAGAGAGGAAGGTGGGTAAAAGTTGGACGAGTGAAAGAGAAACAGAAAAGGAAAAATGGGAAAAGAGGAATGAGAAGAGGAGGACTGTAAGGAAGGGGGAAGAGGGGGGATGGAAGGGAGGGAGTTGGAAAGAAGTAGGAAATAATTGAGAGGGAACAGAGAGAAGGAAGAGAGAAGTGTGTGTGTGTGTGTGTGTGTGTGTGACCTGTAGATGGGCGGGGCAGTGATCCACTACACCGGTCCTACTGGGGTCACCGCCCTCTCATCCCACTCACCCCGCCCTCTCACCCCACTCACCCGCCCTCTCACCTGCTCTCTTACCCATCTTACACACCCTTTCATCCTGCACTTACTCTCCTCTCACCAGCCCTCTCATTCCACTCACCCTCTCTTTCTTTACAGTCGAATACCAGCCCACTTAAACCATTAACCAGACTGTCCTCTTGTTTTTCGCATCCCTCTCATCCTACTCGATTTGTAGCCCACTCGCTGGCCCCTCTCACTTTCCTTGTTGCTCATCTTACTTACTCTTTCCTCTCACTCCTCTAATTTTCACATAAACGTCTCCTTTTGATTATCTACTTTAGCTATTTTAATTCCTCATAATATAAGATTAACCAATTTGTGGCTATCATTTCTTTTTAACTCATTCACTCACTATACAATTTTAAAGCAAGATAAGTGTTACATTGCTTTGAATTTTACTAGGTTCACTGACCACCCTTTAAAATTTAAATATTAAAGGTTAAACCTGAAAGAACAAACACCTCTTGTTTATCGTTGCGTCCATTATGGGTTAAAATTCATATTAAAAAAAAAGTTACGGAATTGGTAAAAAAAAACTGAAGTGTGTAGTAAAAGTGGGAAGGAGCTAATGGAGTATGTGTAATTGTAGGTGTGTGATTCTAAGACACTCCTCTGCTTCAAAGAGGGATTTTCACTTGAATGTTTCCCACAACTCCAAAGGAAACTTCTGTAAGACAATCTAACTACAGTCTGGGATAACTATTTCCTTTCACAGCATATTAAGTGGCCTTGGTGTTACCAGATAAGTGAAGGCTTCTGATTCATTTAAACTTCACCAAAAATAGAAAAAAAGACCTTGGCTTCAGTGAGACAATGTGCTTCTTGACATATTGTGGAATAACCATTAGCATATATACCTTTCCTAAAACTGCTGAAATTGTCAATACTTTAAATCCGTTGACTCTCTCTCTCTCTCTCTCTCTCTCTCTCTCTCTCTCTCTCTCTCTCTCTCTCTCTCTCTCTCTTGTCGTGGCTGTGGTGCGTGAAGCGTGACGTAATACACAACATTCCTTTATAACCGGAGACGCCTGTGCTCTTGGTTTGCTGTCTGTATTGTGATGTGACGTAATGAACAACGAACGCTACACAACGGATTACACAACTTACATTCTTCCGTCTGCATTGTACAGGCATAGAGCGAGCTTGTTATTAAGTAAGAGAAAAATGTCAGCTGTCCAGTTATTGATAAATTATATTGGCATCTTGCTAGGAACGAGGATGAGACGGAATGAAAACTAAAGGCTAGAGTAACAACAAATGGTACTGCTGAGTGAAAGGGAGGGACGATTGACTTCATCCTTGTCATTATCATTATCGTCAGGCTTGTTAGTTCAAATTGTAGAGATGGACAAAGGCCTCTCGCAACCTTCTCTCTCTCTTTCTCTCTCTCTCTCTCTCTCTCTCTCTCTCTCTCTCTCATCCCGTTTTATTCTGCAGTCTCCTCTCTCCGTTATGTTTCCAATCTGCTTGGTTTGAATTGTTCCTTGATTGGTGTCTTTCATCCCTGCGTTGTCGTCCATCTATCATTCTATCTGTCCAGCCCTTATCATGTTTGTATACGGTCACTTCAACAAGTGATGACAGATCGTATACTAAGGCATAATTATAGTCAGAAGTTAGAACACAGGAGAATAGGAGCCTTTGGAGAACTGAAGACTATGAGAACTCCTCCAAACCGTGCTATGAAACAGATGCTAGGAAGTACGTGTGTTGCTTTAAGAGGACTGGCGGGTTATTTTTCCTTAAGGCCGTGCAAGAGAAGAAGAAAAAAAATACCGTGGGTGTACTGTACTTTGGTTTATAGTATATTGTAGCGTGCAGGACACACACACACACACACCTGCTGCTGTTGCTGCTCCCTTACAACGGATAGCGGGATCAGACAGACACTTCCCGACAACCCACACTTTCTTTTCCTTCCCATTCTCTTTTTATTTTTATTGTGCCACGGTTGAGTCACGTCCTTCCTCTTTTGGGATCCTCTCCTCGTGACCTGTTTCCGCCTTCATGCTGTGTTGTGTTGTGTTGTGTTGTGTGTTGTGTATAATTACTATGTGTTGTAATATGTATAATTACTGTGTGTTGTGTTGTGATGTGTATAATTACTGTGTGTTGTGTTGTGTTGTGATGTGTATAATTACTGTGTGTTGTGTTGTGATGTGTATAATTACTGTGTGTTGTGATGTGTATAATAACTGTGTGTTGTGTTGTGTATAATTACTGTGTGTTGTGTTGTGTTGTGATGTGTATAATTCCTGTGTGTTGTGTTGTGTATAATTACTGTGTGTTGTGTTGTGTATAATTAATGTGTGTTGCGTTGTGTTGTGTATAATTACTGTGTGTTGTGTTGTGTTGTGAAGGAGCAGCAGCAGCAGGAAGGAGAGTAATTGTATGGAAGGCGATGGATCAATTTACTGTGAATGATGATGTAACTGTGACGGGAACCTCACTATATAAGGCTTCACAACTCAACGTGACAGTGAAGGAAGTTGTAGTAATATGTAGTTAGTGGCAGTGGGTGAGGTTAGTTAAATGTACTGATAAAGTTAGTGTAATATGGTATGTAGTTAATGGCAGTAGGAGAAGTTGGTTAAATGTACGAATTAAGATAGTGTATAATACATAGTTAGTGGCAGTGTATGAAATTAGTTACATATAAAGATGAGGTTACTGCCTCTATACTTTGTAGATATTGAAGTTACCATATTATAGTAGTAGGTGGATGAGAGTGAAGTTACAAATACGTATAAAATTGTTGTTTATGATATAATTTGCACAGTGAACGAAGTTACAGTACCATAACAGTAAATAGCAGTGAGTGAAGTTACATGTATCGGTATGTATGTATGAAGTCATACAGGAGTGGCAGTGAAACCACCACACTTTTGATATTAACTATACATGTTCTCCTTCAACGAAACCCACCCTGCCAGATACATTATTCATGTATTTATTATTTTCAATTTTAATATTATTTTTATTATAATTATAATTATAACAATAATAATAATAATAATAATTATTATTATTATTATTATTATTATTATTATTATGAATTATTATTATTTGTATTTTATTTATTATTTTATTTTTTTACTGTCTGGTATTTTGGATATAAAGTTTGAGGTGTTATCTATCAAGGTATAATTTTGGGTTGAATTGGAGGGCTACTGATTCCTCAAAACTATGCCACGCAACAGACTACTGTAATATATTTAAGGAGAGATTTTTTTTTTTGTGAATTGAAAAGTCTCTGATAACTATGCCAGAAAACAGAGGCCCTCAGTGGTACTAATACGGGATGTTGTGTTTCGTGGCATAAGGTGGAGGAATCACAGACCCTCCAATTCACCAACAATAGAATCTAACCTTAATAAGTTATTGGGTTATTTGTTTCTACGCATTAGTCTGGAGGCATCGATAGCTTCCAATATTGTAGTAGCTCCTTATTAATTAAACGATAATTATGTGTTGTCTTTGTCGTCACCGGATATTTGTAATGACTTTTTTGTTACATCAGCCATTGTGTGTGTGTTTGTGTGTGTGTGTCTGTGTGTGTGTGTGTGTGTGTGTCCTTTAATCATATTTAATGTATATCTGTGTCAGTGTGTTTGCGAGTAAGGGTCTGTGTATTTGCGTGTGTGTGTGTGTACTTGAATCATATTTAATGTAAGACTGTGTCAGTGTATTTGCGCGCGCGTGTGTGTGTGTGTGTGTGTGTGTGTACTTGAATCATATTTAATGTAAGTCTGTGTCAGTGTATTTGCGTGTGTGTGTGTGTGTGTGTCCTTTAATCATATTTAATGTATGTCTGTGTCAGTGTATTTGCGTGTATTTGCGTGTGTGTGTGTGTGTGTCATAATTAATGTATGTGTGTGTGTGTGTGTGTGTGTGTGTGTGTGTGTGTTCATCTGGTTAGTAAGGGAGGAGATAACCAGGAGAGATACCCTTGATGTGCTTGGCAGTGGAACCTTTGTATGATGTAATGTATGTATGTATGTAAGGTGAAGCTGGAACAAAGGGAATACAAAAGGAAGAGTACAAAAGGGAATACAAAGAGAGAATACAAAAGGGAGGACGAAGAGAATACAAAAGGAAGAGTACAAAGAGAGAATACAAAAGGGAGGACGAAGAGAGAATACAAAATGAAGAGTACAAAAGGGAATAGAGAGAGAATACAAAAGGAAGAGTACAAATGGGAGGACGAAGAACAAAGGAAGTACGAAGGGGAAAATACAAAGAGAGAATACAAAAGGAAGAGTACAAAAGAGAGGAGGAAGAAAGAGTACAAAAGGAATAGTACAAAAGGGAATACAAAAGGAGAGTACAAAAAGGAATACAAAGAGATAATACAAAAGAGAGAATACAAAAGGGAATACAAAGAGAGAATACAAAAGAAGATTATAAAAGGGAATACAAAAGGAAGAGTACAAAAGAAAATACAAAGAGAGAATACAAAAGGAAGAGTACAAAGGGGAATACAAAAGGAAAAGTACAAAAGGAAGAGTTCAAAAGGGAATACAAAGAGAGAATACAAAAGGGAATACAAAGAAAATACAAAGAGAGAATACAAAAGGGAATACAAAGAGAGAATACAAAAGGAAGAGTACAGAAGGGAATACAAAGAGAGAATACAAAAGGAAGATTACAAAAGGGAATACATAGAGAGAATACAAAAGGGAATACAAAGAGAGAATATAAAAGGAAGAGTACAAAAGAGAATACAAAAGGGAATACAAAGAGAGAATACAAAAGGAAGAGTACAAAAGGGAGGATGGAGAGAATACAAAAGGGAATACAGAGAGAGAATACAAATGGGAGGACGAAGAACAAAGGAAGTACGGAGGGGAAATACAAAAGGAAGAGTACAAAGGAGAAGCTAAAATACAAAAGAATACAAAGGGAGAGCTAAAATACAAAAGGAGATGACAAAGGAAGAATACAAAAATGGAGGCGAGAATACAAAGTAAGAGTACAAAGGAAGGAAGCTGTACAAAGGAAATACAGAGGGAAGATTACAAAGTGATTAAAATTTTACAGGGAGAGTACAGCAGAGGAAATACAAAAAGGGAATAGTATATTAGTAGGAATACGAACTAAAAGGTACAAAAGAAAGGAGAGAGAGAGAGAGAGAGAGAGAGTTACATAGAAACACAGACCACAACAGACTTTGAGAGAGAGTGTGAGAGAGCGTGTGTGTGTGTGTGTGTTTATAATGAAGGTGTGTTATCCCTGACCGTGTGTATGTTTGTTTACCTAAGGAAAGGCATGAGTGGAAGTGATAGTGAAGGTGATAGTGAAGGTGTGCTTTCTGATAGTGACACAACGCTAGGCTCAGCAGGTGAAGTGGTGTGTGTGTGTGTTGAGAGCTACTTATGGTGATGGTGAAAAACGTTATTGATGGTATAGTGTGTTATTGATGTTATAGTGTGTTATTGATGGTATAGTGTGTTATTGATGTTATAATGTGTTTTTACTTATACTTGTTTATATACTCATTCATTTTATACATTTGTGAATTAATGTCTTTGCATTATCTATCATTTAATACATTCTTTTAATTTTCTTCCTTGCTCTTTCTACCGTCTTCTCACTCATCCACCGTTTCTCTCACTGGCAATATTTTCTTCCCCATGTTCATTCCTCTAACCCCCTTACCACTTTCCTCTCCCACTCATCCTCCACCACCACCTCTCTCTCCTCCTTGACATACCTGACCCTTAACCCTAGAGGTGTTGCTCGAGTGTGGCCCTGAGTAGGAGGGGGGGGGGTTGAGGGGGAGTACTAGGATGAAGGAAAGGGAGAAGGGTGAAGGTGGGGGGGGGGGAGGAGGAAGAGATGGAGGGTGAGGTGAAGGAGGAGGGAGAAGAATTAGTGCCACCAGTGCCTTGTGAGGGTGTGCCGGGGGTGGAGCAGGACCTTGGCACTGCTCCTTCCTCAAGTCCTACTTCAGCTAGTGCCGTGAGGACACATTAAGTACTAAATACTGAAAAATATAAGCCAAGGACATCATGTACGATAGTTAACGTCAATACGATAAGAACAAATGCATATACAGATGACGCACCATTCACTAAATACTGGAAAATATACAGCAAGCAAAAGATATGATTTATGATAGTTAACGTCAATACCATAAGAACAAATGCATATACAGTAGAAACAGAGGTTATGCATAGGTTATTAATAGAGTTAGAAATTATATCAGTGAACTTATAAACAACAGCGCTATATTATTACTAGATAACTGAAAATATAATCCAAGGACTTGATATACGATACTTACGTAAATACCATAAGAGCAAATGTAGACTGTACAAATAGAGTTAGGAAATGTATATCAGTGAACCAATATCGCCCAGTGTTTCAGTCCTACAAAACATATTGATGTATTGATGAGTGAAAGTAACAGAAAACAAATCAGAAGTCGCCAGTCCAAATTTAGTGAATCAGAAATATATCGATTATATATTATTATATTTAAAGGAGTTGAGGAGTAATAGAACAAAATATAGAAAACTGACGTGGAATGAAAGTGTAATTACAGTATTACGTTGAGTGATATAATTAGACAAGAGTAAATAGTGTGTTTATATCGCAACTACATGTATTATATATAATTCCTCTCGCTCTTCACACACTCATTTAGAAGGAAATCAAGTGTGCCATTACGTTAAGATGTTTTGGGTTAATTAACATATATTGATGAAATGGTGTGTTAAGAGTTTATTCCCTGACTGTATTGCTTAAGGGGGTGCGGGAATATGGGGACAGGCTTGGGGGGGGGTGCGGGGGGTTTTGGAGGTGCGGGAGTAGGGGGACAGGCTTTGGGGGGAGGGTTAGGGGGGTGCGGGAATAGGTTACAGGCTTTCTACCCACCCCAAGCCTGTCCCCCTATTCCCGCACCCCCCAGTCCCCCCCCCTCTAGCCTGTCCCCTACTCCCGCACCCCCTTAATGCTTTATGGTTGTTAATGGTAGGTATAACCATAGTCCAATTAGTGGTTTAATGAAAGGGGAACCAAGGGTGATTAGTAAGTGATTAAGGAAGTGATTAATTAGGAAGTTTGTGAGTAGTAAGTACAGTCGGCAGCAGAAGTCGTGTCGCCACATCTGCCAAGTCATGAAGTACTGTATGGAAATATATAATACTGTATGCCTAAGCTTCACAGGGCTCGTAAAATGAAAAGCCAGTGTAATTTACTCATTTTCCCCCTGGATATTGTAATTCTGTGTGTGTGTGTGTGTGTGTGTGTGTGTGTGTGTGTGTATGTGTGTGTGTGTGTGTGTGTGTGTGTGTGTGTGTGTATGTGTGTGTGTGTGTGTGTGTGTGTGTATGTGTGTGTGTGTGTGTGTATGTGTGTGTGTGTTTAAAATTCTGTATGGTGAATGTGGTGGTTCGATGATAATCCTTTATTTACGTAATCCTTCAAGAAACGCTAAGTGAGGCGACACTATACTTCTGCCGTCGACTGTACGTACATGTTGAAGATGTTAGTTGGTGTGGTGTACGTACATCTTTAATTAAGAGGGGAGTACAGATTATTCCAACAAGCAACAGTCCACCATTATGTTTGTCAATGTGCTCCTGTTTCCTGGCACGGCACTCCAATTTACCAAACGTAAACATACATATATTCCCTTAATGTAATATATATTTTATTTCATTGACTAAAAGTAGGATTACGTTACACAAACACCCATGATTTTAAAAGTAGCCAATTTAACCCTAGAATGAAAGTTGAAGGCCTGAGAGCGAAGGAAATGGTTGATAATGATGATAGTGATGGTGGTAATGGTAGTGATAGTAATGGTGGTGATGGTGATAGTGATAGTGAGAGTAATGGTGGTGATGGAGATGGTGATAGTAATGGTGGTGATGGAGATGGTGATAGTAATGGTGGTGATGATGATAGTGATAGTGAGAGTAATGGTAGTGCTGGAGATGGTGATAGTGATGGTGATAGTAATGGTGGTGATGATGATAGTGATAGTGAGAGTAATGGTAGTGCTGGAGATGGTGATAATGATGGTGATTGTGATAGTGATGGTGAGGGTAATGGTGGGGATAATAGAGAATGCGATAATGATGTGTTAGAAATTTTGGCGATGGTGAAATTAATGATGATGATAGTGATGACGAGGGTAATAGTGTGTTGATATATATAGAGGTGGTGATAATGATGATATTAGTAGTGGTGGTGGTGGTGGTGGTGGTGGTGGTGATGGTGATGATGGTGGAGTGGGTTAAGAGGTTGGTTTATGAGACACCATTATCTTTGACGAACACCATACCTTGTTCTCTCTCTCTCTCTCTCTCTCTCTCTCTCTCTCTCTCTCTCTCTCTCTCTCTCTCTCTCTCTCTCTCTCTCCGTGCCGTGAGAATAACCAAGCGAAGGTAAAACAAGAAGAAAAAAAAACTACACAGTCCAGTTATTTCCACAGTGAATGCGTCCGTTGTGTGTGTGTGTGTGTGTGTTGTGGCGTGAGGGGTTATCAGGTGACCGCTAGAGGTATAGAGTTGGAGGAAGGGAGAGAAGGGAAGGAGGAGGGAGAGGGAGGGAAGGAGAGAAGGGACAGAGAGGTGGAGGGAGTGAGGGGTATGGTATTGTACTGTACGAATAAGTTGGAGAGAGAGAGAGAGAGAGAGAGAGAGAGAGAGAGAGAGAGAGAGAGAGAGAGAGAGAGAGAGAGAGAGAGAGAGAAAAAAATTATATGAGAAAGACCTTAAGCAGCACATACAGTATATATAGGTTAGATTGTGGCAGGAATATATATTTTTTTTAACACTTGACATACTGATTAACTAACAATGTGACTGAAAGAAAAGCGTCGTTGTAGCCTATCAGTAATGAAGGTTTTTGTTGCACACGTAGAGAGAGAGAGAGAGAGAGAGAGAGAGAGAGAGAGAGAGAGAGTGTGTGTGTGTGTGTGTGTGTGTGTGTGTATACTGGTCTTTGTTGTGGTTGGAGATGTGTTGGCAGGGAGTGAAGGGTGAGGGAAGCTGGAGTGAGAGAGAGAGAGAGGAGAGGTTGTGGGGCGATGGAGGAGGGAGTTACTGCCTGCCCGGTGTGTGTGTGTGTGTGTGTCCAAAGAGGGAAAGAGTAGGAGGGAGGTCGTGTCTGGAATATATCACCCCCTTCCCTCTCGACCCCCATACATTGAGAGAGAGAGAGAGAGAGAGAGAGAGAGAGAGAGAGAGACTAAAGTGTGGTATCCTATTCTTCTGTATGGGATATGAGAGTTGTGGGTTGCATGTTGGATACGAGACTAAAGTGTGATGTCATGTTTTTCTCTATATATGACATGAGAGGGTCGAATTGTGGTTTGCATGTAAGATACAAGACGAAGGTGTATATTTTTCTATGGGATATGAGAGCCGAGTTGTGGGATGAGTGTATAGGATACGAGACTAAAATAAGATATAATTTTTCTGTATGTATTATGAGAGAATCGAGGTATGGTATGAGTGTATAGGATAAAAGATTAAAGTAAGATATATTTTTCTCTATATGTGTTATGAGAGAATCGAGGTATGGTATGAGTGTATAGGATAAGAGATTAAAGTAAGATATATTTTTCTCTATATGTGTTATGAGAGAATCGAGGTGTGGTATGAATGTATAGGATACGAGACTGAAGGTGTGGTGGGTTTGTTGTCTTGGTAGCTATAATTATAGATGGTCTGGCCACAAGCAATAACGGTCATCATACTCTCTAGTCCAGCAGCAGCTTAACCCACCAGTCTAGCAGCTTCACCATCAGGCCAAAGATGCTTCACTACCGGTACTCTCAACACCACAACCAATATTATCACACTATTATAATTATCATTTTTGCTGCTGCTACTGCTTCTAACATCTTTGTTGTTACTACTGTACTATTAGGCTACCCTTTACATCTTTGTTGCTTCTTCCCTAAACATCATTATCACTACTACTATTTATATTACTGCTGCTACTCCTTACATCATTGTCACTGCTACCACTACCTTTACTTCATTATTACTATTGATCATTATCATTATCACCTTCACCCGCACCTGCATCTCTGACTGGTACTTGGTACAAGCGAGAGCATTAAGCGCTCACACGCACCGACATTCTTCCAGAGAGAGAGAGAGAGAGAGAGAGAGAGAGAGATATTGGCATAGAATGTATCACTGAAGAAGAAATTATATGAACTCAACTCTGTGTGTGCGGCGGGGGGAGGGGTACGACACAAGCATGCACGCATTCAACCAGGAGTGACGGAAGCAGAGGGAGAGATGAGGGGGATGGGTTGGATTGTGCCGTTGACAAGGTGGGAACTTTCTCTATCATAGAACAAGCTGAGTTTTACAGCGTGAGAGAAGAAGACATAAACAATACACACAGCAGAATCCAACACTGCACTCGTCAATACCAGTCCCATCACGCAACATACAAGGTTTCTGTAATAATAAATTACATTTTGTGTTCCGGATTCACAGAGTTCACGGATGAGGGTGAGGGACGGTCGAACGTTTGTTGATCGGTGTACAGTCTGATGCAAAAACCGTGTCCATTCATGGTCTGTGTATAGTGCTTGTCTTGTGGTGTGTGTGTTTGCGCGTCAAAGAAAGAGAGATAGAGTGGCAGGGGTAGTATAATGCAGGTGTGTAAAGTTACCGCCCTTTGAATAAACCTGTGTGTGTGTGTTTGTGTGTGTGCATGTGTGTGTCAGAGAGTGAGTGAGTGTGACAGGGGTGGTATACTGCAGGTGTGTAAGGTGAGCACACTGTGGGTAAACCTGTGTGGCCTACTCTGACAGTGAGAGGGGCCCGGGAGGTGGTTGGGAGGGTTGGGAAGCAGAGTAGAGGGGAGGGGGAGGTGGAGAGGAATGGTGGTGTAAGGAGAGTAAGGGGAACAGGGATAAAATAAGGAAGAGAGGCTAAGGGTAAGAAGGGACTAAGGAATGGCTATGTGGAAGGGGAGAATGGGATGGGAAGGGAGGAAGAGAGAGAAGGAGGGAGGAATGTATGGGGAGGCGAGAGAGGAACTTAGGGTTTGGGTGGAAAACGGAGGGAGAAAGAAGGGAGGGGAAAGGAGAGGAGAATTTGAAAGAGAGAAAAGGTAGAGTGGGAGACCGATAAGGAGAGAGGGTGGATAAAGAAAATATTTAGGGAAGAGAGGGAGAGGTGGAAGAGAAAAGTGTATAGGAGTGGTGGTAATGAAATAGGAAACGAGGAAAAAATGAAAAGGGGAGAGAGAGAGAGAGAGAGAGAGAGAGAGAGAGAGAGAGAGAGAGAGAGAGAGAGAGAGAGAGAGAGAGAGAGAGAGAGAGAGAAGAGAAAGAGGATGAAGGGTAAAAGAGAGATGTTAGTAAAACCGAGTAACCTGATAGTTTTTTAGTGAGACTCTGGACCTCTCTCTCCCCCCCACACCACACCACAACACACCACAACAAAACACAACATTACCACTTCCACAAACACCACCACCAACACAATCATCACACACACACACACACACACTACGACCCAGGCTCACCACCCTATTAAACACTGACCCAAGCTGACCTGTAGTGGATACCAAGGTCAGAAGGTCAAGCCAACCTCACGATATCACTTTTAACTTCCTGGACACACACACTTTCCACGAGTTTGGTTGGTACACTCAAGAGAAGGATGCATTATCAGTCAGTACACGAAATTTGGATGTGTGTGTGTCTGTGTGTGTGTGTGTGTGTGTTGAGGTGCATATATGTGTTGATGTGTGTGTGTTAGGGGTTGGGGTGCATCTGTGTTGATATATATATATATATATATATATATATATATATATATATATATATATATATATATATATATATATATATATATATATATATATATATATATATATATATTGTGTGTGTGTGTGTTCCCGAGTAAGAACAAGAATGTCATATGCAGGCGTCGCGTGGGTGGTGGATATAAAGGTCGTAATTTGAAACCCATAAGAGTGTGAAGGTGAAATTACCGAGACTTTCATACATGAGAAGTTCACTGACTCTGTAACAACCTTCATGTCTCTACATACAGCACAAATATATGTATCCTTAAGTGGGGGAAGTACTGTGTTGGTAAATCTGGAGCAACTGATTTCTTCAGACCATTCCAAGCAACAGGACACCATTATTTATGTTCACCTGGTCCTGTTCCCTGGCATTCTTTAGACTTTAGAGGAATCAAGGTGCTCCAATGTACCAAAAGTACAAAAGAAAAAACATATACTGACGACTTAAAGCCAAGGATTCATAAAAAAATAATAGATCCTCCTGGATTGGTGAGAGAGAGGGAAGGATGGTAGTATGAGAGGGGTAAATGACAAAAGAGAGGGGTGAATAGGAAAGGGTTATAAGAGATAGGATAGGGAGTAAAATATAGAAAGAGGAGAATAATAATAAGAGAGGGAGGAGAGGTGGCAGCAGAAGGAAAGAGAAACAGATTATAAGAGAGAGGAGAGGAAGCAAATGCAAAAGAGTTAAAAAAAAAGAGAAACACGAAAAAAAGGCGAGAAAGAAACAAGAGATGAACAAAGTCTGGTGCTGAAAAGTTTGTCTGTGACGTGTGTAGTGTGGAAACTCCAGGTGGTGCAGGTGGAACTTAGGGATGGGACACTGACATACACACATACTATACATACACAGAGGGAAGAAGACACACACACACTCATATACATACACACACCAAGGGGCCACGGACGTACACATACACATTATACATACATGGGAAAACGAACATACACACTTACACGCACACACACACACACACACACACACAGGGGTAACGAATATACAGACTGGTGGAAAAGAAGGTGAAGGAGGAGGAGAAGAAGGGGGAGTCGGTAAGGTTGGTGTGTGTGTAGGGAGGAGGGAGGGGAGGAAGGATGGATGCTGAGTCACTCATTGTAGGTTACTGGGAGAGGTGTTGAGAAGGGTCATAGGGGGTCAAGGGTACGTCTCTCTCTCTCTCTCTCTCTCTACAAAAATAAAAAAAAAATTGACTGGAAAGAGTTCATGCTTTTAATCTTGGTTCCCTAAATATATTATATCTCCAAACTTTTAATGTATGTTTTGAGTAGATTCCACCGTTTATAAATATGGCACATCAATACAGCTGAAAATTAGGGTATTAGGTTTCATAGTCATATGTATTAGTTTGCTTTGCATTTGTTGAAGGAGCTATTATGTATTGAAATGAGGACGATATGAATTATATATAAACACGAATTAATATAATACTGAATTCAGTGTACGTAAAAATAATTCTGGAAACGTGAAACTTATTACCCGTAAACAAATGAATGAATAATTACGTGTGTGCAAACCATGTGTGTGTGAAATAATATATGTGTGTGGAAAAAAACACCTAAAAATAAATCGTCAGTTATACCTGGACTTTACTGGTGGTGAAAATTTCGAAGTGTTATTGAAGGTGAATGTGTAGAAACAATTACTACTATGGGGATGAGAAACACAACCAAAGCATTCATTGTATACGTCACAGTAGGTGAGTAAAGAGAGAGAGAGAGAGAGAGAGAGAGAGAGAGAGAGAGAGAGAGAGAGAGAGAGAGTGGAATTAGTATACACACACAGAGAGAGAGAGAGAGAGAGAGAGAGAGAGAGAGAGAGTGGAATTAGTATACACACACACACACACAGAGAGAGAGAGAGAGAGAGAGAGAGAGAGAGAGAGAGAGAGAGAGAGAGAGAGGAATTAGTATACACAACAAGCACAGTTTACCGAAGGGCGAAAGTGCCATTCCCGACTAACCTTTCACTCGTGACGTCACAGGCGACACTTGTAACGTCACAGGCGTTGGTTTGGCTTGGGGTCTGCTTTTTGGGAGGTTTAAGGGGGTGCGAGAATAGGGGGAAGGGTTTAGGGGGGTGCGGGGGTTTTTGGGGGGTGCGGGAATAGGGGGACAGGCTTGAAGGGGGGGTTAGGGAGGTGCGGGAATAGGGGACAGGCTTTCTACACCCCCAAGCCTGTAACCCTATTTCCGCACCCCCCAACCCCCCCCCTCAAGCCTGTCCCCTATTCCCGCACCTCCCTAACCCCCCCAAGCCTGTCCCCCTATTCCCGCACCCCCCTAACCCCCCCCCCCCAAGCCTGTCCCCTACTCCCGCACCCCCTAACCCGACCCTAGTAATTTGTGGGGGTAGTAAATCTGGAGTAACTGATTCCTCCAAACTATTCTAAGCAACAGCTAGGTCACCATTATTTTTTTCATCTGGTCCTGTTGCCTGGCATATTTTAGAGGAATTAAGGCCAATGTACCAAAAGTGTATTACCCCCCTTTATGGTGATTTTAATTCCTCCCTTCCTCAATGAAAGGTAAACCAGCCATCAGGTCTCAAGGGGCGAGGCAATGGAGAGTCAAAGTTGGTGTTTTGGAAACGAAATTAAATTATATCTTTTGAATTATTAATATATAGACTTTTAAGGATATTTACACACACACACACACACTCTCTCTCTCTCTCTCTTAAAATATGCCCAGATTATTTGTAAAGTAACTACTGAAGCCTTTGAATATGCTTTATACAATTATGCCCTTCATTACACCAAGTTATTTATCTACGACACATTTACCCCCTTAAAAGTTGTTATTCTTCATTTCATATAAGCTGCAACAATAACAGTTAATGCATACTTACGATCGGATGTTAGTTATATTCTGCAGGTTAATAATCCTTCGATATACTGATATGATATACTGTAGGTTAATGGGAAATTCTCTTGTTGGGTCAGATTGGAAGGCTATTGATTCTTCCTAACTATGCCAGAAAACACATGCCTTCAATGACACTAATAAGTGATCTGTTGTTTTTTTTAATCATAGTTTGGAGGAATCAGAGACCTTCCAATTCCCCACCAAAAGAATCTCCCCTTTAAGTACGGTACCTCTGAGATAATGTAAGGTTTGCTACTTAAAATTGCTTAAGTGCCGTTAAAGTCGAGAGTAGTGCATAATTTTTTTAACAGGTAGGCCTTCAAATCGTGTGAGGAGAAGAAAGATACAGGTGTGTTGCAAGTGGTGTTTGTGTTGCATATCACGTGTGCCAAGTGTTGCATGCATTGTCCTATGATTCTGTTGTGTTGTGTTGTGTGACAGATGTTGCATGTTTGTATTCTATTATAGATACAATGTTCGTTTTGTTGTAGGTTTGTGCTGTAGGTGTGTCAGACTGTCAGTTCGTTGGGTTGATATATGATATGCCCTGTGATTTAGATATCAAGTTTTGTGGGTATATACTGTGTTGCAGGTGTGCCATGCATTGCAGATATGTGATGAGAGTGTGTTGCATGTGCGTAATTTGTGTTGGATGGTGTTGCAGATGTGTAATGTGATGAATGGTGTTGCAGATGTGTAAATTGTGTTGGATTGTTTTGCAAGTGTGTAATTTGTGTCGCAGGTGTGTCACTAATTGCAGATATGCGGTGTTGCAGATGTTTAATTTGTGTTGTGTGGTATTGCAGGTGTGGTCCTATTACTACTGGCGGGACTGCAATGGGCTGCAACACAAACCAGCGACCTCCAAGATGACAACACTGAGGACAACACTATACAGGTGAATATGGTAGGCCTATTACACACACGCACACATTTCTGGTAACATAGTAGTATTGGACATGATTTTGGACTTGTATCATTCTTTATTTTTCTGAGGGCAGATTTTTTTTTCCTAGCCATTTGCTACAAATCGCTCATGTGGCATCACTGCTATGGGTGACGTTTGGCATCAAGGCAACTCCTCTCGCCTCCATCAGTTGTGTAAATATTTCTTATTGTTGGTTTCCAGTCGTTCTTGCGCCGCATTTAGGTCCTGGTAGTCTGCTGCAGTCCAGGTTAGGTTAGGTTAGGTTAGGTAAGGTTAGGCTAATTCCCAAATTCCCTATATCCAAGGGAAATGTCACCGGAACTACATCTAGGAAATATAAACACAGCTTATAGCGAGTTGCGGTGGTGCCAAACGTCACCACTCTGCCCCCTCAGCAGGCCGTAGGAAGGTCCCTGGTGTCCCTGGGGTACACCGGCGTAGCACCTGCGGTGTATGGCTTATCGAGTCAGCCTGTCAGATTAGTTGGGGGTGTGCCACTGCTGCCCCCCTGGTAGGCCGTAGGAAGGTCTCCGGTGTCCCTGGGGTACACCGACGTAGCACCTGCGGTGTATGACTCATCGAGTCAACTTGTCAGATTAGTTGGGGGTGTGCCATCGCTGCCCCTCGGCAGGCTGTAGGAAGGTCCCCGATGTCCCTGGGGCACACCGGCATAGCACCGGCAGTCCATACCATTGGTCACAAATCCCCAGGGATGCTCCACGACTTTACCGCAGGTAAACTGGCAGCACCTCTATGACTTACCAGAGACTTATCCCCATGCACATTTTTTACAATGTATATGAATGTTTATATCGCCGGTATATCCTGGATACACCGGTGATTCACTGGCGTTACATCCGCAGTGTTTCTTAAGGTCGGTGGGGTTTTGCAACAGTTTTCTTGCCGGCGGTGAACAAGAATATCGGAGGCAGATCGGGGGCGACTTATTTTTATTTGGGTTGCACAACAAAAAGTTGGGAGGGGCGCCAACTTTTCGTGGCGCGACCCGAACTGCTGGCGAACCACCAAAATGGGTTTGAGTACCCCGTCCACTTCCTGCTGCACAACTGCACCGATGGCTTCATTCGAGGCATCTGTGTATATGGACTTAGGTGCGTGCGGCATAGGGTAAGCTAGGAGTGTGGTGTCTGCCAGTTTCCTCTTGATCGGCCTCTTGTGAAGGCCTCCCCAACCGCGGAAGACCAGACAAGCTTCTTTTGTGAAGCCTTCTTCAGTCCCTTGAGTAAGTCGTGCAGGGGCACGAGGGTAGAGGCGGCATGAGGATTAAACTGGTGGTAGCAGTTAACCACCCCCCAAAATTCCCTGAGTTTCCTGGCTGTCGTGGGTAAGGGGAACTCTCTCATGGCCTCTACCTTCTGCGGTAGTGGGTTGATGCCATTGGGAGTTACGCGGTGGCCGAGGAAGTCGAGGTGGTCTGCCCCTATGACTCACTTGGAGGGGTGAATCTTGAGTCCATACTGCTGCAGGTGGCTGAAGAGTTCACTCAGGTGCTGCTGGTGTTGTATATGAGTGTGTGACACAACCAGGATGTCGTCGATATACACCACCATGTAATCTAAACCCAGCAGCACCTTATCCATGAACATCTGGAATGTCTGGGCGGCATTGCGTAACCCAAAGTTCATGGACGGGAACTCAAATAATCCGAATGGCGTAGTGAAGGCGGTCTTCTTTATATCATCCTCCGCAACAGGAATCTGGTAGAAGGCACGGACCAGGTCGATCTGTACAGCCTTGGAGCTTGGAGTGGAAGTCCAAGACGTGAGGTATTGGGTAACTGTCGGGGATGGTAGCAGCGTTCAGGGCCCTGTAATCTCCGCATGCCCTCCACTCTCCTTCCTGCTGCTTAGGGACCATGTGTAGAGGAGACGCCCACACGCTGTCGAAAGGTCTGGCCACGCCCTGCTGGATCATCATGTGGAACTCCCTCTTGGCTGCCTCCAGGGGCTCAGGGGGTATCCTCCGTGGTTTGGCAAAAACAGGGGGGCCTGTCGTGGTGATAGTGTGGCAGTTACCTGGGTCATGATTGTGTTGTGTGGTGGTAGTGGAGAGTAGCTGTGGATATTCGTGTAGTATGTGTTCGTAGGTGTTAGTGTGTGAAATGTGTGTGATCGTGGGTGTGGCGTGTCGACAGTGTTTGGTGGGGATGGCACCTCTCGTAGGTTGGTGTATAAGGCGTTGTCTTTTGGTGTCTATGAGTAAGTCGTGAGCGGTTAGAAAATCAAGACCCAGGATCGGTGCCCATACGTCAGCCACGACGAATGGCCAAACATATTCCTGGTTAACAAGAGTCACCCCCCTACTCCTCGTACCGTAGGTGGTGATGGGTGACTTGTTAGTGGTAAGGAGGTCTTATGCTGTGGACGCCAAGGAAGTTGTCGCCCGACTCAAGGTCTTCCACCCACAGGAGAGTGCGAGCGGTGTGATGGGGTGAGCTGAAGGTGTTGCCTGGTTGTTGCTGCATGGGTGACAGAGGCGTGGTAGCGAGGTTGGCGGCCATGTTGTAGTCGGTGGCAGGTGGAGCGTGGTGATGTGGCGTCAGTGTGTTGTCGCTCGGCCCTGAGTGTTTTGGTGTGGTGCGGGCGGTAGTGTGGAGGGCGTTGTCTTGCCACCGCCTTACTCATTTCCCTTCGTAGATCTTCCGATCTGGCGGTTGGCAAAAGAACCCCACTGGCATGGGGAGCGGCAGTTACGTGCAGTGTGGCCGATGCACAGTTGGGAGATTTGCCACTGTTGTTGAGGTGTGGTAGAATGTGGTTGTCTTGGTGTTGGAGGAAGTATGCGTGGAGGCGGAGCATACTGTTGGTGTTGCTGAGTCGGCGGTTGTTGGAGGGTGTGTAACACTGTGTTGAGAGCATGCGTTAGTGTGTCGAATTGGTTGGACTGGCGGTAGTGCCTGGTGGTGTTGTGTAGGAAGAGTAAGGTGGGGTAGGGTTGGAGGTAGCACTTGGTGGTGTTGTGTAGGGGGAAGGTGTTGGTACTGATGTTAAGGTGGTGGAGGTAGGTGTTGTTGTGTTGGTGGTAATGATGCCGGTGGAGCGGCGGGTGTGGGCGGCGTGATGACGTTGGCGGTGGTGTGTTGCGAGGGCCACGCGCCGGCTCTGTTGGTGAACGTGAAAATATGGGGGACACAAAGGGAGGGAGGAAGGGGTAGCACGTTGGAATATGGGGAATACGTAATGACAGGGGGTGGTAGGTAGGGGTTAGTATGGAGGAAAGGGTGGAAATAAGGCCGAAAGAAAGTAAGTGGAAGGGTAGGGGAGCGAAAGGAAGGAAATACACGGGGAACGTTATGTTAAGGACAATATATTGGAGGGGGTAGAACACTGGAGAGACGAAATATAAGCAAACAAAAGGAGGGTAAAATGTACGTGTGTGTGGGGTACCTTAGTGTTGAGTTGTGGAGCACGTGGAGCTGGAGTGAAGGTCTCGGTGGAAGCGGCTTGTAGTGCGTAGGCAGCTCGTAGACCATGGAAGGGCGTAGGGTAGCTTGGTTTGCTGAATAATGACTGGTAAATGAGTTGTTTAATTCCGGGGTCACCAATTGTAAACACAAAGGCTTGTGTTACTACCGGAGGTGAACAGACTCGAATACACAGTACAATTTATTCAGTACAAATACAAATAGTAGCACAGTCAATATATGTAGTAGCCAAGCACCTTGTTGTGGTCCAACCCGCCTGCCATGGTGGTATGTAGTATCTTGATGTAGCGTTGGTGTGTGGAGAGAGACACTTGGCATCTTGAGTCTTGATGTCTTGGTGTGGCGTTGGTTTCGGCAGGTTAGCGAAGGAGAACCTTCCAGGTAGAGCACTGGTGAGATAGTGCCGAGGCTCGGCTAGCCAGGCGTCGATCTTGGGCAGACAGACAAGTGAGGTTGATGATGCACGAGCGTCAGACAGGTGAGATATCAGAAGCATAAGGTGCTTGGGTTCACTACAATATATATACAGCAGACAGTACACTACATAAGAAAATAAAAAACATAAGATAGGCTGTTATTATCTGACACCAGTTAAAAATTTATATCATTGCTATTACCACCAATATAAATATTGTATAACTACAAATAGGTTAAAGTAGCCCCTGGCTAGTACTATACAGTGGTAACGCGTTAGCCTCGCATCCGTGAGGTCGGCAGATCGAGCCTCGCCCAGGCCCGAGTTAAAAACTGTTTACTGGAGGGATACTACCATGGTGGGGAGTTGGGCTTGCCCAGAGCCGTAGATATTCTATATCTATGGCTCTGGGCTTGCCTGGCTGATGTTCGGGAGAGTATGTCATCAGAGATAGATACCAGAACTGATACCTTGCAACTTTTTTTTTAGCATCAGTTAATATCATGAAGTGTCATAACCACCCATACAAATACTGTATAACTATAGAAAGGATAAGATATCATCATCTGACACCAGTTTATATCAGTGTCATTACCACCAATATAAATATTGTATAACTATAGAAAGGATTATTAAGGTATTAAGGCAGGAGCGGGGCTGGTCCATCTTCTACTGTAGCTCATAGGATAGTCTCTCGTCTGGGTGAATTGCGCCCCTTTTATTCAGTGTCTCCAGTCTCCCGGATGTGGCGTTGTCACGTGACCCAGTGCATCACCTGGTGTGCTGCACCCATATGAATCATACCTGGGAGAAGGAAAGGAGGCTGGCGCCTGGCATCCCAGAAGGGGATTAAGCTGCGATAGGGGATAGGATTAGCGTACCCGCCAGACTGTGGCTGTCTGAGGCCGGGAAAACTACAAAGGAATGAGTGGTGCATATGGCGCCACTACAGTATCATCATCTTTGGTGTAGGTTACTCCCTCAAGGAAGAGCCTGCAGACAGTTGGCTCCTGTTTGCTGATGACGTGTCTGATTGTTCCAGCAAGCACATCCAGTAAGTGCGTCTATGCAATGATTGGTGGATACAAGTATTTATTCATTATAAATATAAGGTGTACTATATCTGCAGTAGTGGTGTGGTGGTGTGGTATGTTACAACGTCTGTGTGGATTGCTGTGCTTGGTGGGTTCGAGGCTCCGAAAGGCATATGTATATCTTTAATGGAAATTTCCTGGCAAAGTGATTGTGCTTGACGTTAGGTTAGGTTAGGGTGGAGATAAGGGGAAGGGACTTATCAGTATGGAATACTAGCCGATTCCTTCACACAACTTTAATTCATATTGTAATTATACAGGGTGTATCGCAACGTATATAATTAAATTACACCAGAGATATAAAATATAATTTTGAGTATATTTTGTTCTATAAAGTATGCTGTGTGTGATCTCAGTAAAGTACAATGAATACTGATAAAAACTATTTTAACTTGTGTTGTCAAATGGCAGTGAGCTTCGGAGGGAGTGGTAGCCTAATATTGTTTTGGGACCAAAGAGGCCTTATTTATCTCATCTTAATAAGTTTTATCATGATTGCAATATTTATGTGATGTTCTATAACGTACATTGAATCATATTTTCAATGCAGAGGGATAATACCAGGCTCCTATAAATAATATTCGACGAAATATGATTAATATCTTTTGGAGGTTAAGTAAACTCATCCAACATAATGCAACCTGCAAGCCTGAACATTTCCCTACATTTCACGGATTTTCTTATTATACAGGCCTGGTATTATCCCTCTGCATTGAAATTATGATTCAATGTACGTTATAGAACATCACATAAATATTGCAATCATGATAAAACTTATTAAGATGAAATAAATAAGGCCTCTTCGGTCCGAAAACATATTAGGCTTCCACTCCCTCCGAAGCTCCCCGCCATTTGACAACACAAGTTAAAATAGTTTTTATCAGTATTCATTGTACTTTACTGAGATCACACACAACATACTTTATTGAACAAAATATGCTCAAAATTATATTTTATATCTCTGGTGTAATTTAATGATATACGTCGCGATACACCCTGTATAAATGTACTGTATACACTTGTGATCCAAAATATGTATCCATATATGTATACTCGAGATTATTAATTGTAGATAGCGTGTGTATTTCTCGAGTCCATGGACACTGCATGTCTTGGTGAAGCAGGTGAGGCGACCGGACTTCTGCCGCCGACTGTACCTGTGGGAAGGGATTGGAAGTTACTTACTTTGGTTTTAAATTTGTCTTGAGAAACAGGACTGGTATTCATAGATGACTGATTAAGGGAAATAATTACAATGTGCAACAAATGACGTATACCATTATATATTTGCAGGGTTCAAGTGGCACCAACAACACAGAGGTTGAAGATGCTGGGAGTGGACTGCTGTTGGGAGGTGGGTTGAGGGAGGGTCACTTTCCTGGTGGTGAAGCCAGAGTGGAGCTTCCAGTTACACTCAACCTTCGTGGGTATACATCACTCAGCTTCAGAACCTGTAGTCATGGTACCATACTCAAACAGGTAAGTTAATTAGGAAATACCTAATTAGGCAACGATAATGAACCGTAGAAAAGCAATGTTAAGGGCAATATATATAGCCTATTCTATACTATTATTATAACATCCTTTGGTGGCATCAAACACATTCAGTTTTAATCATCTAATTTATCCAGTAAATGTAATAAATTGCAGTACAATGTGTATTATTTGCTTATTATTTAGGCAATTTGTTGGTGCTATATGAACTAATGTGCATCTGTTCATACATTAATTCGTTCGTTGTATTTGTTTCATTGAGTGATTCATTGAGTAGTGTATATTAAAATTATGCTTTCTTTGAGCAGTGTATATTATTATTATTTTGCTGTTTTCATTGAGTAGTGTATAGTATTATGTTGTTTTCATTGAGTAGTGTATATTATTATGGTGTTTTCATTGAGTAGTGTATATTATTATGGTGTTTTCATTGAGTAGTGTATATTATTATGTTGTTTTCATTGAGTAGTGTATATTATTATGGTGTTTTCATTGAGTAGTGTATATTATTATGGTGTTTTCATTGAGTAGTGTATATTATTATGGTGTTTTCAGTGAGTAATGTATATTATGTTTTCATTGAGTAGTGTATATTATTATGTTGTTTTCATTGAGTAGTGTATATTATTATTATCTTTTCATTGACTAGTGTATATTATTATTATGGTGTTTTCAAAGTATATATTATTATTATGTTGTTGTTGTTTTCAGACTGGTGATGAAGGTGATGGTATTGAGGTGGGTGTGAGTAATGAAGGTAGTTTGGTGTTAGCCCTCACCAGAAGAAATGGTCATGCACACAGTCTCTCCCTCGGTCGTGGCCTCAATGATAACTCCTGGCACAGATTCTACCTCAGGTTGGCCCCTATCCTTAGTACTCGAGTCATGTACAGTCACGAGCACTAATATGTATCCAGGTGTGCTTCGAATACCCAGAGACAGTAAATAAATACACAATAAGATCTCCATTGGAATTACTTCATTGGTGAATTGGACTGATCAAAGCTTCAACCAAAATTGTATACTTATTAGTGCTCGTGACTGTACAGTAACGGCTCAAAGTCCTGCTGCATCAGGTGAATGAACGTGATGAACCACTTGAATGAATCTTATGAACCAGTATTACAGAGACCAACAGCTCTAATCTTGCGTCAATATTCGAGGCTGTTTCATTCGAAGGTGATGCCGGACTTTTGGCCATGGCTGTACAGTAGTCCCAAGCAGTGATGACACATTTTCAAATACAGTTCAGTATATTCAAATTGTTGTCATAATTTCGTAGACTATTTTTCATAATACATTGCCATTCTAAGTTCTGTATCGGGATTCTTAATGATAATTATATTTACTTCCTTGATAAAGTTGCAATGGAGGAAGGATCATGGCCCACACTGTCATGGGTTGGAATCCTGACAAGGGAAGCTGTCATAAATTGAAGCTTTCCTCATTAAGTATAGCATTACAGTATAACATTTTGGGGATTGTCCTACACCATTAATAAATAAACAGCATCTATATTTTTATACAGGGACCATTCAGATCTAGGGTGTATTGTGCAGGTATCAGCTGGATTGATATATGGACTGAATGGGATGTACAGTCACAGCACATAGTCCTTGAACAGACTTCCCCTTATACCCTGGTCAAGGACTATGTGCCGCGATTGTACTGTATTGATTAGTGTTGGGTATTATTCAAGCGTTTGTCGATAATCACTACCATCAATTCTTTTCTGTCAAGTACATTTCTTAAATACATGTACATAATTTCCTCATAGGTAATTTCCATTGCAAATGCATAGCTTTCGTAATACAACTACTGTACCGTTAATTGATTCAATTTTCCTTAATCCGCGGTGTATACAGTGAGCGGCCATATTGGTGCGAACGGCCAATCAGCGTGCTTGATTAATGGGCCTCGATTTCAACAGCCAATCAGTGTGCTTGATTAATTACAATGGATTTCCCCTGTACCGAGTGTCCGTCTGTCCCTGAACGTATTCTTCAGTGCTGTTTTGAGAATAACGAAGCCAGTTTAGACTTTTAACGTATCCATGGAGTATAACCGACGTCAGTGAATTGCCCCACGTGTAATAAGGCCTGTATTTACCGCCACTCTCAAATAAAAAGGTACTAATATTACAAATTCAAGATGGCCACTGAGTGTTTACATCATCCCGGTAGACTGCTAAGGTTAGCCCCCGGTAGTTTGCCCTGGTTAAGTCCTGGTAGTCTGCCACGGTCCTGATTAGGTTAGATTAAGTCAGGTGAGGTCTACCTAATTCTATTTAAGGCGTTGTAGTGTTTTTTAGATGAATCTGTAGTTCATATCTGGCGAAAATTAGTCTTCGGAGATTGGGTGGGGGGGAGGCGGAGGTGATATCTCCAAAAACACTCATTTGCGACCGATGTGAACAACAGATTCGTTAAAAACACACTATAAACTATTGCATTCTGAAAACCTTGAGTCGAAAAGACATGGACAAGCGCTTGAATGTTACCAGTGGTTGTTTGTTGTGTTAGGTTTGAGCTTGGGGTGTTACGTCTGGGTGTGGACCAAGCCACAGTGGTAGTGGCCAACACCAGTGAACCCACCTACCTTGATGTCAACCTATGGTCCTCTGCACCTCGCCTCATCCTGGGCCACAACTACACTGGCTGCCTCCTTCAGGGTGCTGGTACACAACTCACCAGCTACCTCGCACGTCACACGGGCATTGTCTGGGGCCGATGTCCACTTCCTGATGGCACTGACTGTGGTAAGGCAGAGTGACATGGCTCTGGGGGTGGAGTATTGTATTGGGTGATGAATATACTGCCAATTGTACTATAGTTGGCCTTTAATGTAAATCAAAAGTATATTCAGCACAGGATTAATGAATTACTATAATAATTCTGGATTAGAGTGAGTCACAAGAGCTTCAAATAATATTTAAAGGTCTTAAATAAGAAGCTGATTGTATTATAGATTGAAGTGGTTGACCTCTACTTCTTAATCTATCTTATAACTAATACTTTCCTTACAAAGAGTTGCTAAGACAAACATTTGCTCTTTTGTGTATAATATGATATTCTTGCATGTCTCGGTTTCCTTTTCTCTGTTTGTGTTTACAGTGTATTCTCTCTGAGCGTATTTCCCATACAAATACCGGTACAATGTTTGAAATATCATTTATATGATAATTTTAAACAACTGACCTATATGGTTCAGTCAGAAAAGAATACATTAATGGCAATGTGTGATGTTTTTCAACATTCAATGTATATACAGTTTTTATATAAGCAATTAAGCATGCAACATTTGATACAGCTTGTGCTATTATGAAGCTTTCAAGAATACCGGTACTGTATATTGCTTTATCATAGTTATATGGTGTAATGTGTTATCAATGTGTACTTTTGAAATTGTGTCCTAGCAATGAAATTTTTAATGTTATACTGTGCAGTATTATGAAGCACAGAGCCAAAGAATACACAAGCTATGATGTAAACTTGACAGCCTTTGCTTGTAATGCATTGTGCTGTACAGTATATTTTTCTGTGAACCATTTAGTGAGAAGCACAGAACATCAATCACAATGTGAGACTTGTTTATGATATTCTCAGGAGATGTCTTTACAGTCGGTAAGAATTACTAACTACACAACACTAGAGTATTTTTGGTACATGAAACAACAAACAAAATATCTAACCATTATTTGCATACATGAAAAGCTAAAGTGAGAGTACTAATATTTTGCATATTTCTCCTATTAACCTTCAGCCTTCCTTAACACCAAGAAAATATGAAAACAATTCTTATTATTGGAATTTTTCCCATTTTGAGGCACTACATATACTTTAATTGCTGCAGAAATACTGTGCTTATATATATCACATTGAGTATATGACGTTGAGTATAGTGAGGAATATGTGAGGAGGGTGGGTGAGGTGCTGGAGGATGCAAGGCTGGGTATAGTGGAGGGGGTGGGAGTGCATGATGTGTATGAAATGTTTAAGACACTAGCAGGACAGCAGCAGGGGTAGAGGGATACAAGGCACAGAAGAGGGGCAAGAAAGGGAGTGCTTGGTGGTCAGAAGAAGTGGAAGATGCAGTAGAGAAGAAAATGAAGGCATATAGGAGAACACTGCAGAGGAATGTGTAGGTGGAAGAGAGAATACAATGTATGTAAGAGGTAAGTGAGAGTGAATGAGGAGTTTGGTAGAAAACTGAGTGAGAAGTCTAGAGAAAACAAGAAACTTTTCTGGAAGGAGGTTAAAAGAGAAAAAGGAGAAGAAAGATCTGGTAGTGAGAGGATGGAGTCACTGTGAGTGGAAGTGAGAAAGTGAAAGAAGTGTGGAAGAGGCATTTTGACTGTTTGATGAATGAGGGGGCGGGAGGGGAGGCAGTGGTGACATGCATAGGAATGGAGGCAGGTGGTAGACAACAGGGTGTACAGGGAGAACTAGGAAGGGAAGAGGTTAGGAAAGCAATAGGAAAGTTGAAGATGGGAAAGGCCCCGGGGTGGATGGGATAACTGCTGAAATGTTGAAGTGTGGGGGGGAGGTAGTTGTGGAGTGTATGTTGCTCATATGCACATTGGCCTGGAGGCAAGGAGAGGTGCCAGAGGATTGGAGGAGAGCCATAATTGTGCCTTTGTATAAGGGGAAGGGGAGTAGGGATGAGTGTGGTAACTGTTGGGAAATAAGCCTTTCTAGTGTACAGTACTGGGAAAGGAGTATGGGAAGGTTCTTACTGAAAGACTGATGGAAGTAACAGGGAATAAAGTCAGTGAGGAGCAGGGAGGGTTCAGAAAGGGTAGAGGATGTGTGGACCAGATATTTGCATTAAAATCAACAGTGGAAAAATATATTGGGAAGGGTAGGAAGTTGTATGCTGCCTTAATGGACATGGAGAAGGCATGCGATAGGGTTGATAGTAGAGCTATGACAGAAGTGTTGAGGATTTATGGTGTTGGGGGGTGTTTGCTGAAAGACATTGAGGCCTTTTATGCAGAGGCAACAGAATGTGTGCTGCTAGTGGGTGATCTAAATGAGAATTTTGATATTAGTGTGTAGGGCTGAGACAAGGGTGTGTTATGTCACCATGGCTGTTCAACATATATGTGGGTAGTTGTATGAGAGAGATGAAGGCCAAAGTGGATGGCCTGGGAGCCAAGCTGAGGCTGAATAGAGTAAATTGGTCCTTGGTGGCAAATTTATTTCTGGATGATACTGTGCTGATGGCTGAGAGTGAAAGGGAGTTACAGAGGGTTGTGGAGGAGTTCCAGTCCATATGTAAACGAAGGAAACTGAAGGTTGGTAAAAGTAAGGTGATGGTATTTGAGAGGGCAGAAACTGAAGTGATTGACTTTGCCACACCCTACAGAGTGGGAGTACCAACTGGGACTAAGTGTGAGATAATTCTAGGGGGTGAGATGATGGAGGAAGTGAAGGAGTTTTAAGTACTAGGGATACAGTTCTTTGTAAACATGGAAGTATGGAAGGAGAAATTAGGGAGAGAGCAGTGAGGGGTAGGCAGGTCAAAGAATCACTGGAGAGGATTATGAAGGGTAGAAGTGTGAGTATGGAAGTGAAAAGGGGACTACAAAATAGCATAATCCTGCCAACACTGACATATGTGTCAGAGACATGGACATGGATTAGGGCTCGTCAGTCTAGAATAGGTGCAGTGGAAATGCGTTACTTGAGAGGAGCATGGGGACACACCAGGTGGGATGGAGAAAGTAATGAGAGATATGGTATGAGTGAGAAGGCAATTGGTATTGAGTGTGGGGTGGTTGGGAGGGTAAAGCATAATACATTGAGGTGGTTTGGACATGTGGAGAGTTTGTTATGGTGTTTGGAAGTGAAGTTGAGGCACCTGGTGTTAGAGACAGACCTCCGGTTCGATGATAGAACAGAGTGGAAGAGAATGTGAAGGAGAGAAACATTAGGGGCAGAGGAGGGCTTGACCAAGTTAGGAGGGAGTGTTGGAACAGGGAAAGCTGGAGACACTTCTGTCGTGGCCAGCCCCTTGGGGGGAGTTCCTGGAGGGAAAGAGTCGTTGGAGGTATACTGTAGATATATATATATATATCACAACAATGTCCTCTCCCATTTCTAATATGTATTACAGTTCATATACTCACTGTTATACAATAGTATTACAAATATAGCAGTAGCCTACCGTAGAGTGTATTTTATAGAAATACAGTAATGACAATGTCCACCACTTACTGATATACAAAACCTTGATCCTTTCCACATCAGACAAAAGTAAATTAATTGAGATACAGTTTTGGTGGCTGTAATGTACAGTACTGTATTTCTCTCAATATATGTGTTGATGTTTGGGTTTTTGTCCTGGCTTCACTTGCACTTGCTTGGTGGTGGTTGTGGTGGTGGTTGTGGTTGTTGCTGCCCTGATGGACCAACTTTCTTTGGTCTGGACTGCCTGCATCTTCTTCCTCTGCCTCTCACATGCAAGACGGAGGTAGGCATGCCTGACTAATGTGTAACTAACCTACCCTTGCCACTAATCTACAGGCTTACTTTTACATCTACTAATATATTGACTTGGTCATGTACTGTACCAACAAATTATTTTTACCTCCTACCTACATTTATATCTCAAGGTTCATATGAGTTCACTCCTGGAAGTAAACTACAGTATTGTGAGATGACCACACACAAGAGTAATGACTCCTCTGCCTTATTTAGCCAAGTTTTTGTTGGAAGGCTGTCAGTGAAATGGTGTTGTGTACAGTAATGTAGGGAATCTTACCGAATTATCCTTTATCATGAACAATACAGTAATAAAATCTGAAGATTGCCAAGTTCGTTGCAAAAACAGGTTATGATTCTGTTTTACAGAGCTGGACTGCATGGTTTACATTAAATTGCATGCAAACATTATCCTATTGGTGCTTGAATTTACTCAAGGGGTGATGCATGTATCTTTCTTTACCATTGTCATAAGTGTAGTACCTTTTGCATTCCATAAGTGTTGACATATTGGGAAATTCTTTTTTTTTTTTTTTTTTTTTTTTTTTTTTTTCTGTATTGAGTGAAATGAGAAGTAATTTCCACCTGATATCCTCTCCTTGTGAAGTAAGCAAAATAAACAGAGGGCTTGAGATCTCCAAAGTCATATACTGTATGGGTATAGTTAAAAAAAATGGAGATTCTGTACTTTGTTATAAATTCAGTAGCTTAACAAGGAGTGTTTATCATAGTATTTAAGTTAATTAGGTATGAAAAACTTATTTAGCTTAGTAACATAATAGTATGAATACTGTCATTATAGTGGTGAATTTAAATATAATATAAAATTGTTCCTCACATAGAAGCCACATACCTGAGCCTATTTTAATTGAAAAGAGTTAAGTGTGGTATGATATTGTTAGAAAGTTGAAAAGACACAGCTAAGTGTACCCATGGTGTGCCCCTCAGGTGGATATGAGGAGGACCCGTGCTTCTCTCAGCCTTGTGGTCAGCGTGGGGAGTGCCAGGCCACCCCAGAGGGATACACTTGTAACTGCTATACTCGCTACTCTGGACAACACTGCCAGCAGGATTTGGGTGAGTGTCAGACTGCTTCACTGTCTTGTTGATTGGTTGAAGCTTGTCAATTAAGGTGATTACATTATCTTGCAGTTCAGTACAGTACTGACATTTGCCAGCCACAGAAACTCAGGCTATTATGCTGTCTGTCAAAACACTGTACTTACATATTTAATGAAATGTCTCTTGGTCACAGGTCCTCTCTGTGTGAGGCCAGAGTTTCAGTGCCAGAATGGTGGACTGTGTCAAGAGGATCGCCAAGGTAACACCACCTCCTGTGCTTGTCCCATTGGTTACACAGGCACTTTTTGTCATGTAACCATTGATGAAAGCTTCTGTCGGGATGAGAGTAACCCATGTCAGGTGAGGTGATAAAAGCAAAGTTGTTAGGATAATGTTTTGGCAGGTGAGTATAAGAGTATGATGGAGTGAAATTACTCTGTTGAATATATCTGTTTCAAATTCCAGCCCATATAATTGGTCTCTGATCACGTGGGATCATCATTTTCCCAAATTTCCTTGAGTGTATTTGTTTAGGTAGAGTACAGTAATTGTACTGTAGTTATACCAGTAGACAAGTGAAACATATTACAATAGTAAAAAAGTTGTAAACAGCTTGAGTGTCCTTGTTAGCTCCACTTATTTATAATAATTCCCTTATCATTCATCTTATTACTGTATCTGTTCACTCTTTCACCAGAATAATGCCACGTGTTCAGTGACATCATTTTCTGACACTTACGAGTGCCGGTGTCGTCCTGGATTCAGCGGTGAACATTGTGAAACCAATGACGATGACTGTGCCTCCCAGCCCTGCCTACATGGGGGTGTCTGTCAAGATGGCATCCGTAATTATACCTGCAACTGTGCTGCCACAGGGTTAGTTATTAGAATACAGTTTGAGAAATTCTGATTCAAAGTGCCTTAACCACTTAACCATGGGCATTATCTTTCGTGGCAGCTCTCTCTCCTGGGCCTCTTTCCCGCACTCGCGGTCGCTATGTAAACAACACATTTGACGGCTAATAGCTTGTAAATCACTCACATGACATCTGTAGGATGGGTAGCCACCTCACAATGACATCAACTCAAAATTCACATTTACACTCTATTTACACTACCGGTATATTTACACATTTAAGTAAGGTTTCGCACTCTGATTTCGTTATAAAACAGGTCAAATCACATTTTTCAACACAACAATACGAAATATAATGTCACTGTCGTTTTTATGTACATATATGGTAATTACAGGAAAAGAGTGATGAAAATATGTCCTTTTACCCTCACTGTTTGTGTGAGACTGACTGGTGGTGGCGGAGATGGCTGTAGCCAAGTCCCTGGCTGCCAGCCACAGTGTTACCAATAAAAAACAAGCTTATTAGGGCCCACGCAAATTTTAAAACTACTGTTGAATGAATGCTACCCCCGCGGTGCTCCAGACTTGTCTCTAGTGTCGAAATTTTACTACACCTGGGAATTAAGGGTTAAATACTATTCTCTAAGATATTTGATGTTCCCAACTGTTAAAGTTTTAGACTACAGTAAGTTAATGGGGATAAATTGGAAGATGTATATATTTTCAAACTGCCAGGAAACAGATTGCAGTACCAGTACAATGCTCAGGTTAGGTGATCTGTTTCTTGGCACAGATCAGGAGACCTTGACATAGAGCTGGTATTGTGAGCCATGAAACTCATGAGGCTACTAATAGTTATAAAATACCATTGAAAATGTCAGTCATGTCAGAATCCTTCTCTTTATTTTAGGTACGAAGGTATGAGATGTGAAGAGAACATAGATGAGTGTGCAGTGCTAATCCCCTGCCAGAATGGAGCCACCTGCTATGACCTGTATGGGGACTATGAGTGTGCCTGTGTGCCGGGATATTCTGGCAAACACTGTGAACTGGTCAGTCACTTTTCATGGCACCACACCATACAGTAAATTCATAGCACCCCAATATATCTTACTGATATTATTACCTTGGCAGTGTATATAGTACTTTTAATATTTTAATTTCTATTAGATCAAGACCTCTTTATACAATACTAGTGCTTGATTTTATTATACTCAATACATTTGAAGTTCGTATCTCCAGTGTGTAATAAGTGGTTACGATATAAAGTATAAATATTTTGTTGTGGATAGGAAGTGGAGGAGTGTTCATCAGACCCATGCCAGAACGGAGGCACTTGCACTGAACTCCATAACAACTACCGATGTGCCTGTCTGCTTGGCTTTGAAGGGGACAACTGTGAACACAACATCAATGACTGTTACAATATTACCTGCCCAGAAAACTCCTATTGTATGGATGGTGTCAACGAGTATGCCTGTCGCTGTAAGCCTGGTTTTTCAGGTGGGTTTTTGTTCTATTACAATAATTTTGTTGTTACACTCTGGGTAATGGGTAGTCACGAACAATATTGTCTCCAAATCATCCTGTGTGACATCAACATTCCTGAGGTACTGTGTGTGTTTTGGTATTACTTTAAACAGATAGTTTAAGTGGCAGCAAAATACCTTCAGTGTTTTTAATCAGCCACTTCTTCTAAAGCAGTTACTGTAGTAGTTGATAACTAGAAAACTAGTTTGGTAATTATATGGCAGGGTCATCATTGTGTATCAGAATTACGGGTAACACAAGATGAAACTTTTGATGTTATATAACCTGTGATGAATTATGTGGAACTAATCTAGTTTATCACTTTTTTAAATGAGACAAGCAATACACAGTTAATTTTATATGAATTATGCCTACAGGGTCACCACCAACCTGTGTTCAGATCAATGAGTGTGACTCCTCCCCGTGCCTTAATGGTGCCTCTTGTTATGATGAAGACAATTCCTTCACCTGCATCTGTGCCCCGGGATTTTCAGGTATTTGTTCAGTTTTATCTCGATAGCAATTCTCATGTATAATTGTAACACTGTTATATCAGATCTAAGGACTGTGACTAAATGTACAAGTGATAAACTATTGTCAGTAAATCAGTAAAGACTCCGCATATGGTGTTTATTGTGTGGAATCTGTATAATGTATATGCACTTTACTTTACAACATTCTAGAACTAATATTACTACTACTGTATTATTTGTGACCAGGAAACAACTGTGAGGAGAACATTGACGACTGCCAGCCTGATCCTTGTCAGAATGGGGGCACATGTCAAGATGGGGTGGATACATACACTTGCCTTTGCCTGCCTGGGTTTGAAGGTCAACACTGCCAGGACAACAAAAATGAATGTGCCCTCAATGTCTGTGTCCACGCCACCAATTGCCGAGACACGGTCAGTGACTTGGCTTCCTAAAATTACCCTGTGATTACTTAAATCATATACAAGAAAATTCATGGTGATGACCTTACTGATGACATCATAATTGCAGATGAGACTTGTAAATTCTAACCCTTTGCATAATGGGGTTTTCTTGTGACACTTTAAGTTGTGATAAGTTACCCTTTTGGGTGCTAACTGCAGAAGTAGTACTGTATTGCCATGGTATTTTCCATGGATAACTGTGTAATGAGGAAATTATTCTCCAAGAAATACTTGTGGGTATATGCTTGAGTAGTGAACTGTATATATTAATGTGTATACTAAACTTGTAAATATGTTGTTCTGTGATAATCGTTTATTAGTTCAAGTGAAAACAGTGACAATTTTTTTCTTTATTTTGCTGCATATTGGGAATGGCCTGACACACAGGGTTACCACATAGTAAGTTTATATTCATGTTGTAGCATGATATAGTACAGAATACTACAATCAATGCACTGCCTGACAATTTTCCAAACCAAAAAACTTGTTCTCAAGGAATGCAACTGAATGAGTCTCATGTCACTTGGCATTCTTTCTATCATTTCATATTTTCTTCTTTATTTTTCTTTTCTAAATCTTTACCTCGGCATGGAGCTCTTCACTCCTTCAAAGAAATTGTATGGGGTGTTGATGAAGATGATACAAGCGATATTATACTGATAACATGTCAAGGTCTACAAAATTTAATGTTTCCACATGCTTGCAAAGCATGTGACTGATATTTCATCATATATATAGGCCTATAGCATCTTCAGGCTATTGTACTTTCACATTATTCCTTGTGGAGCATAATGCCAGAAAACTTTGTAAGTATAACTTTGGAAACAGTTAGGCCAGTATTATAAATAAGGATTTCTTATTCATTTCAAAGTTACATTGACTGAGATAAAGATTTGTGTCTATTTTAGAGTTGCATAAATAATAGTAACTGAATTTTATATTTGCATGTTTTAAAAAAAATTTATTATCATTAAGCATCAGAGTATATCATTAGAATACTACTTTGCATGATTCAAATCTCACCGTATTTTAATCCTTCTCTGGATGTGTTCTGTATTATGGATGTATTTTTACATTTTAATTACAAAGTGAACCTGGCTTATTCAGTTAATATTTTTAGTACATTTACTACATGTAGGTGGATACTTGTCTTGTGCCCTGTTAGGATGATGTGTTAAGAATTTATTAACATACATAATGCTGTAATTAATTTTCTTTTCCTTTCTCATAAACTGACACTTCCATTTTCTACATTACTGTACCTTGCAGTTGTATTAACTTTCACTAATATTGCCTCCTTATTTTTGTTCCAGCTTGGAGACTATGAGTGTGAGTGTGAGGATGGTTGGACTGGCAAGAACTGTGATGAGGAAATGGATGAATGTGTTTCTGCCCCGTGCCTTAATGGAGCCACATGCAAAGATCGCCTTAATGGTTTTGACTGTACCTGTCCTCCTGGCTTTACTGGTAATTATTGGCCAAAATTATTATTGTTATTTTATGGATGTAGATGTACCAGTATTGTTGTTTATAGTAAGTATCATTATTGAAAAAAAAAAAATTCGGATCTAACTTTAAAAAGTAGCATTGTTGATTATAAGTTTCTTCATGAATTAAGAAACTAGTGTTATTGTAGTCATGGTAGTGTGATTGTCCTTTGTTGTAACTTTAATTTTGCTCCAAGGCTCAGTGTATCTAGGGAAGGTGAGTGATGTAAATCATAATGAATTTTTGTTATCAGTCTTAGAATAGAAATAAAGTATGATAAATGATGCATTCATATCTGTATTATTTTTACAAGCTTTGTTTGTTTTGTATAATATACTATATGTTATGGCCTGACATTTCCCTCAATCCTCAGGAGAGATGTGTGAGACCAATATCGATGAATGTTTATCAGCCCCGTGTCAAAATAGTGGTCAATGTGTGGATGGGGTAAACAGCTTCAAGTGTGAGTGTGGGGAAGCCTTTATGGGTGAGTTCTGTGAGGAGGAGTATGATGCATGTGCCTCCAGCCCCTGTCACAATGGTGCTTCCTGCATCACTACACGTGGCCAACAGGACTTCTACTGCGAATGTATTCCAGGTTAGCAATCAGATTATCTTCGTAATTTGTAGATATTTTTGCATATTCTGTAGTTTCATCAGAAATACAAAACTTAATGGAAAACTAGAACACACTGCCAAAAAGATAATATATCTGGTTTGGTTTGTGTGCTTGTTTGTTTGTTAGCAGAATTATGCAAAAGGGTAGGCATGGATTGTAAAGAAATTTTTACCAAAGGTAGGCCATGTGACTGGTAACAAGGGATTAGATAGTAGATCTGGATGTGGACCTGTATTCAGGAATTTGTGAAGAATGAGGTTGATATATAGGCAACTCTGACCATAGATATTCATGGCCTTGACAGATGTTTGTGGTCTCTGTATGCTCTTGTTGTGTATAGTATCTTTTTCATTGTTAGTAACTCAACAAATTTTTCTAGACCTAATAACATATAATTCATTGCATATCTTTGTGCCACCACAGGCTTTGAGGGTCTCTTCTGTAGTAACAACATCAACGACTGTTTTGATGTGGTGTGTACTGATGGGAAGGTGTGCCACGACCTGGTCAATAGCTATGAATGCAGGTGTCCCGAGGGCTTCACTGGCCACAACTGTTCAGTGGATGTGGATGAGTGTGAGAGCCAACCCTGTCTCAACGGTGGAGAGTGTCATGATGGACGTGCAAACTACACCTGTATTTGTCCTCCAGGATACACTGGTTAGTAAATGATCAAGTTATCTTGCTCAGGAACTTAACCAAACCAGGTCAACATATATTGTTACTATATTCATTGTGTTTTATTTTACTCCGGATCTTTGGTTTGTATTTACAGTCCCATAAGCAAATGTTTTCTTAATAGAAATAAGAATGTAATCTATATCATTAGGTATAAATGCTGTATTTGTATGATATAAATGAGTCTGATTATCACTTGTCTGTTTTACATTGATCTTATTACTGTATATCTCTATCCAACGGCTTCTACCCTTAGAGATATTCTGGTTTGTATCTTTGTTCACATATGCTCCTGTGTTTTATAAATATACTGTATACTGTACGTAGGTTTTCCACTTGTTTTGGATCATTGCTAAGTGTGGTGTCTTGACTTACCTCTTATGTCAATGGTGTTGCTGTTCATGATTAATTACAGTACAGTATTGTAAAGTAATTGATAAAGATGATATTCATATTATCACGGTCTTGTTCTTATAATGATTATTCCTGTGTGTCCTTGATAGGTCACAACTGTGAGAGTGACGTTGATGAATGTGAACTTCTGCGTCCTTGTGTCAATGGCATCTGTGAGAACACCAACGGCAGCTACCAGTGTTACTGTCGCCCAGGATTCTCAGGTGACCACTGCAACTTGGAATTTGATGAGTGTCTCTCCAGGCCGTGTCACAATGCCGGCACATGCATCAACCGCATCAATGGATATTCATGCCTGTGTGCCCTGGGGTACGCTGGTGGAGACTGTGATGTGGATATTGATGAGTGTGAGAGTTCACCTTGCCAGAACAACGCTACATGTCACGACCACATTGCTGCCTTCACGTGTGAGTGCCCACCCGGGTTCACTGATGAGTTGTGCGCCACCAATATTGATGAGTGTGAGGTATGCCTTATTTTTGGTTTATTTGGTTTTAATTATTTAATAATTGGTTTTGATTGGTTTTTGTTTAGGTTTATTACAGTACAGTATGATTTTATGTTTTGTATTACATTTTTCCACTTTTGGCATGACAGTTGTAAGAGAGTGAAGCATTACAGACCCAATACCTCTCGAGATCCTCTGGGTTATCCCATGAACATGAAATTTTTTTAGCTCTCCTGGTATGCCATTGTCTGTGAATTTTAGTATCATATCATCCCTGATCTCGGAGGTCAGCACCACCTACCCAACACCCTTGTTGTGCCAAGTTACCCAAGTGGACCAATTTTGAGCACCTTGGGTTCATTTGTTTACCTGTACATAGACAGACAGATGAACTGATAGATAGTCAAACAGACACACACTACCATTATAGATGTGCTCTACTTTATTGGATTTAGCAGCCTTCGCTCTATGCCATACATTTCAAGAATGTCTCGTAAGCTTCCTCCATCTACTTTATCATAAGCTTTCTCTATTTCCATAAATGCCGGAAACAGTCCTGCATGAGTCAACTGTATCCAGAATATTGGTATGACTGTTGACATTTCCATTACTTGGAGAATAACCAACTTTCTTGTAGATACAAAAGAATTATAAGGCAGGGACTCAAGAGACCTCCAAAGGTGTTCAAGGGATAATAAAGGAAATTTTAATATTACTAACACTATTAATATGTTTGCAGTATTCTTCCTATCCAATAAGTTTTGAACAAGCCTGCACTTACTTTTGAGTTTGTTTTTGGTGTTCTATGACATTTGATTTCATTCCATTGTGTTAGTATTGCATCCCCTCCCCCTCCCCTCCCTAGTCTGACCCTTGCATGAATGGGGGTGTATGCACCGACGGCATCAACGAGTACACTTGCAACTGCACGGACACAGGCTTCAAGGGTCCCCAGTGTGAGGTCAATATCGACGATTGTGAGTCCTCCCCCTGTCAGCATGGGTCAACTTGTACTGACCTGGTCAAGGACTACAGCTGCTTCTGTCATAATGGCTACCAAGGTCTGTTCCCACCTGGGTTGGCAGAGTTAACTGCAACTCATTAAACATTTAGAAATAAAACAAATATTTGAATTACAATATTTTATTTTAAACCCTCTCATATACTGAGGTTTGGTGAAAAATTCAACTGTTTACACTCTTTTGGACCAGGTTTTGTTCAAGAATAGGATATGTTATTCATAAAGGAATGTTTGAGATTCATGAAAAGAGCATCAGACACATATTTGTTACATTGTCAAAGGTACTGTAATAGTAAATAATAATGTACAGTTTAATTTTATTAGGTGTGAATATGCTTATTTATACGCCCAGGCAAGGTAAATACTGTATAGTATTATACTTATGCAAACAGTTATGAATGACAATGATATACGTATTATTTGTGTCTGCAGGCAAAAACTGTGAGGAAGACATAGAAGAATGTGCCTTGTTTCCATGTCTTAATGGTGCCACCTGCCTGGAACGCAGTAACCTCACCCTTTACGAGATAGACGTCTTCACCAATTTTACGTACGAGAACGCTGGAGGCTATGTCTGCGAGTGTGTCCCAGGCTTCACTGGTAAGTAGATGCTCTGAGTCCTAAAGTATGCAGTACTGTAATATGTGGAGTGGTGGCTACTTACCACTTTACCATTTTGTAGTTAATTTAAATGGTTATTCAATGTCTAACCACTCATACTGTAGGTATGGAAATATTATACTCACTCCTTTCTGCATTGCAGCTAATAGTTATTTAGTTAATGTTGATATACTGTATTTCACTAATATCAAATTAGGCTCTGGCAATTTCATGTTCAATATAATTCAGAGACATTAATGTGTTTAATTTTTACTCATTGCTGGTTGACAGCAAAACATACTTTTCATCTCACTAATATTGAGGTTTTATGATTTTACATTATGATGTAGAAATTCTTAAATAAATTTTACTAAAACAAAGTACTGTATATATTTCAGGTGATAATTGTGAGATCAATATAGATGAGTGTGAGAGCAACCCTTGTGTGAATGGTGTTTGCTATGATGGAATTGATGCCTACACATGTGACTGCTGGCCAGGCTATGAAGGCATCAACTGTGAGGTGGAAATCAATGAGTGTGAACTCTACCAACCATGTGTGTACGGTACCTGTGTGGATAAGGTAAGTCATTTTGAACTGTAAATTCCAGTAGGTCCTCAATATAACATAAACTTTGTATATTTATCACTTGTCATTTCACAAAGAATCATCAAAAGATGTACTCAGTGGTAATGGATCTCAAAGATCTTCAAAAAGAGGTGGGAGTTCAATGAAAGACTTGAGTGTTGAATAAAATGTTGACATAAGTACAAGCTTATGTTATGTCAGTGGTTTACTGTAGATCAATGAAAGGTGCAGTTCAAGCTTAAGAGAGCAAGGTGCTCTCACAGATATGGAAGCTACATATTTCTCCAAACTATGTCCCCAGAAAGACCACTTACATTTAGGTAGTCTGTTTCTTGGGAGAGTTTGGGGAATTCCAAGTCGTCCTGGTATATTGCTGATATTGTACCCTTAGGTGACTCAAACATGTTGATAAATAATACTGAGTACAAGAAACAGTAAACTAAGGACATACAGTATATTTCATTTACTTTGATATCCTTTTATTAGCATACAGTACAATATATTTCCTCCCATCCATTATTAAGGTGGCCGACTATGAGTGTATTTGTGAAGATGGGTACGGAGGGAAGAACTGTTCAGTGGAGCTTATTGGTTGCCGTGGGGTGGAGTGTGAGAATGGTGGTTCGTGCGAGGCTTTGCTGATGGAGGATGAGGAAACCCACAAATTCCTATGCCACTGTCCTTATGGCTTCACCGGCCTCACGTGTCACAGCCCCACCACACTCTCTCTTGGGGGCAGCTCTTATGTTCTCATCAACTCAGATCGTCAAGAAGGTTAGTATGTCTGCTGTCCTTGTGCCTCCTCAGAGTTCACGAAAAAAGGCAAGAAAAGTATGAAAATCTGTTTTCAAAGAAGAGTAGCAAGCAAAAGATCTTCCTGCCTCTGTCTCTAAATCATAATTGAATGAGTCTGAAGCAACAGCTGGCAGCATGTGTTGCAGAATTGTATTATACTGCAATTCCATTTGATTGAAAAAGTTAAAGTAGATTTATATTATCTTTTTTGTGTACATAACTTCTGGGACTACATCAATACGTGTATAAAATAAGAAAGCAGCAACCCTCAGGTTGTGAGTAGAAATCCCTTTGTTCTTTCTTTTGGTATGGGTTCGTGATAGGGATAATTTATTTCCTGGTGCAATAGTTTAAAGTATGATAATATTGGTGTAACTGCATATCAAGGTTAAAGAGGTTAATCAGTGTGTAAACTTATTTTGTGCTCTTGTTTCCAGGGTACGAGCTCTCCTTCCGCTTCCGTACCACTCTGGCTGATGGAATCCTGGCAGTGGGTCAGGGTGAGACTTATATCAAACTCGAGCTGTACAAAGGACAACTCAACTTCCACTCTTCACTCCTCAATAAGTATGTTCCAAACCTTTATATTATGAGGATTTTTTTTTCATATAAAATGTCTTGTGTGATTTGTTTGGTTTTAGCCAAGCTAATATACTGTATGGATATTTTCCACTGGAAAAGAGGATATTTTTCTATTTTAATTACAATACATTAATTGAAAATTATGTATGAAACATTTACCAATGACCTGCAAAGGAGGTGATCAAAGAACCATTAGCTGAGAAAAAATAGACATGAATGTGTTATGATATTGAGTGTGTTACGACCTACAGGTGGGAAGGCATCTTCACCGGCTCTGACTTGAATAATGGGGATTGGCACAGTGTGAAGATGGCAGTGAATGATTCCCATGTATTATTGGCCGCTAATGATGATGTCACCATCTACCCCATCAACCCCGTCCAGACCATCAACAGTTCTGACACATCCTTCTCCACCACTGTTCTTGGTAAGATGTCCTTTTACTTTATTTATATATATCAATTAACATCTTGTTCTTTTTTTCATTCATTCATATGGATAAATGCCTTGTTCCATCATGGAAATTCCCCATATAGGTTGGCTAAAACAGAACAGCATCAACTTCACCACCTCATTTGACAAGTGTTAACCAATCCATCCCAAAGGGGCTATTCATTCTTTGCCACCTTGAGAACAACCAGGGGAGGGGAGGTTCTAGTAACTGATCTAGTCTGAACACTTGTGGTATGTTCTGTAATTCCTACCCTGATTATAACTGTAACTTGGCCAGTCTTTTGTCACATTACTGTACAGGTATTTGACAAAGTCTGGATACTGATTTTAGTAAGGGAGTGTATATTTCATTCACATGTTACAGTACTGTACCTACATTTCTCATTCAAAAGAAATTTATATTTGTGTTGCTTCATTTAAATCCCTCAAGGACTAGCATTGTAAGGTGTTTATTAACTGAAAAGGTAGTTATAGAACACATTTAATTTTCACTTTGGTTCATTGATGTGTATATTATTCTCTGAATAGGCGGTGCAACCCCTACTCTGAAGATCCTGTCTAAAGGTGCCCCATTCTTCACTGGGTGTATGCAGGATGTAGAGGTGGATGGATCAGTCCTTATACCCAGTGTAGTACCTGAACCTATGAGGGTAAGTTTATCATTTCACTACATCCACTTGCAGTTCAGACAGTATTCTACCCCACCTGCTGTTTTGTAAGAGAATTATAGGGCTATCATGGGCCAAATTGTTGTTCAGTACAGTATAATTTTCAGTGTAATTGTATATTACTGAAGGTAAACCCAGGTATCCATATACCATGATGATAAGAATATTTGAAATATTTGACAAATGGTCTTGTCTAAAGGAAAAATTTAATATGTTTTTGTTGTATTATTGTCTTTAAATACTGTACTGGTATTGGGAACAGGTACTGGTGGAAGAAGGATGTCCTCGTGTAGAACAATGTAACCCCAACCCTTGTTTAAATGGAGGTGAATGTGTTGACCTCTGGACTAGCTATCAGTGTAATTGCCAACGACCATACTTGGGGGAGACATGCGAGCTGAGTAAGTATTCTAGATTTTATTTGTATTACTGGGGTTGGTTACAGACATTATATTATAACCTTCAATTTATATGCATCAAACTGTTGTAAGATACCGGTAAATGTAAATGAAGAGTAGATTATTCTTTTTTCATGTTGTAGTAACACTAATGATTGATACTGATTATCTCCCCAATCCTAATCCTCAACCCACAGTCCCTGACCCAATCCACCCTTATCCTAACCCTCTTCCTAATCCTGCCCTGGATCCCTAAATCCCCCGCACAACCCCCGCATATTATGCCGCCCATGAGCGGCCCTCTGCGGGACTCTAAAACTTGAACTTGAACTATCAAAGATCACTCACTGTCTTCTTATACTGATTTAGTTGTATAAAAAAGTTTTCATGCTTCTTAAAATTACAATATGTAAATACAGTAATGTGAGAACTTGATTATATATCTTAAATTGTTGAAAACATGCTCTCAAAAATATGAATGGTCAATGCTTTTCCCTATGTTCCTTATGTTTCTATAGGGTCAATGCTTTTCCCTATGTTCCATATGTTCCTATAGGATCAATTCTTTTCCCTATGTTCTTTTGTTTGTGTATCAAAATGGACTATAATTATTTTGACAAACTCTAATATATATACTGTACTGTACCTGTATGTGGCGACACTTCCTGGCAGTTTATGAATTTTTCATTGCAAGATTTTATAGAAGCACAAGAATGACTTATTGCTTTATATTTATTGCATTTTAATAATTTGTTTGTGCTTGCATAAAATAGTTACATTGCTTCACTTTTTGTTGTATATTAATATGAACAATTTTGACTCTCCACACATATTCCTGGACACTGACACAAATCCTAGGGGGTACAGTATTGGAAATGAAGTGTGGCCTCGGCAGTTCGTGGCTTACATAGCTTTTGTTGAGCCGGCATGATGTATATGTAGCAATTATAGAACATAGAAAATAGTGATGCACTTAGCAAGATTTAATTTCAGATACATAATAAACAAAGTTACTTATTTATTTTATTACTATACTTACTAAAATAAGACAAACATGCATATACAGTAGATATCCACCAGTCAACTATACCTGATATGTTAATGGTAATCAGAGTACTTCATGTTTTATCATCTTTTCAACAATACTTCCACGTGGTCTCTCATTAAAGGCCAATTTCACAGTTGCTGCTATTTGTCTTGTTCCTTTCCAACCTCACAATTCAGTTTTTATAAAGGTAAAATTTAGAGTCAATACTACCCACAGTCATTACAAAGATCAGGACTTGTGTCCTGATTAGTAGATTGTTTATTCATCAGAATCATTACAAACTTCAGTTAAAAGTTGATGTGTCATGCAAAATCTTTCATTTAGGTTCATACAGACAGAGTATTGTACTGTATATAACTACAGTACTGTGAAATTGGCTTCAAAGCTTTCTGTAACAAAAGGGAACTGTACAATCATCAAAAAAAGTATTGGAATCACCCTTACATTGAAATCAATATTTTTAGCACGGTAGGGTTGGTAAGCTTGATCTGTCCGAGACACTGATGGAGGATCGTCTCTGACCTACAGTACTATATAAGTAATGGCTCACACTTTGAATGCCAGTTGCCATCTGGCTGTCATGGTGTGAGGGTGTCTATTGCTCTCTTTATTGACTCTCTCCGACTGTATGCCAGACCAAATGTCGACCCTGTAAACACTTAATATTCTGTTAAACTGTTTGGAACATAAAATAAAATTAAATATAACATTCTCATGTATGCTTCGATAGGTTAGAGTCAGATGATATACAGGAAATAATGAATAGAATTACTAATTAATACCAACCCTACATATCACTATCCACAGGGTTCCATTACTTTTTTTGCCGACTGTTCATATACAGGTACCAGTGTTATGAAGAAATTATTTTTGTTAGTATTGATGCACCAAGTGCATGATAAATATTTCTTTTATTTTGTGTGTATCTTGAGTGTCTGCTGTTGGTATAGATGCACAGTCTGCACGATGATTATTTCTTAAATTTGTATGTACATTTGCACATTTTCTCACGCCTGTTGTTTTCTCTCCTTGACTGTAGGAGGAGCCACATGGGAAGCATCACTTTGTAGGTGTTACATGCTCCTCTCTCTGTGGTGTATTTGTGTAACATGATTCTCTCTCAGTAGTAGTATTCTTATATGTAACTTACTCCTCTCTCCGTACTGTAGAATTCTTATATGCAACTTACTCCTCTCTCAGTAGTATTCTTATATGTAACTTACTCCTCTCTCAGTAGTATTCTTATATGTAACTTACTCCTCTCTCAGTAGTATTCTTATATGTAACTTACTCCTCTCTCAGTAACTTACTCCTCTCTCAACAGAGAACTTTTGTGACTTTCTCTTCTCTTAGAAATATGGTAGTTTTTTTGTAATTTGTTCTTTCAGTTGAGGTCGTTATGTAACAAAGTTCTTTCACATTTTAGTCTTTATGTATAGTTTTAGAATATTATATTGTCTGCAGGAAAAGGCAAACTTTATTTTGCAGTAGTTTACATTTTAGTTGAGTATTAAAATGTGATGGTAATATATGTTACATAATAGGAAAATATATCTATCTACTATTGGCCACAAGTATTCTTACACACCTCTGATATGCCTCACCCAGAATTCATCTGGTAACACTGACTCGCATGTCCAGATGTACGATATCATTCTGTTCCTCCTCTTCACTCTCCCTTCACATGACTATAGCTATTTACTTACATTGAGACAATATATATCTGTAGCCATTTATTTACATTGTGGCGATATTCTATGATTAGAGTGATTTATCCCTTCATTCATTCAAACTGTTTACTTGATGTCACATTTATGCGTTAAATATTAAGAGAACTGGTCCTCCTCCGTCTTTCCTTCCCTTCTATTCTCTAGCTCCCCCTCCTTCATCCCTCCCCCCTCTTTCTCTCCACTGCTCCCTCCCTCCCCCCTCTTTCTCTCCATTGCTCCCTCCCTCCCCTCTCTATCAGCCATGTGCCCTCCATCCTCCTCTCTCTCTCTCTTGTTCCCTTCCTCTCTCCCTCATTCCCTCAACTTATCCTCCACCTCTCTCTATCTGTCATTCTCCCTTCCTCTTTCCACTTACTCACACTCTCTTCTATCCTAATCACTTTCATACTCCAAGCTTTTTACCTCATATTGAGTTCGAATTTCTTTCGTATTTATTGCTTTTATCTATGAGTAGCGTTTCCTAACCTCTTCCTTGTATCTAGTGGTTTATTAAAGGTATTTTTTGTCTGACTTATATTTCTTAGTGATATTTGAGTCGGATGAGTCATGAAATCAAAGAGTTTGATTGTCACAGGGGTGGACTCCACATTCCTCCTAGTCCTTATACTTTCCATCATTCCAGTCTAACAACGGGTTGGA
>JAWQEG010002507.1:0-2500 GCA_033782935.1 Petrolisthes cinctipes
CGTCTATGTGGGGAAAGGCCCAGTATATAAACAAAAAAATGACACCACCACCACCACCACCACGACCACGACCTCCACCATCACCACCACCACCACGACCCTCACCTACCTGAGTGAATGCGTCGCCAGAAAGGTATATAAGAGGGGGACCAGTGGTGAGGTGAGACACAGTTCAGCTGAGCTCGGTTACCTTCTACACGAAACACCAAGATGAATTTTGTGAGTATAAACACGTGTTGTACTGTATACCTTAAGGGACCCTGTATTGTAGTCAGAAAATTGGAGGTAAATGAGTCCTTCAATTATTGCCACGAAACGCTACCTATATGGAAGGAGCTTGTTTCGTGGCATGGTCAGGAGGAATCAGAAGCCTCCAAAATTCATACATGATCACAGGGTCCTTAAAACTAGATTAACACAGCGCTCCTAGATAAATATTGTGAGTACAGTGAATATATTTTTAACAAGTGTTGTACTGCATAGGTTAAAAGTAAATTCAAACGACACTTCAAGATAAATATTGTCAGTAACAGTATATATATTTTTAACAAGTGTTGTACTGCATAGCTTAAACATTAATTCGAATAAAATTTGTGAGTACTATATATTATTAAGCAAGGATTGTAACTGTAGAGCTTAAATAAATTCATGTTGTACCCCCGATACATACATTAAAAGACCTGGTCGGTGTGAGGAGTACAGCTGATAAAATGTGTGTTTATTTATAGTAGACATTAGAGGAGTATAGTGAAGTTGGTGAGTAACGTAAATAGAGTTTGAGTCATCGATATACCAGATAGTAGCATATATCTCATTTTTTTTTTTTTTTTTTTTAGGGTAAATTTGATGGTTATCGATTCCTCCACACTATGCCTGGAAACAGAATAATATCACCTTTGTATACGTGTAGGGTTCTGTTTTGTTGATGTGACTAGAAGGGCTACGTCGACTCCAAAACACTCACGACATACAACCACAACAAACACAAACACTCACCCACAATAGAAATCAAACACACACCCACAACAAACACAAACACTCACAACCACCTAAACACACACACACAACAAACACAAACACTCACCCACAACATAAACAAACACTCACAACCACCTAAACACACACACACACAACAAACACTCACAACCTAAACACACACCCACAACAAACACAAACAAACAATCACACACACACACACAACAAACAATCACACACACACACAACAAACACCAACAAACAAACACACACATACTCACTCACTCACAACAAACAAAAATACCCACCCACCCACAACAACAAATATCCCCTTTATATATGCATCCAAAAAAAAAAAAAAAAAAAAAATAATAATAATAATAATAATTCTATGCATCTCTATAATGTAAACTAAATCTGTACTCTCTCTATCTTGGCCTTCTGTAGACTCGCCTGGTACTGCTGTTGGTGGTGGCACTGTCCGCCCTCTTCACAGCTACTTCCGCAGACCCCGACCCTTTCAAGTTCAAGAAGGGAAGGAAGCTAAGGTTTAGACCCCGCCCCGTCGTCCGCTACGTCAGTAAGCCCGTCTATATCTCCCACGGGTACGGACACGGATACGGCCACGGACACGGATACGGACACCATTAAAAAATAAACCAGACGGATGCGGTTTCGGGTACTGACGCGGGTAGAAGCACTGTGAAAAGGACGAGGAAAAAGAAGCAGTACCAATCAAAGGCGAATGTGGAAACGAGAGGCACAAGGCTGAGAAAAAAAAAAAAAAAAAAATGGATTGAGATTTATATTTTTCTCATATACTTTTTTTTTTTTTTTTTTTATATCAGTCCAAGGTTTCTGAGACTTGGATATTCAGGGGTGAAATGAACCAAAAAACTGTGCCACGTAGGACCATTTTTTCCCTGGGCCCTGTAAACCTGAGGAGAAAGGGAAAGAGGATTGCCACTCAGTCACCGTGGATATTCCAACTTCCCTATAGCTGTCTATAATGTATCTGTCTATGTACACGTTCTCTTCTCTTCTCTCTTATCTTCTCTTCTCTCTCCTCTCTCCATCATCCCTCCTTCTCCATCATCTCTCCCTCTACTCTCTCCATCATCCCTCCTTCTACTCTCTCAATCATCCCTCCTTCTCTTCCCTCCATCATCCCTCCTATCTACTCTCTCAATCATTCCTCCTTCTCCTCTCTCAGTCTCTCTACACAACCGAGAATCGCTTTATACATACCGTCACTCTAATCTCTAATATCCCTAGTGTAGTCAATGTAATTTTTTTTCACGATAAGTACTATATAAAAAATAAACGACGTACTGTAATTTTGTGTGTGTGTTTTTCTTTTTTTTCCTTCCCTCGGCTTTAGGGTCGTAGATAAGAATAGCCATGGTGTTTACGACGACAGTGTGGTAGCGTTACGATAGATGGCTCTGTTGTTTGTCTATGTAGCCATCGTAAATACCATGGATGAGTAAATAAACACTTGCAATAATGGATGTGGATGAAGGGA
>JAWQEG010002507.1:5000-73892 GCA_033782935.1 Petrolisthes cinctipes
GTGTGTGTGTGTGTGTGTGTGTGTGTGTGTGTGTGTGTGTGTGTGTGTGTGCCTCTGTGTGTGTGTGTGTGTGTGTGTGTGCCTCTGTGTGTGTGTGTGTGTGTGTGTGCCTGTGTGTGTGTGTGCCTCTGTGTGTGCCTGTGTGTGTGTGTGTGCCTGCTGTGTGTGTGTGTGTTTGTGTGTGTGTGCGCCTCTGTGTGTGTGCACCTCTGTGTGTGTGCGCCTGTGTGTTTGTGTGCCTCTGTGTGTGTATGTGTGTGTGCCTGCCTCTGTGTGTGTCTGTGTGTGTCCATAGAGAATTCCTGAGCGTGTGAGACTTTATACCACACTCTCAAAATAATCAAGTAAATGTTTATGAATGTATATACCTGGTTATTTTCCTCCCTATCGTATTACATGCCATGAAATGAAAAAAAAAAAAAAAAAAAAAATACTACACGCTCATAGTTGCCGAGAACCTTACAAAAATTTCATCTAGTTTGGAGTTACATTGTGGTTATTGAAGATATTATTGAAGATATTATATTTATGCCCCTGACAGCAGAGTATATAAAAACCATATTAATTAAGCATTCAGGTCTGTCTGCTTCGAATAGATTGTTGGAGTATTAAACTAGGCTAGCAAATATATGAAATAGGATGAATATTGCAATTTGTTCACTGGTATGTCAGATGATTCGATATTTTATCTACAAGACCTATGATGTGAAAAGCATGAGTGGAAATTACAACAAAAAATAAAAAAACAAAGACTTTAGAGAAAATATAGAAGTATATATAGAGTTACAAAAGACACACTAAAAAAGGAAGATACATTACAAAGACACACTCAATAAAAGAAAGATACTTTATATAGACACACTAAAAAAAGAAAGATACATTTTAATGACACTAAAAAAAAGAAAGATACTTTATATAGACACACTAAAAAAAGGAAGATATTTTATAAACACACACTCAATAAAAGGAAGATACAGTACAGACACACACTACAAAAGAGGAAGATACAGTACAGACACACACTACAAAAGAGGAAGATACAGTACAGACACACACTCAAAAAAAAAAGGAACATACATTACAAAGACACTAAAAAAAAGATACTTTATAATGACACACTAAAAAAAAAAAAAATGGAAGATACAGTACAGACACACTCAAAAGGAAGATACTTTATAATAACACACTCAAAAGAAGGAAGATACAGTACAGACACACACTCAAAAGGAAGATACATTTAATATTACCCAGCCAGATGCACAGAACCAAGGCTCTCTATACAACTAATGGTAGCAATCTTCTCAATGTGTCCTTCCTTCCTTCCTTCCTTCCTTCCTTCCTTCCTCCCCTCCTGTTGTCTCCTTTTCTGGCCCTGCTGAATGATATTATTATTATTATTTTTTTTTTTTTTTTTTTTTTTTTTTTTTTTGTATATGCCAGGTTCATATGTGTTTGTTGTTTGTTTATTTGTTTTCATAGCCATTTTTTGGGGGGTTGGTTTTTGTTGTTTGTCTTCATTCGCTTTCTCTGTTGTTGTTGTTGTTGTTGTTGTTGTAGTTCCCCAGACTGTCTGGCCGAGCAGTTCCGAGTCTGGTTGACCGAAGTAGTTGTTGTTGTTTGTTTTCATCCATTTTTTTCATTCATTATCTCTGTTTTTGTTATTTGTCTTCATTCATTATCTCTGTTTTTGTTGTTTGTCTTCATCCACTATCTTTGTTGTTGTTTGTCTTCATTCGCCATATTCATTGTTTAACTCTGTCATCATCTTTGTTGTGTCATCTTCACATTATAATATTTTTTTATATTTTGTATACAAGTAGTACATCATTTTTTTTTCTGGCACATACACTGTGTTTAGTATCTTCAGATTTTGTACGTATTTCCGAATCCAAATGTTCTTCTGACTAACGAATGACAAATACATTAAATTTAATCTTTGGTAATTTTTGAACTTGGGGAAAAAAATCTTGTCGGTATCGCTGTTGAATTATTACCCCTTCTTGCCTCCCCTGCCACCACGTCCCCTCCCACCACGTCCCCTGCCACCACGCCCTCTGCCACCTCCATAACCCATCCGGCCGTAACCCCTCCTACCAGTGCTCCCTCCACGTCTCTTACCACTGAAGCCCCCACCGCGTTTCTTGCTTCCGTAGCCCCCACCACCCCGTCTCCTGCTGCTGTGTCCCCCTTTCCTGCCCTTGCTGCGTCTCCTTCCACCACCACCTGATAGTTTCTTGATCTTGCCCAGCTTCTTCATTATCTTCAGCTTCTTAAATTTCTTGAACTTTTTGAAGGGGTCAGGATCGGGATTAGCCAAGGGGTCAGGCTGAGGCAGGGGGTTAGGGTCAGGGCTGGCTAGAGGATATGGGTCAGGATTGGCCAGAGGATACGGGTCAGGATTAGCCAGTGGGTGAGGGTCAGGGTTGGCCAGAGGATACGGGTCAGGATCAGGGTTGGCCAGAGGATACGGGTCAGGGTCAGGGTCAGGGTGGGGGTGTGCTGTGACGGAGGTAAGGGATGCCATGATGACCAGGTGTAGGCCACAGACCAAGTACACCTGGTGGGAAACACAAGGTAAAAATAATCAATCTTTGAACAACTGGGGGTATTCATTTATTTAAGCGACCCTGTGATGTAGTCAGAAAATTGGAGACAAATGAGTCCTTCAAATATTGCCACGAAACACACACACACCTATATGGAAGACGCTTGTTTTGTGGCATGGTCAGAAGGAATCAGAATCCTCCTATTTTCATACACGATCACAGGGTCCTTAAAGTTTCAAATTGTCTGGTGTGAGGCAAACCAAACTGACGTGGGGAGGCACATACACACACACACACACAGAGGCACATACACACACACACACACAGAGGCACATACACACACACGCACACAGACACAGAGGCACATACACACACACGCACACAGACACAGAGGCACATACACACACGCACACAGACACAGAGGCACATACACACACGCACACAGACACAGAGGCACATACACACACGCACACAGACACACACAGAGGCACATACACACACACACACACAGAGTCACACAGACACATACACACACAGAGTCACACAGACACACACACACACACACACACACACACACACACACACACACACACACACACACACACAGGCCTGAGGAATAATATACAACAATGATTATATACACTGATAGAAATAGCATGGAGGTATTGGTATGTATGACTGTCCTGTGTTGACTATGCAGTTTGCTATCTTCACACTGAGTTAGTAATTCTGGGCCCGTATTTATCAAAGTCAAGTTCACTCCTAAGTTAATTAAGGTTTTGTTGGGGTTCATAGGCACTGCTTCGAAATCATAACATCATAAGCTTATATTAATAGAATTGCAAAACCATTCAGTGCTTCGAAATCATAACATAAGTTTATTTTAACAGAACTGCAAAACCATTTACTGTTTCGAAATCATAATAAAGGCTTATATATTTAACAGAATTGCAAAACCATTCACTGCTTCGAAATGAGCCTGAAACACTTTGGCGAGGCTAGTAATGCAAACATACAAACAAGTGCAAATTTTAAGAGGTTTGATAAATACTGACCCTGATTCTGTAATGCTAGGAGTCTCTCTGGAACACTATGTGAGTTTGAGGTGGACAGTGTGATTGCGGTCAAGTCAGTAAGCCAGTCAATTGTTCATTCAGTCAATCGTTCAGGTAGGTATTCGTTCATGCAGTCAATTATTCATGAAGTCAATTATTCATGTAGTCAATTATTCATGTAGTCAATTATTCATGCAGTCAATTATTTATTCAGTCAATCGTTCAGGTAGTTATTCGTTCAGGTAGTTATTCGTTCATGCAGTTAATTATTCATTCAGTAAATAGTTCATTCAGTCAATCGTTCAGGTAGTTTTTCGTTCAGCCAGTCAATCGTCCAGCCATGCAGTCAATTGCTCAACCAGTCAATCGTTCAGTCAGTCAATCAACTCATCTTAATCAAGGTGGTAATTCACTTTTGTTACATTGGAGTGTCATAATTCCTCCAAAGTATGCCAGGAAACAGGACCAAATGAACAAAAATAATGGTGTTCTGTTGCTTGGAATAGTTTAGAGGAATCGGCGGTTGCTCTAGATTTACCAACACTGCACACTTCCCCCCTTAAAATAATACACAACCAATAACAAAACACTCACCAGCTTCATTCTGTCGTCACGAGTTGGAATTCCTTGAGGGTTTCCCAGAGGACTTAAGGATGGTAAGGTTGTGTGTCGTGTGTGTGGGTTGTTTTCCTTCTCTACACCACTATATATATACACACACATACACACACATCCGGGGCCTCGAGGGGTGGTATGGAGGGGGAGGGAAAGGTATGGGGGCACAGAGGAAAAGTGGAGGGTTTGGTGGGGGGGTAGAGGGAAAAAGGGAGAGTGGAAGGGGAGGGAGTGGGGAGGATAGAAAAAGGGAGAGTTGAAGGAGAATGAGAGGAAGGCATTGGACAGAGGAAAAAATGACAAAATTGGAGGGAAAGGAAGGAATAAAAATTAAATTGAGGAGGGAAGGAGGTAAAAAGAGGAGAGGAATATGGTAGAAAAAAAATGACATAATGAGGGAGGTAGAGAAGAGGAAGGTAGAGAAGAGAGAGGTAGATAAGAGAGAGGTAGATAAGAGAGAGGTAGATAAGAGAGAGGTAGATAAGAGAGAGGTAGAGAAGAGGAAGGAAGAGAAGAGAGAGGTAGAGAAGAGAGAGGTAGATAAGAGAGAGGTAAAGAAGAGGAAGGTAGAGAAGAGGAAGGTAGAGAAGAGGAAGGTAGAGAAGAGGAAGGTAGATAAGAGGAAGGTAGATAAGAGAGAGGTAGAGAAGAGGAAGGTAGAGAAGAGGAAGGTAGAGAAGAGGAAGGTAGAGAAGAGGAAGATAGAGAAGAGGAAGGCTGATTCAATCTTTTCACAGGTCGCTTGTAACATCTACTGTGCTCTAGGGTCAAGGATAGACTCCAGTAACTATGTGTGTGTGTGTGTGTGTTGCAGCGCTTTGGGGATACTTGTGTGGAGGTGGTTTATGTGTGTGTGTATGTGTATGTGTATGTGTGTGTGTGTTGCAGCGCTTTGGGAATACTTGTGTGGAGGTGGTTTATGTGTGTGGAGGTGGTTTGTGTGTGTGTGTGTATGTGTGGAGGTGGTTTGTGCGTATGTGTGGAGGTGGTTTGTGTGTGTGTGTGTGTGTGTGTGTGTGTGTGTGTGTGTGTGTGTGTGTGTGTGTGTGTGTGTATGTGTATGTGTATGTGTGTGTATGTGTGGAGGTGGTTTTTGTATGTGTGTATGTGTGTGTGTATGTGTATGTGTATGTGTGTGTATGTGTTTGTGTATGTGTATGTGTATGTGTTTGTGTATGTGTATGTGTCTGTGTCTGTGTCTGTGTCTGTGTCTGTGTCTGTGTCTGTGTCTGTGTCTGTGTCTGTGTCTGTGTCTGTGTCTGTGTCTGTGTCTGTGTCTGTGTCTGTGTCTGTGTCTGTGTCTGTGTCTGTGTCTGTGTCTGTGTCTGTGTCTGTGTCTGTGTGTGTGTATGTGTTTGTGTATGTGTTTGTGTATGTGTATGTGTATGTGTTTGTGTATGTGTATGTGTGTATGTGTATGTGTGTGTGCGTATGAATGCGTAGGTATAGATTACGTAGGTGTGGACGTACAGTATTATGAAATCCGAGCTTGCCTTTACAGCACAGAACATGACTTTATTTGTAAATACGTCAGTCTCCTTAGAGCAGGTATCTAACTTTCTAATATTAAAGGGCAAGTACAGTGTTGACAAATCTGGAACAACTGAATCCTCCAAACTATTCCAAGCAACAGGACACCATTATATTTGTTCATCTGGACCTGTTTCGTGGCATAGTTTGGAGGAATCATGGCACTCCAATGTAACAAAAGTGAATTACCCTCCTTGAATATTAATTACTTGCAGATGATTATACATGAACAATATTTAAGTGTAATTTATCTTTCATTAAACATAACACTAATTATATTTACGAAAAAAAAAAAAAAAAAAAAAAAAAACATAGAAGGTAAGTAAGAGTGTTTGTGTATTTTCCTCCCTGTAAACATAAATGCTCTATTGTGACGACTGAAGGGGAGATTCTCTTGTTGGTGAATTGGAAGGCTACTGATTCCTCCAAACTATACCAGAAAACAGACGCCCTCAATGGTACTAATAGGGGATCTGTTGTTTCGTGGCATACTTTGGAGGAATCAGAGACCTTCCAATTCACCAACAACAAAAGAATCTCCCCTTAATAATAATAATGCCAACATAATACCACCTTCACCTATGGCACTTAACTTTCCCACGAGTTATTATTTTACTCTATTGTTTTGTTTATCTCCCTTGAACTTTGTCCCTTGAGATTATTTTTGTGGGTGAACTGAAGGCTACTGATTCCTCCAAGCTTTTTCTTCCTGTCACAGTCTGGAGTAATCATAAGACTTTGGGTACAGTTGGATACATGAATGGGTGGTACAGCCCAGGTGAAAGATACTTGTCCCATTTGAGTAACCAGTGTCTATTATCAGGTACTTGCTTTTTATTACCATCCTCAATACTGACTTCTGCCCCTGATGTCTCCTATTTGGCACTAATAAGGAACTTGATATTGGGAGAAATTGACCATCTTTCCCTTGGGCTGTACCACCCATTCATGTGTCCAACTGTACATTCGCCTTGATTCCTCCAAAGCATGCCAGAAAACAACAGGGCGATAATGGTGTCCTGTTGCCTGGAATACTTTGGAGGAAACATTTGCTCCAGGGTGAGGGGGTAGGGTGGAGGGACAAGGAAGTGGTATGAGGTACTGTACTGTAAAGCCTCGAGGGAATGGGATAGTAATAGAGATGAATATAAACAATAAGGAAGCTACTACTACTGTTACATGTTAATAAATACAAGCTATGGATGGTACAGTTGGCCACATGAATTATTACACAGGCTATATGGAAAGAGTGGTCATTATTCTCAAAGTACTGCAATGAAGAGTCTACCAAGTGACTCAGTGATTAGCAACAAAACAACAAAACTAAAATTAATGTTATATTGCAGTTATGTACAGTCGCAATCCAAAATATGTATCCAGGTTTGATTCGAATAGCCTGATCGAGTATTAAGCGAGCTCAAACAAATATAAAACAAGATAAGCGTTGTAATTGGTTCACTAGTATGTCAAATGATTCGAAGACCTGGATACAAATTTTGGATTGCGAGTGTACAGTAGTGTTATACATTTTCTATTCGTTGTAAACACTTGAAAACAACAGCGTGTGTACGAATTTTTGTGGCCAATAGTACTATGTTATATTAACCTATCATATGAGATTGATTTTAAAGGGTAGATTCTTTTGTAGGTGAGTTGGAAGGTGTCTGATTCCTCCAAACTATGCCACGAAACAACAGATCCCCTAATAGTACCATCGAGGGCGTCTGTTTTCTGTTATGGTTAGGAGGAAGTAGTAGCCTTTCAATTCACCAACAAGAGAATCTCCCCTTAAGGACCCCCCCAGTGATATAGTCAGAAAATTGGAGGTTAGCGAGTCCTTCAAACATTGCCACGAAACACCACCTATATGGAAGGAGCTTGTTTCGTGGCATGGTCAGGTGGAATCAGAAGCCTCCAATTTTCATACACGATCACAGGGTCTTTAAGGGGGTCATATATTTCAGCTTTGCCTCAGTGTTGCCAATCTCTAGTACTTAATATCAACAGCTATCAATGACATAAACAAAACCACTAATATGTTTACTAATAATGAAAAATGAGAGTGATGATGATAATGACAAATAATAATGATAAAAAAAATATTGATATTCCTCTCCCTGTTAAGTCCTTATCTACACATGTTCCTCATTTACACATATTTCTCATTTACACATGTTTCTCATTTACACATGTCCTCATCTACATATCCTACCCTCCTTCATTTACATATCCTACCCTCCTTCATTTACATATCCTAGCCTCCCATTTTAACAACCTATCCTCCATTTACACCTACCTATCCTTTATATTTTACACATCCTACCCTCCTTCATTTACACATCCTTCCTCCCTTTACTCTCCTTCATTTACACCTACCTATCCTTCATATTTTACACATACTACCCTCCTTCATTTACACATCCTAGCCTCCCATTTAAACAACCTATCCTTTATATTTTACACATCCTACCCTCCTTCATTTACACATCCTAGCTTCCCATTTAAACAACCTATCCTTTATATTTTACACATCCTACCCTCCTTCATTTACACATCCTAGCCTCCCATATAAACAACCTATCCTTTATTTTATACACATACTACCCTCCTTCATTTACACATCCTTCCTTCCTTTACTCTCCTTCATTTACACCTACCTATCCTTTATATTATACACATCCTACCCTCCTTCATTTACACATCCTAGCCTCCCATTTAAACAACCTATCCTTTATTTTATACACATCCTACCCTCCTTCATTTACACATCCTTCCTTCCTTTACTCTCCTTCATTTACACCTACCTATCCTTTATTCTTTACACATCCTACCCTCCTTCATTTACACATCCTAGCCTCCCATTTAAACAACCTATCCTTTATTTTATACACATCCTACCCTCCTTTATTTACACATCCTTCCTCCCTTTACTCTCCTTCATTTTCACCTACCTATCCTTTATATTATACACATCCTACCCTCCTTCATTTACACATCCTTCCTTCCTTTACCCTCCTTCATTTTAACAAGTGATATCACCATGACTGACGTTTTATGTTCGTGTGTTCAAGTCATGACGTCTCTATGTATTTACACTTATAATATTCTCACACTTGATTCTGATTTACACCCGAGCGTAAATTGGTGCTGTAAGATATTGAGGGGAGTTCCCTTAGTGGATGACTCACGAGTGTTTGTTTATTACTTACTCTTTATCAGACAAATAATAACTACAAACAGCGATGTCCAAGGTCATGTACAGTTGGACACATGAATTCGTGGTACAGCCCAAGTGAAAGATGGCCAATTTCTTACAATATCAAATTCCTTAGTGCCAAATAGGAGACACCAGGGGCAGAAGTCAGTATTGAGGATGGTAATAAAAAGCAAGTATACCTGATAATAGACACTGGTTACTCAAATGGGATAAGTATCTTTCACCTGGGCTGTACCACCAATTCCTGTGTCCAACTGTACACTCGCAATCCAAAATTTGTATCCAGGTTTTGTTGAAGTTTCGAATCATTTGACATATATACTATTGAACTAATTACACGCCTATCCTGTTTCATATTTGCTTGAGCTCGCATAATACTCGATCAGGCTATTCGAAGCAAGCCTGGATACATATTTTGGATGGCAAGTGTACATTCAACAAAAAATTATTCTTCACCCTAAGCCGTAACGCCGCAAAGGTAATGAATAATTGTTTGCTGGGTGTACAGTCACGAGCACTAATAAGTATACAGCTTTGGTTGAAGCTTTGAACAGGTCCAATTCACCAACGAAGTAATTCCAATGGAGATCTTATCGTGCATTTATTTACTGTCTTTAGGTATTTGAAGCACACCTGGATACTTATTAGTGCTCGTGACTGTACATATTCAACAAAAAATGTATGCAACCTCTTTCTGTGTCCCTGTAAATCTATATTATGTTTATATGAATGCACTACACAACCGATATACAGTAACTTGATTCTTTACTATAAGGCTTTCGACAAACATGCTATTCCTGAATGCTTTGCCTAACCAGACTTTCCCTAAATATTTTTACGAGATTTTATCATAACTTTTGATGTATGAAATTTTAAACATTGTCCTGGAGGGATATTTTTCCTTCACTAAAAATATAGGTGGTTGCAATATAATAATACCAAGCTGGGTGGATGAAACTTTGGTTTATTTTACAGGAAACAAATAAAGTACAAAAAAATGCATTAATTATTACGGTACAGCAGTTACACCAAGGTCAGGAATAGTTCTCATGGTGTTTTGATGGAGAGACAACACAGAAAGGGGTATAGTAGTGTTGGAAGTTCGGGTCGGAAACGGACTTATACTGTATTAATTTTATCTCAGCACACGAGGAGTGGGAGATCTGTTGTGTGTGGCGGCATGGTTTGGAGGAATCGTTAGCCCTCCAGTTGTTTGTTGTCATGAGGAATGCTACTTATATATTTTCTGCATCTATTTCACAGTCATCATCAAGACCTCTTCAAAATTTAAGTTGTAGAATTATTACTCCTGTCAAATATATCTAGGTGGATGGATGTAACTTAACTTTCTTCACTGACTGAGCACCTCCGTATCCCTTGTCGTTTATTTACTTATGTCATTCCTCTGCATTTCCTCAGGGTCGGTGAACTAACAAGTGACGTCAGTGGCATCTCCTGTTTCATCATTATAGTCTTTCGGAAGCTTTATGTTTACTACTCTGTCTGTGGTTGAGGTTGTGTCTGGGTCAGGGGGATCATTCAGGTGTCACAGTCCTGAGTGATGCAATTGTGGGTGATAGGGTCTTTGGGTGTCACTTGATAAATTTCTTTTTCTGACACAAAGCCAATATGAGGGTTTTTTTTCACATTAGGAGAAGCCACTGACGCTAAGAGTTTATTTCGTCTCATATATTTGTTTTGTGTATGTGTCTGGCTTACTGTATGATGCCTGTGTGATTGTGTGTGTACGTGCCTGTGTGTGCATGTGAGGGTGTTTCTGTATGCATGAATCTGTGTGTGTGTGTGTGTGTGTGTGTGTGTACACCACCTTTATGAGAGTGACTGCTACTTGATTTTAATTAAATCTTGCATGAATGTTCCATTGCAATATTTCTTCTGTCCATGCTTTTCATTTCACCTCATTTTCATCAACCTTTCACTGTGTCAATTTGATCGCCTCCCTCCTCTCCATGCGTCTCCTTCCCACTTTTTATCTCTCTCATCTCCTACATCTACCACTTCTTATGATGGTAGTAGACTGGGCGGTAGACTGGACGGTAGTAGTGTGTGTGGTGGCGGTGGTGTCCGTAGTGTCCCCCCTTCTTGTAGTGCTTCTTGAAGAGCTTGAAGAAGGGGTCGGGGTCGGGGTTGGCTTCAGGGGACCCATTGGCTGAGGCAAAGAGGGCCGTCAGAGCCACCAGGAGAGTGAGGACCAACTGAGTCTGAGTGGAACATAACGTTACTTGTGGCATGCATACTCTTACACTCGAATAATTATAGCAGACAACCCGTAAGGCTATATATAGGGTATTTCTATATACACCAAAAAACGTATATCAATTGTGAAATGGTTAGTCTTATTTACACTTATAGTATATTATTTTGTTATATAGTTATTTCCACCTGAGTTATGCGTAAGGTTTATATGTGTGGGTGTGTGTGTGTGTGTATCTGTGTCTGTCTGTGTGTACGTGTGTGTGTGTATCAGTGTGTCTGTGTCTGTGTGTGTGTGTCTGTGTGTGTGTGTGTGTGTGTGTGTGTGTGTGTGTGTGTGTGTGTGTGTGTGTGTGTGTGTGTGTGTGTGTGTGTACGTGTGCGTGGTGTGTATTTGTGTGTGTGTGTGTGTCTGTGTGTGGTGTGTCTTTGTGTGTGTGTGTCTGTGTGTGTGTGTCTGTGTGTGGTGTGTCTTTGTGTGTGTATGTCTGTGTGTGTCTGTGTGTGTCTGTATCTGTGTGTGTGTGTATGTGTGTGTATCAGTGTGTGTGGGTGTGTGTGGATCTGTATCTGTATGTCTGTGTGTGTGTGTTGGGAGGAGTTTAGACCTCTCCTTTACTCACAAGGTTCATGTTGAGCGTTGATTACAGTAGACACAGAGACAGTGGCTGTGAGTATGTTGTCCAGACCTACTCCTCTCACATATATATATACTGGACCGTCACCCCGTCACCCTCCCTGTCTCCCTTACCCACTCCCCCCCCCCCTCTTCCCTGTCTCCCTTTCCCACTCCCCCTCACCTCTTCCCCCTTCCCCCCATTCCTCTCCCTCACGTCTCCCCTTACCCTTGGACCCTATCTCCCTCCATCCCTTCTTTTATATCCTACAATTCATTTCCTCCTCACCTCCCCCCCTCTCTCTCTCCCCTTCTCCTTCAATCCTAAATTCCTTCATCTCTCCTCTTCCATCCTACAATTTTTCCTTCAATCCTCACCTCCCTCTATCGATCCCCCCCCCTCCTTGTCATAATTCCTTCCTCCATCCCTTTTCTTTCTTCCTACGATTCCTTTCCTCCTCACCTCCCTCTCTCCATCCCCTCCCCTCCTTCTTCTCACCCTCCTCTCCCTTCCTACCCCAGCTCTCCCTTTCCCTCTCCTCTCCATCCCCTCCCCTCCTTGTCACCCTCCTCTCCCTTCCTACCGGACCTCTCCCTTTCCCTCCCTTCCCCCTTCTTGTCACCCTCCTCTCCCTCCCTATCCCAGCTCTCCTTTTCCCTCCCTTCCCCCTTCTTGTCACCCTCCTCTCCCTCCCTATCCCAGCTCTCCCTTTCCCTCTCCTCCTCTCCCTTCCTCCTCTGTAAATAAGCCTTCGTCATCCCCTCCCTCCGTCACCCTCAGTCACTCTCTCCTATTTGCTTTTCTTTCGACCTGGACTTTCCCAATACTTCCCCATCACCTGTCCAGCCTCCTCACACATACCCACTTATTTCTCTTACCTATTCATCTCTTATAAACACACCATTCCAGTCTCTCATACACTCATTTATTATGTCTCACACACCCACTTATGTCTCTTACCCATTTTTTTTCACAGCCACCCAGTTATGTTTCACACACACCCATTTAAGTCACACACACACACACACACACACACCCATTCAAGTCACACACACACACACACACACATTGAAGTCACACACACACACACACACACACACACACACACACACACATTCAAGTCAAACACACACACACACACACATTCAAGTCACACACACACACATACACACATTCAAGTCACAAACACACACACACACACATTCAAGTCGCGCACACACACACACACACCCATTCAAGTCAAACAAACACACACACACACATTCAAGTCACACACACACACACACCCATTCAAGTCACACACACACACACACACACCCATTCAAGTCACACACACACACACACACACCCATTCAAGTCACACACACACACACACACACACCCATTCAAGTCACACACACACACACCCATTCAAGTCAAACAAACACACACACACATTCAAGTCACACACACACACTCACACCCATTCAAGTCACACACACACACACCCATTCAAGTCACACACACACACACACATTCAAGTCACACACACACACACCCATTCAAGTCACACACACACACATGACTCCACAGTTTGGGCGAAATGACCTGTGGGCGAAATGACTCCAGAGTGTGGGCGAAATGACCTGTGGGCGAAATAACTCCACAGTGTGGGCGAAATGACCTGTGGGCGAAATGACTTAACAGTGTAGCACACAGAAACCCAGGAATGTCTTATATAAACTATTGATGTATCTTATAACTTCCTAGCTTTACCCACACTACACACCAGACCTATTTTATTTATTTAGTCCAAAAAAATATTATCTACTGACTATCCATACGATTTTCTCCAACTAACACTTAACGATTTTTCTTGTTAGAGGAAAACACTTTGACATTCAGCGAAATAAGTTTGTTTTTTCTCTTTTACAATAAATTCCTTAATTACGGATTGCCTCATTAACTGCATAATGTACTAACGTTAGACGATTTATTTTATAGGCGAAAAGAAATTAATGTTATCCAATCGTAAATTAAAATAGGAAGGACTAACTCATCACATTTACACAACTACAAAATTACAACAGTTTCCATTATTCCCTCTTTCATTAAACTACAAAATTACTCCCGTCCCCTTTATTCCCTCTTTCATTAAACTACAAAATTACTCCCGTCCCCTTTATTCCCTCTTTCATTAAACTACAAAATTACTCCCGTCCCCTTTATTCCCTCTTTCATTAAACTACAAAATTACTCCCGTCCCCTTTATTCCCTCTTTCATTAAACTACAAAATTACTACAGTTTCCATTAGTCCCTCTTTCATTAAACTACAAAATTACTACAGTTTCTTTTATTCCCTCTTTCATTAAACTACAAAATTACTACAGTTTCCATTAGTCCCTCTTTCATTTACACAACTACAAAGACTACAGTTATCATTATTCTCTCTTTCATTTCTCTCTCCTCCTCTTCGCTCCCTCTTTCCTCCATATTATCGTTCCAATTATTCCCTCTTTCATTTCTTTCTCCTCCTCCTCCTCCTCCTCCTCCTCGCTCCCTCTTTCCTCCATATTCTCTGCTACTTTCCCCTCCCTTCACTCTCCTTGAATATTTTCCAACTTCTTGACACAGTTTTCTTCTCACTTCCTGGACTTACTGCTTTCCTCATTCCTACCCTATACACCTTCTTCCCTCCTACCCTATGTTCCTTCCTCATTACTGCCCTATTTTCTTTCCTAATTCCTGCCCTATTTTCCTCATTCCTACCCTGTATTCCTTCCCCATTCGTACCATGTATTCCTTCCCCATTCGTACCCTATTTTCCTTCCTCCTTCCTGTCCTATTTTCCTTCCTCATTACTGCCCGATTTTCCCTCATTCCTGCCTTATTTTCCTTCCTCATTCCTGTCCTATTTTCATTCCTCATTCCTGTCCTATTTTCCCTCCTCTTTCCTGCCCTATTTCACTCTGGCCTTCCCTGACTGCCTGAGGCCACGGTAATCCTATCTGTAGTAATGGCAATGACCTTGTAACGTATGTATGTATGTATGTATGGTGGGATGGTATGTGTATGTATGTATGTCATGTAGGGGCAGGGAGGGGCCGAGAAGGAATGGGAGGGGTGGGGGGGAGGGGAGACGGGAGAGATGGGGCTGAGCGAGAAGAGAGAAGGGTGGGGGGAAGGGGAATCAGAGAGGAAATGGAGGTGAAGGAAATGAGGGTGGGGTGAAATGGGAATAAGAGGGATATGTAGGGGAGGGAAGAGCAGGAAGGGTGAGGGGGAGGGAAGAGCAAGAAGGGTGAGGGGGAGGGAAGAGTAGGAAGGGTGAGGGGGAGGTAAGAGAAGGAAGGGTGAAGGGGAAGGAGGTCTAGTAAGGAAACAAACAAGGTCTCGCATCTATCAAGGCATCCTATAAAGTGAAGGGAAAAGATGAGTAACTAACTCCACCTAGACAAGAGGAAGGACAAATCTGGAAACATATTAGTGGACTATATATCTGTCCGCCAACTTAACCTAACCTAACCTAACCTAACCTAACCTAACCTAACCTAACCTAACCTAACTTAGACATCTCTGAAAACATATTAATAGTTGATATATTATCTGTGTATCCTCCTAATTTAACCTAACCTAACCTAACCTAACCTAACTTAGATATCTCTGAAAACATATTATATATTATCTGTGTATCCTCCAAACTTGACCTAACCTGACCTGACCTAACTTACACATCTCTGAAAATATATTAATAGTTTATATATTATCTGTGTATCCTCCTAACTTGACCTGACCTAACCTGACCAGACCTAAACTACCCTAGACTTAAGGAAGAACAGATATCTGGAAACATAATGGTGGTTTATACATTATCTGTTAATCAATCTAACCTTTATCTGTGTCAACTTTACCTTACCTAACCTAACCTAACCTAACCTAACCTAACCTAGACAAGAGGAAGAACAGATATCAGGAAATATATTGGTGGTTTATTTATCTGTGTCAACTTTACCTAAGCTAACCTAACCTAACCTAACTTTACCTTACCTAACCTAACCTAACCTAACCTAACTTTACCTAACCTAACCTAACCTAACCTAACCTAACCTAGACAAGAGGAAGAATAGATATCTGGAAAAATATTGGTGGTTTATTTATCTGTGTCAAATTAACTTAACCTAACCTAACCTATTTTATATGTATCTTTATACGTGTGGGTCGAAACGTTTGACGGTAAACTTGAGGACTTCTGAATCTTGCTCGAAACTATATCACGAAGCTTTGTCAGGAACTAGTGAGTGCAACTGGACACACGGAATAAATGTAACAAGATCATAACCATACGCGAAAGAGGTTGACGCCAAGAAACAAACACACTGACGCCACGAAACACACACATTGACGCCACGAAACACACACAAACACTGATGCCACGAAACAAACACGCTGATGCCACGAAACACACACGTTGACGCCACGAAACACACACACTGACGCCACAAAACAAACACACTGACGCCACGAAACAAACACGCTGTTGCCACGAAACACACATTGACGCCACGAAACACATACATTGACGCCACGAAACACACACACTGACGCCACGAAACAAACACATTGACGCTACGAAAACATAAGGTTTGATAAAAGATAAAAAAAAATCTGGGAGGAAATGTACTGTCTTGAAAGCATAAGTTTTTTTTTTTTTTTTTTTTTTTTATGTACAGCATCTCCCAAACGTAGATATTTTATTACTGTGCGGCAACCCAACATAAAGGAAGATTTATTTATTTTCCTCCCACTTTTCATACTTTTTTTTATAGATTTTTTTTTTTATTGCCGAGGTTAAGGAACGACGGCAGAGATGTCATTGCACTCGTCCAAATGACAAGAGTAAACATTATAAACATTGGTCTACACACACACACACACACACACACAACCAGCGTCATGGTGTGTGTGTGTGTGTGTGTGTATGTGTATGTTATAGACGGCAACTCACTACCGTACTTAATCATTGATCTACACACACACACACACACACAACCAGCTTCATGGTGTGTGTGTGTGTGTGTGTGTGTGTATGTGTATGTGTATGTTATATACAGTAACACACTACTTAATCATTGGTCTACACACACACACACACACACACACAACCAGCGTGTGTGTGTGTATTATAGACAGCAACACACTTACTAGAATATAATAGACACCATATACAATAGATAATTATAATAAATTGAAACATGTACTTAAATAAACTACTGATATCCATCCCTGTTGGCAAAAAAAAAAATATATATAATATTATATATATATATATATGAAATAAGTAAAATGTGTTATAAACTTTTCAATATCAAGTTTAAATATCTACTCTTAAAATATTTTTCTTTTGATTCTAATGTATATATTTTGGAAAACCTAATACATTTTGTTTGGCAATCAATATACAGTCCAAAAATAATGCAAAAAAAAAAAAAATGTATATCCGTAGTCTGTGCAACGGGTGAACTGTAAATATTAAAAATAAAATTATATAGTTAGTTAGGTGAGTGGGAGTGGGAGGGGATGGAGGGGGAGGGGGAGGGGGAGTGGGAGGGGTGGGGGAGTGGGTGGGGGAGTGGGTGGGGGAGTGGGTGGGGGAGTGGGTGGGGAGTGGGTGGGGAGTGGGGGGGGGAGAGGGAGTGGGAGGGGGATGGGGAGTGGGAGGGGGATGGGGAGTGGGAGTGGGATGGGGGAATGGGATGGGTGAGTGGGAAGGGGGAGGGGGGAGTGGGAATGGGAAGGGGGAAGGGGGAGGGGGGAGGGGGGAGGGGGAGGGGGGAGGTGGGGAGTGGGGAGGTGGGGAGTGGGGAGGGGGAGGGGGAATGGGAGTGGGAGGGGGGAATGGTGGTACTCGTAAACCCATCAGCCAATCACCAACCTCCATACATACTCACCTCGGCACTACCCACGACTCAGAAAATGGGAAATTTTATACTGCAGTTGTAATTTCTTCCTTTGTACCCATCACCTATTCTCACTTATTATCCAATGTAGTTAATTAATTTATACCCATCACCTATTCTCTTATCTTTGTACCCATCACCTATTCTCACTAATTAAGGGGGTGCGGGGATAGGGGGACAGGCTTGGGGGGGTGCGGGAGTAGGGGACAGACTTGGGGGGGTTTTGGGGGGTGCGGGAGTAGGGGAACAGGCTTGGGGGGGGGTGAAGGAATAGGGGACAGGCTTTCAACCCCCCCAAGCCTGTCCCCCTATACCCGCACCCCCCAAGCCTGTCCCCTACTCCCGCACCCCCTTAACCAATGTAGTAATTTCCTTTGTACCCATCACCTATTCTCAATTATCCCTTCACCATTATCTCCCCAATTGGTCAACAGAACAAGAAAAAGCTGATAGGTATACAAACATTATCAGATGAAGTGTTTCGTTGGGGAATATTGTGAGGGTTGTGAAGTGATGTGTTCCTCCTACACTGTCTCTGAGTCAACTGGCGTCTCTCTCTCCCTCCCTCTCAACCTGTCCGAATCTTTGGGTCAAAACTGCTTCGTTAGTTGTTCGATACAATTTCGAGTCATATAGCACCAGGAGAAGGTGATAGAGAGGCGAGACAGCAAGCAGGAAGGAAATAGAAGGTGATAAAGAGGAGAGTTTGGTGAGACAGCAAGCAGGAAGGAAATAGAAAGGACTGTTAAATGGAAGATTATCTTGTTGGTAACTTGGAAGGCCACTGATTCCTCCCAACTATACCAGAAAACAGACGCCCTTAATGTAACTTAATAAGGAATCTGTTTCGTGGCCTAGGTTGAAGGAATCAGAAACCTTCCAATTCACCAACTAAAGAACCTCCCGTTAATTAAGGACCCTGTGATCGTGTACGAGAATTGGAGGCTTCTGATTCCTCCTGACCATGCCACGAAACACGCTCCTTCTATATAGGTGTGTGTGTGTGTTTCGTGGCAATATTTGAAAGCCTCATAAATGGACCTCCAATTGTCTGACTACATTACAGGGCCCCTTAAATAATATTATCAAAAGCTAATTCATACTACAATTACAACTTAACTAATTACTTAAAAACATATAGGTAGAGTGAGGGGAATAACCCATAGACATATTACCACATCAAATGAATACCTCAGTTGGATGAAGGTCAAAAATGTCTGTTTGTATAATGGATTAGAAGAAGAGGTTGTGATGTGTCGGGCAATAGAAGGGGTTGTTGTTGTTGTTGTGAAAGTCTGTAAGTTACTGATGGTGAGATTTGTGTCAAGGGTAGAAGACTTAGTAATAGTCTTTGTTTAACGGGTATAGTTGTGTTAAATATATGATGTTATCAATACAAAGTGGTTGGTAATATTATGCTTTAGCTCTCTGTCTATTGTCACCAGGGATTTTTAAAGAGGATATTCACGTACACACACACACACACACACAGAGACAGATGCAAAAGAAAGACAGATACACACATACATAGATACAGACAGAGACCCACACAAATATAGATAGACAGACAAGCAGATACACACACACACAGACAGATACACATACAAAGACAGATAGACAGACAAGCAGACACACACACATATATACACACACACACATACAGACAGACAGACACACACACACAAAGACAAATACACAGACAAGCAGACACACACACACACACACACACACACACACACACACACACACACACACACACACACAGACAGACACACACAAAGACAGATAGACAGACAAGCAGACAGATAGACAGACAAGCAGGCACACATACACACACAGACAGACACACACACACACACACAAACACACACACACATACACACACACACACACACACACACATAGACACACACACATACACACACAGACAGACACACAGACAGACACACACCCACACACACATACACACACACACACACACATAATAATACGCTCACTAGCCATGTCCACATCCTCTGCCTCTTTGTTCCTCTGTCCCTTCCTCATTCCTCTTCCAGAATCCCTTTTTATTTTACACACACATACACACACACACTTACACAATACACTTACACAATACAATTACGCAAATACACACACATACATACAATAAACACACACATAGGTACAATACTCACACACACTTACACAATACACTTACACACACACACATACAATAAACACACACATTGGCACAACATACACACACAATACATACACACAAACAATACACACACACAATACATACATACACAATACACACACACATACAATACATACATACACAATACATACATACATACACCATACACACACACACACAATACATACATACATACACAATACACACACATACACACAAACAATACACTCACTACCCATGTCCATTTCCTCTTCTTCTTTGTCCCTTTTATTCCTTCCCCTTCCCCATTCCTTTGCCAGAGTCCCCCTTTATGGCCCTCTCATGGACCCGACCACACCCACTCATCATTCACCCACTCATCATCACCCACTCATCTATCACCCAGACCACATACACTTATAATTCACCCACTCATCATCTACTCATCTATCACCAAGAACACTCTCACTCATCATCACCAAGACCACACCCACTCATCATTTCACCCACTCCTCATCACCCACTCATCATGTCCTAGATCACACACACTCATCATCACCCAGACCACACACACTCATCACCACACCCACTCATCATCACCCACTCATTATATCCCAGACCACATACACTCATCATCACCCAGACCACACACACTCATCACCACACCCACTCATCATCATAAACCACTCATCATCATCATCCTAATTCACTCACTATATTATTATTATTATTATTATTATTATTATTCCCTCATGTGTATTTGCATTTATAACAGTACTTAATTAATAAATCATTGTTATTATGCTATGATAAAACGTTAATGAGTGTATTCCTTTGTATCTGTCTTCTTCTTCCTCCTCCTCCTCTTCTCCTTCTCTCTTCACTTATTCTCTTTTCTCTCCCATTCTCATCCTCCTCCTCCTCTTCTCCTTCTCTCTTCACTTATTCTCTTTTCTCTCCCATTCTCATCCTCCTCCTCCTCTTCTCCTTCTCTCTTCACTTATTCTTTTTTCTCTCCCATTCTCCTCTTCCTCCTCTTCACTTATCTTCCTCTTTTTTCTCCTATTCTCTTTCTCCTCCTTCTCCTCCTCTCTACACATCCTCCTCCTTCTCTCTTCACTTATTCTCTTTTCCTCCTCCTCCTCCTCTTCACTTATCCTTCTCTTTTCTCTCCCCTCCTCCTGTCCTTTCAACTTCTTTGTATTCTTTGTATTTTTCCTTCCTCCATTCCCACTATATGTCGCAGAAATTATCAAACAACACACTTTGTATTTCTTTGTACCTTTTTGTATTCCTTTGCATTCCTTTCTTTTTCTTTGTATCTTTTTGTATTCCTTTGCATTCCTTTCTTTTTCTTTGTATTCCTATGTATTCCTTTGCATTCCTTTCTGTTTCTTTATATTCCTATGTATTCCTTTGCATTCCTTTCTTTTTCTTTGTATTCCTTTGCATTCCTTTCTTTTTCTTTGTATTCCTATGTATTCCTTTGCATTCCTTTCTTTTTCTTTGTATTCCTATGTATTCCTTTGCATTCCTTTCTTTTCCTTTGTATTCCTATGTATTCCTTTGTCATTTGTATTTCCTTTGAATTTCTTTGTATGTATGTACTTCTATAATATATTCCTTTGCATTACTTTCCATTCCTATGTACTTATTTTGATTCCTATGTATTCCTTTGCATTCCTTTGTACTCCTTTATACTCCCTGTAGTTTTTCCCTCCCTCCCTTCCCACCCTCCCGAAGTGTCAAACCAAATCACCCAGACATATTACCATTCATCACTCCCCAAGGTGAAGAGGGAACTACCAACATCATTCTGCCTTCACTTTACACCGGGGGTCTCAAAGGGAATGAGGGTGGGGGGGGAGGAGAATAGGATGGGGGGGGGGGCGGTGGAATAGAGGGAAGGAGGATGGATGGAAAGGTGGAGGAGAGGGAAGGAGGATGGATGGAAAGGTGGAGGAGAAAAAAGAAGGGGGAGGGGTAGAAAGGTGGAGGAGGAGAGGGAAGGAGGATGGATGGAAAGGTGGAGTAGAGGGAAGGAGGTGGGGTGGAAAGGTGGAGGAGGAAAAAGAAGGGGGAGGGGTGGATAAGTGGAGGGAAAAAAGGGGGAGGGGTAGAAAGGTGGAGGAGGAAAAAGAAGGGGAAGGGGTAGAAAGGTGGAGGAGGAAAGGGAAGGGGAAGGGGTGTAAAGGTGGAGGAGGCAGAAATGAGGTTGGACAAGGTGGAAGGAAATGCCTGAAGGGATGGAGAGAAATGGATGGATGGATGGATGAGTAAGGAAAGAGGGATGGAGGGAAATAATAAGTGGAGGAAGGAATGGAGCTAGGAGATTAGGTGGAGCGGTGGAATGAAGCTAGGAGATTAGGTGGAGCGGTGGAATGGAGGTAGGAGATTAGGTGGAGCGGTGGAATGGAGGTAGGGGATTGGGTGGAGCGGTGGAATGAAGCTAGACGATTAGGTGGAGCGGTGGAATGGAGTAGAATTTATAGTGGAGAAGCGAAATGGAAAGGAGCGAACGATTGAATGGAGGCAGAGTCTGAAAATACAATGGGGAAAAAAATACTCATTGTTGCTCATTATTATGGAAGGGAAAGGGAGATACGCTTATCAGTCCCCAGGGTGAACGAACACAATAACAAGTTAGAGAGAAGATGTGGAAGGAAAATGAAAATAAATAAGAGAGAAGATGTGGAAGGAAAATGAAAATAAAAACAGAGAGAAGATGTGGAAGGAAAATCAAAATAAATTAGAGAGAAGATGTGGAAGGAAAATGAAAATAAATAAGAGAGAAGATGTGGAAGGAAAATGAAAATAAATAAATAAACAGTGGAAGATGGAAGAAGAAACCAGTCAGAGAAGAGAAGGTGATGATTAAGAGGAGAAGGAGGAGGAGAAGGAAAAGGAGGAGAAAATGGAGGAGAAGGAGGAGGAAATGGAGAAGAAGGGGAACTGGAGGAGGAGAAGGAGATGGTGAAGAAGGGGAACTGGAGGAGGAGGAGGAGGAGGAGGAGGAGATGTAGGAGGAGGGGAATATGGAGAAGGAGGAGATGAAAAAGAAGGGGAATTGAAGGAGTAGAAAGATTGGAAATGGAGAAGAAAGGGAATTAGATGAGGAAGAGAAGGAGGAGGAAATGGAGAAGAAAGGGAATTAGAGGAGGAGGAGGAGGAAATTAAGAGGAAAGGAAATTAGAGGAAGAAGAGAAGGAGGAGGAAATGGAGAAAGAAGAAGAGATGGGAGTGGTGACGTTAATAGAAGCAATAACTCAGAAGAGGCAGAGAGAATAATATGCAAAGAAATAAGGAAGTGAAATATGGATGGGATGTGTCAGAGGAAGTGGTGAAGAGGAGATGGAGGAGGTGGAGGTGGTGGTGGAGGAGATGGTGGTGGAGGAGGTGATGGTGGAGGAGGTGGTGGTGGAGGAGGTGATGGTGGAGGAGGTGGTGGAGGAGGTGGTGGAGGAGGAGAAGATATCGAGGAGTAGGAGATGGAGAAAGAATACAAAGGAGGAGAGGTGGAGGAAGAAGTGGAGATATGGAGAAGGAATACGAAGAAAGAGAGGAGGAGGAGTGGATGAAGGATGTGAAGGAAAAAAACAAAACAAGGAAAAGATAAAAAGGAAGGAGGAGGAGGATCAAGGAGAAGGAAGAAGGATCTGTAAAGGAAGGAAATGACGAAGGAATGTTGAAGAAAGGTAGGAAGAGAAGTGAATGCAAGGCCAGGAGGGTAGAGAAAGAGTTGGGGAGTGGGGGGAGGGGGGGAGGTTAACTATAGGAAGGTGAAAGGAGAGAGGAGAGAGGATGAAGGAAGGAGAGAGGAGAAAGGAGAGAGAGAGAGGATGGAGGAGGGAGAGAGGTGTCAGGGAGTGAAGAAGAGAGGATAGAAGAGGGAGAGAAGATTGAGGGGGAAGAGAAACTGAGGATAGAAGATGGAGGAGGGAGAATAAAAGAGGGAGGGAGGATAGAGGAAGGAGAGAGGATAGAGTAGGGAGAGATAGGAAGAGAGGGAGGGAAACTGAGGATTGAAGAGGGAGGGAGAGAGGATAGAGGAGGGAGAGATAGGAAGAGAGGGAGGGAAACTGAGGATTGAAGAGGGAGGGAGAGAGGATAGAGGAGGGAGAGAGAAGAAGAGAGGGAGGGAAACTGAGGATTGAAGAGGGAGGGAGAGAGGATAGAGTAGGGAGAGAGAGGAAGAGAGGGAGGAAAACTGAGGAGGGAGGGAGAGAGGATATAGGAGGGAGGGAAGAAAACTGAGGATTGAAGTGAGAGTGAGAGGCAAAAAGAGAGAGGGAGGGAAATTGAGTATTGAAGTGGGAGTGAGAGACAAAAAGAGAGAAAAGAGAGAGGGAGGGAAACTGAGATCGAGTAGCAGTGGCCCTGAAGGAAAGGTGATTGGCCCAGCATATATATAGAATTGAGAGGACCACACAGTCATCACACATTCGATCACAACAATAGCAGCAGCAGCACCAGTCGTCACCAAAAGTCTCCTCATATAATTATCAACAACTCCTACTTACAACATGAATTTTGTGAGTATTGGTAGTGGTCATCCTCACAACTTAATAACCTCACAACTTAATCCTCACAACTTAATAATCTCAATTTAATAACCTCTTGAAAATTTGAATACTGAGATGGTGATCTTTCTAATAATTTAATAGCCCAATTTTAATAACCTCTTGAGGATTTAATAACCTCTTGAAGATTTGAGTACTGAAGTGGTGGTCATCCTCACAATTTAATAACCCCCCAATTTAATAACCTCTTCTTGAAAATTTAAGTATTGAAATTGTGATCCTTCTAATAATTAAATAGCCCAAATTTTAATAACCTTTTGTTGAGGATTTGAGTACTGCATTTGTGATTCTCCATCCAATTTCATAACCCAATTTTATTTAATAACCCCAGTATAACAACCTAATTTTGATAACAATTTAAATACTTATAATTAATATATATTTCACACCTCATTGTATACTACCATTTATTAATTAAAGGAACTAAAATATTAACAGCGAAAAGGAGGTTAGTGATTCCTCCAAGATATGGCGAGAAACAGAGTCCTAATTTTATTTTTTTATTTTTGGGTGTTGTGTTGTGTTGGGTTGTTGTGTTGTTTGGGTGTTGTTTGGGTGTTGTGTTGTGTTGTTGGGTGTTGTGTTGTTTGGGTGTTGTGTTGTGTTGTTTGGGTGTTGTTTGGGTGTTGTGTTGTGTTGTTGGGTGTTGTGTTGTGTTGTTGGGTGTTGTGTTTGGGTGTTGTGTTGTGTTGTTTGGGTGTTGTGTTGTTGGGTGTTGTTTGGGTGTTGTTTGGGTGTTGTGTTATGTTGTTTGGGTGCTGTGTTGTGTTGTTGGGTGTTGTGTTGTGTTGTTGGGTGTTGTGTTTGGGAGTTGTGTTGTGTTGTTTGGGTGTTGTGTTGTTGGGTGTTGTTTGGGTGTTGTTTGGGTGTTGTGTTTGTTGTATTGTTGGGTGTTGTGTTTGGGTATTGTGTTGTGTTGTTGGGTGTTGTGTTGTGTTTGTTTTGTGGTAAAGTTTGTAGGAATGTGTTTGCCACTAATGCATTGACTTCATTTTTACCCTCATTAATTAAAATAAAATGGGTGTGTAAACTTGGGTGAACTTATCCCAGTGCAGCAGTGTTTCATTTTTATATCTTTTATGGTCATAGTTTTAAAGGGATAGATAGTAGACTACTACACTGTTGGTAAAAATTCTGGAGAAACTAATTCCTCCAAACTATTCCAAGCAACAAAAAGGCCACCATTATTTTTGTTCATCTGGTCTTGTTTACCGAGATACTTTGGAGGAATCAAGGCACTTCAAATGAACCAAAAAAAAAAAGTATAGATGCATTATCTATTTGCCTCTTCAGTCGTTTATTCATTTTTCTCTCATTCTCATTTTCTTCTCCTTTCTTTAACCCTCCCTCACTATCACACTATCATTCCTTCCCTTCCATCTATTTTTCCTCTCCTTCCCCTATTTCCTTTTCGTATTCCTCTCTCAATCTTCCTTTATCTCTCCATCTCTCTTTTATGTTTTCCTCTCGTCTCCCCCTCATCATCATCATCATCATCAACCTGTCTCCTTTTCCCTCTTTCCTTCCTGTCTCCAATCCTCGTCTCTCTATCCCTTCATCCTTCCATCCATTCCTATTCCACCACCCCCTCCTCTCTCTCTCTCTCTCTCTCTCTCTCTCTCTCTCTCTCTCTCTCTCTCTCTCTCTCTCTCAGTCTCTCTCTCTCTCAGTCTCTCTCTCTCTCTCTCTCCCACTCACTTATTTTTTTCTCTCTCTCTACTCCCCCTTGTTATTACCAGTTAATATTGCTTCTCTGTTTATCCACGTCTCCCGTCCACACCTTCCTTCCCTCTCCCTTCATCCACTTTTTCACTCTCGCTGCTAATGACATGTGCGGTGGAAGGAGAATTCATTATATCACTACAATTGTCATCTTTCTCTTTATACATTATTAGTAGTAATGGTGTTAGTAGTGGCATTATTAGCATTATCATACTTCTCGTAATGATTTGTAATTTTCTCTTTCATCTTTGTGTATGTTTGTATGTTTGTATGTACTTATGTTTGTATGTATGTATGTACTTATGTTTGTATGTATGTATGTACTTATGTTTGTATGTATGTATGTACTTATGTATGTATGTATGTACTTATGTATGTATGTATGTACTTATGTATGTATGTATGTACTTATGTATGTATGTATGTACTTATGTATGTATGTATGTACTGTATATATGTATGTACTGTATATATGTATGTATGTATATATGTATGTATGTATATATGTATGTATGTATGTATGTATGTATGTATGTACTGTATATATGTATGTACTGTATATATGTATGTACTGTATATATGTATGTACTGTATATATGTATGTACTGTATATATGTATGTATGTATGTATGTATGTATCTTTGTTTGTACGAGTGTTTTTATTTTCTTTCTACGATATCTATCTATCTGCCTTTCCATTTTTTAATCTATCTGTCTACCTACAATATCTTTCCATCATTCTACATTTCTATCCATGGTATTGACGATGGCGTGGTACCAGTACGATGGCTGTGTAGTGTGTCTCAGAAGTCATCGTATACCACGCACCAAACCATCGCCAACCCTACCACCAATGTTCTTGTTTACGACTCTTTCTTTCTGCTGATGTGACTTTGTCGTGTCCAAACTTTCCTTCTTGATGATAAATTAACGCAATAAAATATCTCCAGTAAATTAAGGGGGTAATTCACTTTTGTTACATTGGAGTGTCTTGATACCTCTAAAGTATGCCATGCAGGAAACAGGACCAGATGAACAAAAATAATGGTGTTCTGTTGTTGCTTGGAATAGTTTGGAGGATTCAGTTGCTCCAGATTTACCAACACAAAACTTTCTCATTAATCTCTTGTATTGGTTGGTCTTTTATTTATTTATTTTCAGTACAGGGTTGGAGATTATGATTCCTCCAAATTATTTCAAGCAACAACAGACCACCATTGTGTATTATTTTTGTCCATTTGGTCTTTTTGTTTCTTGGTATACTTTGGAGGAATCAAAGTGCTCTAATGTACCAAAATTATACCATCCCCTTAATACTTGTGAATCTCTTGCATATTTTTATTTACTTATTTACTTTATTTTCTCTTTTCTTTTTCTATGTTTTATTTTTTGCATATTTTTATTTACTTACTTTATTTACTCTTTTCTTTTTCTACGTTTTATTTTTGCATATTTTTATTTACTTATTTACTTTATTTACTCTTTTCTTTTTCTATGTTTCATTATTGCATATTTATATTTATTTACTTTATTTACTCTTTTCTTTTTCTATGTTTTATTTTTGCATATTTTTATTTATTTATTTTGTTTACTCTTTTCTTTTTCTATGTTTTATTTTTGCATATTTTTATTTACTTATTTACTTTATTTACTCTTTTCTTTTTCTGTTTTATTTTTGCATATTTTTATTTACTTATTTACTTTATTTACTCTTTTCTTTTTCTATGTTTTATTTTTACATATTTTTGTTTACTTACTTTATTTACTCTTTTCTTTTTCTATGTTTTATTTTTGCATATTTTTATTTACTTACTTTATTTACTCCTTTCTTTTTCTGTTTTATTTTTGCATATTTTTATTTACTTAATTTATTTACTCTTTTCTTTTGCTATGTTTTATTTTTGCATATTTACTTACTTTATTTACTCTTTTCTTTTTCTGTTTTATTTTTGCATATTTTTATCTATTTACTTTATTATTTTACACTTTTCTTTTTCTGTTTTATTTCCACTCAGACACAGTTGGTTCTGACCCTTCTGGTGGCTCTGACGGCCTTCTGTGCCTCCGTCAGCGGGACCCCAGAAGCCAACCCCGACCCCTCCTTCAAGAAATACCATCACAAGAAGGGACACTACGGACACCACCACGGATACGGACACCAACACCACGGATATGGACACGGACACTACTACCGTCCCGTCTACCACATCCCCGTCTACTACCATCACTACAAGAAATGGTAGAAGGAGAGAAACCTAAAAGAAATGGTAGACAGAAGAGGAACATAAAAAAAAAATGGTAGAAGGAGAGAAACATAAAAGAAATGGTAGACAGAAGAGGAACATAAAAGAAATGGTAGACAGAAGAGAAACCTAAAAGAAATGGTAGACAGAAGAGAAACCTAAAAAAAATTGGTAGACAGAAGAGACACCTAAAAGAAATGGTAGACAGAGAAACCTTCAAAAAATGGTAGACAGAAGAGGAACATAAAAGAAATGGTAGACAGGAGAGAAACCTAAAAGAAATGGTAGACAGAAGAGAAACCTAAAAAAAAAAAAAATGGTAGATAGGAGAGAAACCTTCAAGAAAAATAGTAGATGCAGGAGATAAACATATTATATGACAGTCTACCCGCACTTCTACTTAAAAAAAATATATATTAAAACAAAATAAAATAAAATACAAAAATATAAAATAAATAAATAAATAAATAAATAAATAAATATAATAATTACTGTCTAATTTGCTACCCCCCATCAGAGAATGTGAGTGAATTGAAGGCAAGTGATTTCCCCCAAACTAACCCAGGAAACATCCTCACTCAATTATTATTATTTCCTGTTTCGAGACACGGTGTGGAGGAATGCAAAATTATACAGTCTCTGATTCACCTTCATTCAATCGGACCCCTTTTTTTTTTTTTTTTTTTTTTTTTCTTTTTCACCTTCATTAAATCGGACCACCTTTTTTTTTTTTTTTTTTACGTTTTACCCAGGTGATAATTAATGAAGTGAAGGGATGTGTGTGTGTGTAGGTTCTTAATTAAGCTGTGAAAAAAAAAATATGTAAAAATAATAAAAAAATAAATAAAAAATAAACCCGATTTCTCATTCAACTACTTTCTGGTTAACTTATCTCGCCTTAGTTTATTTGTTTGTTTGTTTGTTTGTTTATTTGTTGCCTCCTATTTTCGTTCATTTTTTCTTCTTTTTTCATATTTTAATAATTCTTTTCTTCATTCATTCAATCATTCATTTATTATTAATTTCCTACTTTCATTCTTCAGTCCTATTTTTTTTTCATCCTTTCACTCTCTCTCTCATGTTTTCCTTCCTTTCACGCCTTTCCTCCTCCTACTCTCTTCTCTGTTTCGTTCAGTCCTTCATCTCTCTTCTTTCCTCCTCCTACTCTCTTCCTTGTTTCATTCAGTCCTTCATCTCTCTTCTTTCCTCCTCCTACTCTCTTCTCTGTTTCATTCAGTCCTTCATCTCTCTTCTTTCCTCCTCCTACTCTCTTCTCTGTTTCATTCAGTCCTTCATCTCTCTTCTTTCCTCCTCCTACTCTCTTCCCCTGTTTCATTCAGTCCTTCATCTCTCTTCTTTCCTTCCTTCCTTCCTTTCTTCCTTCCTTCCTACTCTCTTCCCCGTTTCATTCAGTCCTTCATCTCTCTTCTTTCCTTCCTTCCTTTCTTCCTTCCTTCCTTCTCTCCATCCATTCTTCATTTCACCTATTACAGCTGTACACAATTTGAAAGAGACTCCATTAGCACAGATCCCCTATTAGTACCATTGAGGGTGTCTGCTTTCTGGCATACTATGGAGGAATCACACACCTTCCAATTCAACAACAAGAGAATCTCCCCTTAAGGCCCCTGTGATCGTGAATGAGACTTGGTGGTGGCTTCTGATTACTCCTGAATATGCGAAGAAACCAAAAAGTCCCTCAATATAGGTGGTGTTTCGTGGTAATATTTGAAGGACTCACTAACCTCCAATTTTCTGACTACATCACGGGGTCCCTTAATTGGATTCTAAGGTCTACTTCTCTCACTACAGACAATCACTCTTGGTCGATAAACTAATTGGACTCACTGACTGACTGACTGACTGACTGACTGGTTAATTAATTGGCACTCTCTCCTTGGTACTCACATAAACACACACAAAAAAGAAAAAAAGGAAAAATATATTACACAAAAAATAAAAATAATAAAACACACACACGCAAATATGATTATACATACACACATATGTAAACACACACACACACACACACACACACACGTAAACACAAACACACACACACACACACACACACACAAACACAGTAAAACAAAAATGATAATAATAATAATAATAAAAAATATATATATATATACAGATCAGGTTCCTATTTTTTCATATTCTAATTTTTTCATAGTGAAGGTCAGAGCTGATAATGACTGGCTGGTTGGAAAGTAGACGAGAGGTACACAAAGGAAAAGAAATGGAAGAGAAAGTGTGGGAGGGAAGGAGGGAAGTGTGGGAAGGTACAGAGAGGAAGAGAAATGGAATAGAAAGTGTGGGAAGGAAGGAGAGAAGTGTGGGAAGGAAGGAGAAAAGTGTGGGAAGAAGAAGAGAAGTGTGGGAAGAAGAAGAGAAGAGTGGGAAAGAAGGAGAGAAGTGTGGGAAGGAAGGAGAGAAGTGTGGGAAGGGAGGAGAGAAGTGTGCATGGGAAGGAGAGAAGTGTGGGAAGGAAGGAAGGAGAGAAGTGTGGGAAGGAAGGAAGGAGAGAAGTGTGGGAAGGAAGGAGAGAAGTGTGGGAAGGAAGGAGAGAAGTGTGGGAAGGAAGGAGAGGAGTGTGGGAAGGAAGGAGAGAAGTGTGTGAAGGAAGGAAAGAAGTGTGGGAAGGAAGGAGTGAAGTGTGCATGGGAAGGAAGGAGAGAAGTGTGCATGGCAAGGAAGGAGAGAAGTGTGAGAAGGAAGGAGAGAAGTGTGGGAAGGAAGGAGAGAAGTGTGCATGGGAAGGAAGGAGTGAAGTGTGCATGGGAAGGAAGGAGTGAAGTGTGCATGGAAAGGAAGGAGGGAAGTGTGGGAAGGAAGGAGGGAAGTGTGGGAAGGAAGGAGAGAAGTGTGTGAAGGAAGGAAAGAAGTGTGGGAAGGAAGGAGAGGAGTGTGGGAAGGAAGGAGTGAAGTGTGGGAAGGAAGGAGAGAAGTGTGCATGGGAAGGAAGGAGAGAAGTGTGGGAAGGAAGGAAAGAAGTGTGGGAAGGAAGGAGAAAAAATGGAGAAGTCAGTGAAAGAGAAAATGAAGCAAGAGAGAGAGAGAGAGAAATGGGAAGAAAGGAGAGAAAAATGGAGAAGAAGTCAGTGAAACAAAAGAGAGTGGATGAAAAACCAAGGAAGTTAGTGGAGAGAGGAGAGACACGAATGAAGATGGAGGTGGAAGAAAGAGAGAAGAACTGAGGGGTAGGGATGAGGGTGAAGGGAAAGGGAGGGAGAGGAAGGGGGAGGGGAATGAGAAGGAGATTAGAAGGAGAGGAAGGAAGGAAGGTGGAGGGGAATGAGAAGGAGATATAGAAGGAGAGGAAGGAAGGTGGAGGGGAATGAGAAGGAGATTAGAAGGAGAGGAAGGAAGGAAGGTGGAGGGGAATGAGAAGGAGATTAAAAGGAGAGGAAGGAAGGAAGGAAGGTGGAGGGGAATGAGAAGGAGATTAGAAGGAGAGGAAGGAAGGAAGGTGGAGGGGAATGAGAAGGAGATTAGAAGGAGAGGAAGGAAGGAAGGTGGAGGGGAATGAGAAGGAGATTAGAAGGAGAGGAAGGAAGGAATGTGGAGGGGAATGAGAAGGAGATTAGAAGGAGAGGAAGGAAGGAAGGGGGAGGTGAATGAGAAGGAGATTAGAAGGAGAGGAAGGAAGGAAGGTGGAGGTGAATGAGAAGGAGATGAGAGGGAGAGGAAGGAATGTGGAGGGGAATGAGAAGGAGATTAGAAGGAGAGGAAGGAAGGAAGGTGGAGGGGAATGAGAAGGAGATATAGAAGGAGAGGAAGGAAGGAAGGTGGAGGGGAATGAGAAGGAGATTAGAAGGAGAGGAAGGAAGGAAGGTGGAGGGGAATGAGAAGGAGATATAGAAGGAGAGGAAGGAAGGAAGGTGGAGGGGAATGAGAAGGAGATTAGAAGGAGAGGAAGGAAGGAAGGTGGAGGGGAATGAGAAGGAGATATAGAAGGAGAGGAAGGAAGGAAGGTGGAGGGGAATGAGAAAGAGATTAGAAGGAGAGGAAGGAAGGAAGGTGTAGGCGAAAGGAAGAAAGGGAATGAAGGCAAGCACAGTTGAAAATGAAGAAAAAGGAAAAGGAATGGAAAGAAGATGAAAAGAGTGAAGTAGAATCAGTTGACGAAGGAGAAGAAGAAATAACGATAGATAAAGATAGAAGAGGAAGAGAGGGAGGTGAAGAAGAGGAAGAGAGGGAGGTGAAGAAGAGGAAGAGAGGGAGGTGAAGAGGAAGAGAGGGATGTGAGGAAGAAGAGGAAGAGAGGGAGGTGAAGAAGAGGAAGAGAGGGAGGTGAAGAAGAGGAAGAGAGGGAGGTGAAGAAGCTGAGAGGGAGGTGAAGAAGAGGAGAGGAAGGTGAAGAAGAGGAAGAGAGGGAGGTGAAGAAGAAGAAGAGAGAGAGGTGAAGAAGAGGAGAGGGAGGTGAAGAAGAGGAAGAGAGGGAGGTGAAGAAGAGGAAGAGAGGGAGGTGAAGAAGAGGAAGAGAGGGAGGTGAAGAAGAGGAAGAGAGGGAGGTGAAGAAGAGGAAGAGGGAGGTGAAGAAGAGGAAGAGGGAGGTGAAGAAGAGGAAGAGGGAGGTGAAGAAGCTGAGAGGCAGGTGAAAAAGAAGAGAGGGAGGTGAAGAAGAGGAAGAGAGGGAGGTAAAGAAGAGGAGAGGGAGGTAAAGAAGAGGAGAGGGAGGTGAAGAAGAAGAGACGGAGGTAAAGAAGAGGAGAGGGAGGTGAAGAAGCTGAGAGGGAGGTGAAGAAGAAGAGACGGAGGTGAAGAAGAGGAGAGGGAGGTGAAGAAGAGGAAGAGAGGGAGGTGAAGAAGAGAAGAGAGGGAGGTGAAGAAGAGGAGAGGGAGGTGAAGAGGAAGAGAGGGAGGTGAAGAAGAGGAGAGGGAGGTGAAGAAGAGGAGAGGGAGGTGAAGAAGAGGAAGAGAGGGAGGTGAAAAAGAAGAGAGGGAGGTGAAGAAGAAGAGAGGGAGGTGAAGAAGAAGAGAGGGAGGTGAAGAAGAGGAGAGGGAGGTGAAGAAGAGGAAGAGGGAGGTGAAGAAGAAGAGAAGGAGGTGAAGAAGAGGAGAGGGAGGTGAAGAAGAGGAGAGGGAGGTGAAGAAGAGGAAGAGGGAGTTGAAGAAGAGGAGAGGGAAGTGAAGAAGAGAAGAGAGGGAGGTAAAGAAGAAATGGGTCAGGATAAAATGGGAGGAAGGAATTTAGCAGGCAGGGAGGGAGGGAAGAATTACGTGAATGAGGGCAAGAGAGTGTTGGACTAAGGAAGGATAAAGGGAGGAGAGTGTCAGAGAAGGAAAGAGAGGAGAAAAGGAAGGAGAGAGTCAGGGAAGAGAGAGGATAAATGGAAGGAGACAGTCAGGGAAGAGAGAGGATAAAAGGAAAGAGAGTGTCAGGGAAGAGAGAGGATTAAAGGAAGGAGAGTGTCAAAGAAGGAAAGAAAGGATAAATGGTGAAGAATGCCAAGGAATAACTAAATCCATAATATGAGTTGCTGGAGGGTAGGGCTGTGGTGATCTGATATATACGGAAGTCAGAGAGGCGTGAGAAGGAGGAGGAGAGGGTCACAAGGCTGTATGGGGAACCTGCTGCTGTTGTTGTTGTTGTTGTTGTTGTTGTTGGGTGTGTGGTAGGGGACAGAGATGGATAATAGGGAGACAGAGATGGATGATAGGGAGACAGGGAGGAGGAGGATGGGGTGGTGGGAGACAGAGAGGAGGGTTGGGTAAGGAACAGAGAATGGTGGGGTAAGAGATATTAGATGGATGATAGGTGACAGAAAGAAGGATGGGGTGGTAGACAGGGAGGAGGGTGGGGTGGTGGGAGATAGAGAGGAGGGTGGGGTGGTGGGAGATAGAGAGGAGGGTGGGGTGGTAGACAGGGAGGAGGGTGGGGTGGTAGACAGAGAGGAGTGTGGGGCGGGAGACAGGGAGAAGGGTGGGGTGGGAGACAGATAGGGAGTTGGGTTAAGGGACAGGGACGCATAACATAAGACTGATAGGAAAGAGATGGGGGCAGGGGCATTACCGACAGACATGGGTGATAGACAGGAGACAAGAGAGGAGAGGGGGAGACATTAAAAACAGGGATGGGTAGTATGGGACAACTTGAATGGGTCGTAAGAGACAGACAGGCATGTAGTAGAGTCGAGGCATGCGTTGGGTGTGGGTGTGGCCTGGAATACAGTAGGTAGGGAAGGTGAAGCAAGGTTAGAATACAAGGATGATTTTTGTAACTGGTAAAAGGGTGATGGTGGTGGCCGTGGGGTGTAAGGGTGAGCGAGTAGGCAGCTAAGGGCTATAAGTGAGGAGGAAGAGAAGAGAGAGTAGAGAGAGGGTGTGATAATGGAGTCGAGGATAGGGACTAGGGTTAGAGGTAGTGACTGACAGAGGGAAGGGGGGGGGGGGACTGACTGTGTCGTGTGTAGGAAAAGGAAAGAAGGGCAAAATGAGGAAGAGGAACGAGTGACGGTGGGAGAATGGTGTACTGTACAGGGTCGACGAAGCTATGATGGAGTGGGGTCGGGTCTGTATGGATGGGCATGGAAAGAGGAGGAGGAGGAAGGGGAATAGGAGGAGGAGGAGGAAGGGGAATAGGAGGAGGAGGAAGGGGAATAGGAACAGGGGCGTGGTGTTAGGGTTAATTAAGGTATGGGTAGAGGGTCGTCAAGGTAGAGGTCGTGTATGGGGTATAAATATAAAGGAAGTCAGGACAGAGGACCACACAGACACACATAGGAGGATCTTGTGTCAGTCAACATCAACACCCAAGCGACTTCACCAGCCATGAATCTTGTAAGTGCAAATGACTGTAAGATCATTTGTTTGTTTCGATAAGCTGAGTGTAAGTTACGTCTTTTCATCATTATACTCTCACTGTTATTATACTATTACTGTTATATTACCAGAGTACAACAACAACAACAAATAATATTAAAACTCGTTTGACTAATGATAATGTCGAATATTACTTAGTTTAATTGAGAGTGTCATCATTTAACTCTCTAATATTTTATTACATTATAAACAAAACACTGAAACTTTAAAGCTTAAGAGTTTGTTCATTAATGTATAACAAGATGAGAGATGAAATAACCGGATTCATTACGATTTCATTAGTTAACACAAACTGATATAAACAGCGAAACAGAACCTATCCTATCCTAACCTATCCTGTACTACCTTAAACTAACCTAACCAATCCTATCCTAATTTCTCCTATCCTAACCTAACCCATCCTATCCTAACCTATCCTGCACTACCTTAAACTAACCTAACCAATCCTATCCTAATTTCTCCTATCCTAACCTAACCCCAACCTAACCTATCCTATCCTAACCTAAGCTAACCTATCCTGCACTACCCTAAACTAACCTAACCAATCCTATCCTAACTTCTCCTATCCTAACCTAACCCCAACCTAACCTATCCTATCCTAACCTAAGCTAACCTATCCTGTACTACCCTAAACTAACCTAACAAATCCTATCCTAACTTCTCCTATCCTAACCTAAGCTAACCTATCCTGCACTACCCTAAACTAACCTAACTAATCCTATCCCAACTTCTCCTATCCTAACCTAACCCCAACCTAACCTATCCTATCCTAACCTAAGCTAACCTATCCTGCACTACCCTAAACTAACCTAACCAATCCTATCCTAACTTCTCCTATCCTAACCTAACCCCAACCTAACCTATCCTATCCTAATCTAACCTAACCTATCCTGCACTACCCTAAACTAACCTAACCAATCCTATCCTAACTTCTCCTATCCTAACCTAACCTATCCTATCCTAATCTAAGGTAACCTATCCTGTACTACCCTAAACTAACCTAACCAATCCTATCCTAACTTCTCCTATCCTAACCTAACCCATCCTATCCTAAGTGGGTAATAAATACACTTTTGGTAAATCTGGAGTAAATGATTCCTCCAAATTATTCCAGGAAACGGACCACCATTATGTTTGTTAATCTGGTCCTGCTTCCTGGCATACTTTGGAGGAATCAAGGCGTTTCAATGTACCGAAAGTAAGAGGAGGAGAAGGTGGAAGAGATAGAGGAAGAGGAGGTGGAGGTGACGAAGAGAAGGAGAAGGTGGAGGAGATAGAGGAAGAGGAGGAGGAGGTGGAAGATGAGGAGGAGAAGGTGGAGGAGAAGGTGTAGGTGGAAGATGAGGAGGAGGCGGAAAATGAGGAGATAGAGGAAGAGGAGGAGAAGGTGGAGGAGATAGAGGAAGAGGAGGTGGAGGTGGAGGTGGAGGAGGAGGAAGATGAGGTGGAGGTGGAGGAGGAGGAAGATGAGGTGGAGGTGGAGGAGGAGGAGGAGGAGAAGGAGAATGAGGAGGAGGAGAAGGAGGAGGAGGTGGAGGTGACGAAGAGAATGAGGAGGTGGAGGAAGAGGAGGAGGAGGAGGAAGATGAGGAGGAGGAGGAGGAAGATGAGGAGGAGGAGGTGGAGGTGGAGGAGGAGGAAGAGGAGAAGGTGTAGGTGGAAGATGAGGAGGATGTGGAAGATGAGGAGGAGGTGTAGGTGGAGGGGAAGGGGGAGGTGGAAGGGGAAGGGGGAGGTGGAGGGGAAGGGGGAGGTGGAGGGGAAGGTGGAGGTGGAAGGCCCTGCCGTCTTATCAAACTTTTTCCCTGCGTCTTAAAAACTTCCACACTCGCCTTTGTAACCCCCCTCCCCTCCCCCACCCCCTCCCCTTCCTGTGTACCCCCTCCCCCACCCCCCTAGCAGAGAAACTTTGCCCGACTTAACCCCCTTGGCATAATACAGTCAAAGCTACAGGTAGATAGAATCACACACACACACACACAAACACACACACACACAAAAATACGCACACACAAAAAAATAAAAACAAACACACACACACACACACACACACACACACACACAAAATACGCACACACACAAAAAACTAAACACACACAAAATACACACACACAGATACACACACACGAAATAAAAATCACACACACAAACACACACACACAAAATACACATACACAAAATACACACACACAGATACACACACACGAAATAAAAAAAACACAAATACACACACACACACAAAACACACACACACACACACACACACAGAGCAATCGAGCCTGTGTGTGTTGAAGGTCGAACTGAAAGGCTTAATACACACTCCTTCACACTAAGTATATTGGGAAACACACTATTGTTTCTCAGTATGTGAATGAAAGATATATTTTGTGATGTGTTGGGAAATAATCTGTGGTGGTGGTGGTAGTAGTGGTGGTGGTGGTTGTGGTGGTGGTGGTGGTTGTGGTGGTGGTGGTGGTATAGTAGTGGTAGTGGTAGTGGTAGTAGTAGTAGTAGTAGTAGTAGTAGTAATAATAGTAGTAGTAGTAATAATAGTAGATGTAGTAATAATAGTAGTAGTAATAGTAGTAGTAGTAATAGTAGTAATAGTAGTAATAGTAGTAATAGTAGTAATAGTAATAGTAGTAGTAGTAGTAATAGTAATAGTAGTAATAGTAGTAGTAGTAATACACAAAATATGATGAATAAAAAGATAGATAGATAGATAAATATATTAGATGTAGTAGATTGTTTAAAAGATCCATACATGGCGAGTGAGAAAGGAAATATCTGGAGCATCTGATTCATCCAAACTATTCCAAGCAACAGAAGAACACCAGTATTTTTGTTAATTTGGTCCCTGTTTCCTGGCATACTTTGGAGGAATCATGGCACTCCAATTTACCAAAAAAAAGAAAATCTCCCCTTAAAGGACCTTATTATTAATAGATATTGTATCACTAAGTTTATAATTTATGCATACAAACATTTATACATTTTGTTGTGTTCCAATAACTGCTATTATTTATTTAATCCCTTCTTTGTTTTATTCTATTATTCTCTTCAGTATTATATCTTCTCTCTCTATATATCCTCCGTTTGTGAATGTCCTTCCTTCCTTTCTCTGTTCATCAAACTTATTTTAAATCTAGTCTTTTTTTTTCTACTTCTCTCCTTTATCTTTCCTCAACCTCTCTTCTTTACTCCTCCTCCTCCTCCTCCTCCTCCTCCTCCACCTTTTCCTTTACCTCTCTCCTCTACATTCTCTCTCCTATCTACCTCTACCTCTTTCCTATCTACCTTCTCTCAACCTCCTCTCTACCTCTACGTCTCTCCTCTCTACCTCTACCTTCTTCCTTATCTCAACCTCTTCTCTCTACCTTCCATACGACTCTACCTCCCTCTCTACCTTCCATACGACTCTACCTTCTCCCTCCTCTCAACCTCTACCTTCCATACGACTCCACATCTCACTACTCTCCCTCCCCAAAGACTCCACCTCTCACTACTCTCCCTCCACCAGACCCGCCTCGCTCTGTGTGTGTTCCTGGTCTTCTCAACACTCCTATCCCTGGCCAGTGGAGACCCAGAGCCATTTGGTTTCAAGGTTAAAGGCAGGAAACTCTTCAAGGGCAAACTGAAACTGAAGGGCAAGAGTAAGGGCAAGGGACACCCACATCCCCATCCCCATTACCACCACGTCATTCCCGTCAAAGTGCCCGTCAAAGTACCCGTCTATGTCCACCGTCCCTACCCCAGAAGTTACGGTCACTGGTAGAAGATGGAAAAAAAGAAAGTGGAGTTGAAGGAAGCACTTGTGGTTTTATCCTTCGTAGGTCCTTTTTCCTTCGTGTCTAATCTCTTCGTTATTTTTATGGAACCCCCGTGATCTAGTCAGAAAAATTGGAGGTGAGTGAGTCCTTCAAACATTGCCAAGAAACAGAATACCTCCCTATCAGACTGCAAAAGATGTATGTGTTTTATGACAGAGTTTGGAGGGTTTCATGCACGTGCTCCAATTTGTCAACATCACGGTACTTCCCTAAAGGACTCTGTGATCGTGTATGAGAATTGGAAGCTTCTGATTTCACCTGACTATGCCACGAAACAAACTCCTTCCTTATAAGTGGTGTTTCGTGGCAACATTTGAAGGAATCGCTAACCTCCAATTTTCTGACTACATCACAGGGTCCCTTTAGGCATAATTGGAATGCAGTGATAAATGACCTGACAGATTGATGGGATTCGAACCTAAACTCGTCACAACACAACACCAAATTTTTACGAATCAACCGAGAACAAGAAATTTAGTTACATGAAAATATGATACTGATGTAAGATAAATGATGTCGTTTGAATATAATAACAATACAAAAATAACTAGGATAACAATGGTAACAAAATTAAAGGAGGGATATGTACAGTGTTGGTAAATCTGGAGCGACTGATTTCTGTAAACTATTCCAAGCAACAGGACTCCATTATTTTTGTTCATCTGGTCCTGTTGTTTCCTGGCATACTTTGGAGGAATCAAGGCACTCCAATGTAACAAACAAAAGTGAAGTACCCCCTTAACAGTAAATAGAAAACGGAAGGCGTCCCATCATCACAGAGAATGGATTATAAAGGTAGAACTTCGCCATTTGAAAAAAGTTCCCTATTTAATGCATTGAGTAGCAACTAAAATGTAAATGAAGAACTTTAATTATTGGACGGAATCGGATAGACTTCAAGAATGAGAGATGATGTGTAAAGTTTGTTGTGTGTGTGAGAGAGAGAGAGAGAGAGAGAGAGAGAGAGAGAGAGAGAGAGAGAGAGAGAGAGAGAGAGAGAGAGAGAGAGAGAGAGAGAGAGAGAGAGAGAGAGAGAGAGAGTTAGAGTTAGAGTTAGAGGGAGAGATGACGAAATGGTGTGCAAAATTTGTCTCTCTCTCTCTCTCTCTCTCTCTCTCTCTCTCGAGAGAGAGAGAGAGAGAGAGAGAGAGAGAGAGAGAAATAAGAGAGAGAGAAATAAGAGAGTGAGAGAGAGAGAACAAAGAGAGAGAGATATTAGTACAAGATCATACTATAAAGATGAATCACTAAATAATTAACTCTTTTATACATAATTCCACGTAGTTCAAATAATAATAATAATGTAGTATTTTGTAATGAAGACAATAAATATTTCATAAGGAGGTTTTATTCTATTTTTACCATCCTATATTTTGCAAGATTTTTTTTTTTTTTTTTTTTTTTTTTTTTTTTTTTTTTTTAAGGTCTCTCTTCCACTTCTCCTTCCCCCCTTCCTTCCTTCTTTCCTTCCTACCTTCGCCTCTCCCATTTCTTATCTACGTTCGCTTTTCACTGATATTTTCCTTCCTTTTTCCCTTCCCTTTATTTCATTCCTCTTTTCTCCATCCAACACTTCTTTCGTTATCTCTCTGTTTCCCTCTCTTTCCTCTCTCTCACTATCTTCTTTCCCTACTTCTCACTCTCTCTCTCTCTCTCTCTCTCTCTCTCTCTCTCTCTCTCTCTCTCTCTTCCATCACCAATTTTGTACACTATTTCTACATCTCTCTCTCTTCCCCCCCTCCCCTCTCTCTCTCTCTCTCTCTCTCTCTCTCTCTCTCTCTCTCTCTCTCTCTCTCTCGTTACGCCCCGTTGAAAAGACACAGTAAGGAAAACAACACCATCACCACCACCATCATCATCATTCCCCCATCATCTCAGCAAAGCATCACCCTCCCTCCTCCTCCTCCTACCTCACTCAACATATACCTCCTTCCTACCTCACTCAACATTACCCTCCTTCCTACCTCACTCAACATTACCCTCCTTCCTACCTCACTCAACATTACCCTCCTACCTCACTCAACATTACCCTCCTCCTCCTACCTCACTCAACATTACCCTCCTCCTCCTACCTCACTCAACATTACCCTCCTTCCTACCTCACTCAACATACTTCCTTCAACATTACCCTCCTTCCTACCTCACTCAACATACCTCCCTCCTACCTCACTCAACATACCTCCCTCCTACCTCACTCAACATACCTCATTCCTACCTCACTCAACATTACCCTCCTTCCTACCTCACTCAACATTACCCTCCTTCCTACCTCACTCAACATACCTCCCTCCTACCTCACTCAACATACCTCCCTCCTACCTCACTCAACATACCTCCTTCCTACCTCACTCAACATTACCCTCCCTCCTACCTCACCCAACATACCTCCCCCCTACCTCACTCAACATACCTCCTTCCTACCTCACTCAACATACCTCCTTCCTACCTCACTCAATATACCTCCTTCCTACCTCACTCAACATACCTCCTTCCTACCTCACTCAACATACCTCATTCCTACCTCACTCAACATACCTCTGTCCTACCTCACTCAACATACCTCCTTCCTACCTCACTCAACATACCATCAGCATCCTAGAGATTTCCTTCCCAAGTCCTATATACCCACACCTTAAAAAAAAAAAAAAAAAAAAAGTAGACCAGAAAAACAAAATAATACCTACTTTTTAGAGACAGAGTTTAAATAAGGGGATAATAATATACTTTTGGTACATTGGAGTGCTTTGATTCCTCCAAAAAATATGCCAGGAAACAAGACCAGATTGATAAAAATAATGGTGTCCTGTTGCTTGGAATAGTTTGGATTTACCAACAACAACAACAACAACAACAACAACAACAGTACTACCTACCTACCCCCTTAGTTTAACACCAGAATATTCCCCGTCATTCAATATTGTAATAGGGTTTATAGGACAATACCGAGTGACGTGTGGTAATGGATAGCAGTAATCCAATGAAGGTCTAAACCAACTCAGCCAATATTTACTTTCCAATTCCCAATTAACTATGCTTACGCCACACTGGTAATGAAATGGCATAAAGCAGCTCATCCCGTGTGTGTGAGAGAGAGAGAGAGAGAGAGAGAGAGAGAGAGAGAGAGAGAGAGAGAGAGAGAGAGAGAGAGAGAGAGAGAATATATGTGTGAATATGTGTATGTGTATGTATGTGAGTGTGTGTGTGAGTATACGAATATGTGTGTGTGCATGTATGAGAGTGTGTGTGTGTGTGTGTGTGTGTGTGTGTGTGTGTGTGTGTGTGTTTTCTCCTCAACACTTACGCATACCCTCATAACCACTCCCATTCTCACTCCCATTCTCACGCATGCTTGGTTGACTTATGTAATTTTTATTTTTCAAGAAGTACTCTATTGTGAACGATATGGAGGGCTACTATCTCTCTCTCTCTCTCTCTCTCTCTCTCTCTCTCTCTCTCTCTCTCTCTCTCTCTCTACTCATAATATTACTTTTAAATTTATCTATTTCCAGGTAGAGTTTGTGGGAATCAGTAGCCCCCCCCCCCCCACACACACTTCCAGCCCCCCCCCCCACACACACACTTCCAGCCCCCCCCCCTTCCTCCACCTCTCTTTTGGATGTCAATGACTATGCTTCTCTCCACCACACCCCCACCCCCCAACCCCCTCTCCTCCTAGCAGTGACAGTCAGAAAATATTGTGACGTCATTATCGCTGTGGTCAGGTCAAGGTAAGCAAGATTATTATTATTATTTTTTTTTTTTTTTTTTTTTTTACTTTTTTTTTTTTTTGGTAAAGTAGAGGGTTTCCAATCCTTATGAAATGAATTATGATCAGTGTTCGTATGTGTGTCATTTTTGGCAAGAACAGGAAGAGTGAAGGTCAAAGGCTAAATTCACACAGCGTTTTCACTCACAATAACATGACACGGTGTTATGGGGTCGAGGGACGAGGGACGGGGGACGGGGGACGGGGGAGGAGTGACGGGTGACGGGAGTGTGCTAGAGGGAGAGTGCGTGAGAGGGAGAGTGCGTGTGCGTGAGAGGGAGAGTGCGTGTGCGTGAGAGGGAGAGTGCGTGAGAAGGAGAGTGCGTGAGAGGGAGAGTGCGTGAGAGGGGAGAGTGCGTGTGCGAGAGGGAGAGTGCGTGTGCGTGAGAGGGAGAGTGTGTGAGCGAGAGGGAGAGGTAAAGTGCGTGAGAGGGAGAGTGTGTGCACGAGAGGGAGAGTGTGTGCACGAGAGGGAGAGTGCGCGAGAGGGAGAGTGCGTGAGAGTGCGTGTGCGAGAGGGAGAGGTAAAGTGCGTGCGAGGGAAGAGTGCGTGCGGAAATGACCCCCTCACGCATTCACCCATCTGGCTATCCATCAAGTGAAGAACCCAAGGACTCAAGTTGTTGTTTCTCGTTTCCGTGTGTGTGTGTATGTGTGTGTGTGTGTGTGCTGGATCAGGAAAGCACTATTCCCCTCCCCCCCCCCCCAACCCACCTCATTCCACTGTACGGTCGCGGGCAATAATAATCAATCACCCACATTTACTACAAGCAGCAACTCACTCACTCACTCACTCACTATTCAAAACAATAACATCAACATGACTACATTAGCAGGAGTATAAAAATATTCCCAGTCCTTTTTAGTTAGTTAACAGTCCAGCAACTCATCTCATTTTTCATTCATCAACTTCAAAGATGCGAAAAAATAATAGTAATAGTAATAGTAATAGTAATAGTAATAGTAATAGTAATAGTAATAGTAATAGTAATAGTAATAGTAATAGTAATAGTAATAGTAATAGTAATAGTAATAGTAATAGTAATAGTAATAGTAATAGTAATAGTAATAGTAATAGTAATAGCAATAGCAATAGCAATAGCAATAGCAATAGCAATAGCAATAGCAATAGCAATAGCAATAGCAATAGCAATAGCAATAGTAATAGTAATAGTAATAGTAATAGTAATAGTAATAGTAATAGTAATAGCAATAGCAATAGCAATAGCAATAGCAATAGCAATAGCAATAGTAATAGTAATAGTAATAAAAACAAGTTACACAAAACAATATAATAAAATAAAAACAGTCTTAACGAAACAACTCAATTATTAAACATATATGTATATTAAAAAGTGTTATTTGGCTGCATCAAGGCGACCTAATTCAGTGCAATTCGCTTAAGGGGTTAGACTGTAATACTTTTGATACATTACAGCACCTTGATTCCTCCAAAGTATGTCAGGAAACAAGATCAGATGAACAAAATCAATGGTGACCTGTTGCTTAGAAGTCGTTTGGAGGAATCATTTGCTCCAGATTTAACAACAATGTATCTACAGTATACTTTATTAATTTTAAGGGGTTTGTCCAGATGCATTGGTATTTCTGAAGCAACTGATTCCTCCAAACTAATCCAGGCAACACCAGGCCACCATTATATCAGTTCATTTGGTTCTGTTTCCTGGCATAGTTTGGAGGAATCAGTGCTCTCCAATTTAACCTCAAAAAAGATGTTCTCTCTCCTTAAATTCGAGAGACTGTGAATGTGTGACGATTCTTTTTCATACTCATTGCAAAATCTGAAGTGCAAACAGAATTAATGAGATGCAAATTTGTTTTACGTTTTTTTTTTTTTTCAGGTGTGTTGTAGAGAGGCCCATTAACCGGATTAATATCAATAGATTCGGATTAGCGATAGACGAGGTAAGATACTAAAGATATATATATTATTATAATTCATATTATTATTATTAATATTATGATTATCTTTTTTTGTTATAATTTTCATTTATTATTTGTATTTTTTAAATATTCTTTCCTTTTTCTATATATTACTAATACTGCTGCTATTACTACTACTACTACTACTACTAATATAATGCTTAAAAAACAAATGCTCTTAAAATAGGCTTTGAAAATATGCTCCCTGAAAAGCAAGCGTAATTTTTTTTGCTATGGTCCGTAGCCACATCGCTTCAGTGACATGGCGAAGATGAGCAAGTGATTGTTGTTGGTGAGGGAATGTGAGCGATGCTTCCTCAATCAGCTGAGCTATACGACCTTGGCACCGAGTAAGAAAATAATTATAATACAATCTTTAAAAAGTAGAAAACAGAATATTCTTTTGTGTCTTTTTTTTTTCTTTTGTATCAAATGTAATAGAAAATATATAAATACGTGCAAATTACTAGTTATAACATATGACAATGGAAAAAAAAATTATATACATATATATATCCACTAGAAATCTCACAACCTTGCCAAGAGACTTTGAAAACGACGAATGAATTACGGGTGAGGTCGTGACATATTTCATCATTCAATGTCAAAATATACAACGCTAAAGCCATGAAAGTGAAATATTTGATGATAGAATGTCACAAGAGAAAAAAGATGAAATAATAAGAATGAATTTTAAAAGAAGTAGACCAATACTGTAAAAATTTGAGCAGTATTACTTTGAGGAAAAATACTACATATGAATGGAATTATATTAAGGGACCCTGTGATGTAGTCAGAAAATTGGAGGTAAACGAGTCCTTCAAATATTACCACGAAACACCAGCCGTATGGAGAGAGCTTGTTTCGTGGCATGGTCAGGAGGAATCAGAAGCCACCATACAATTCTCATGCACGATCACAGGGTCCTAAAGACAATATCTAAACACCTACATAAAAACTACGAAACACGACGATTTAACAAGTTGATTCATAGCAAATATTTGTTGTTGTTGTTGTTGTTGTTGTTGATTTTCTGTCTTGGCATTAAACAACACACACACACACACATACACACACACACACACACATACAGGGATGATGTCCATAGCATATTATAATCTCTCACGACAAACCAACCAATATATTCTTCCTAAAAAAATGTTAGATAAAAATGGGTATAAAATAATTCGTAGAAACTCGTTTTTTAACATCACGAAAGCCTCACTAAAAAAAAAAAAAAAAATGAAGAAAAAGAAAAGAAAAAAAAGATAAAAAGAAAAAAGAAAATAAAAAATAAAAAAAAGATAAAAAAGATAAAAGAAAATAAGGAAGAAATTGAAGATAAAAAAAAAAAAAGCTGTCGTGGCCAAAATTACTTGGATGACGTCAGGTAGCATTGGGACCTCCTCTCAGCCTTTATAAACTGCAGTGCATCCCTCGTCACAGCACTGAAGAAGGTGGGAAGCTACTGAGAAGACCCACACACGCACACACAGGCGCCCAAGATGAAGCTGGTGAGTGAGGGAGTGAGTGAGTGAGTGGGTGAGTGGGTAGGTGGGTGAGTGAGTGAGGGAGTGAGTGGGTGAGTTGGTGAGTGAGTAAGGGAGTGGGTGAGGGAGTGAGGGAGTGGGTGAGTGGGTGAGTGAGTGGGTGAATGGGTGAGGGAGGGAGTGAGTGAGTGAGAGAGGGACTGGGTGAGGGAGGGAGTGAGTGGGGGAGGGAGTGAGTGGGTGAGGGACTGGGTGAGTGGGTGAGTTGGTGAATGGGTAGGTGAGGGAGTGAGTGGGTGAGTGAGTGAGTGGGTGAGTGGGTAGGTGGGTGAGGGAGTGAGTGGGTGTGTGAGTGGGTGGGTGGGTGGGAGAGTGGGTGGGTGGGTGAGTGAGTGAGTGAGTGAGTGGGTAGTTGGGTGAGTGGGTAGGTGGGTGAGTGGGTAGGTGGGTGAGTGAGTGAGGGAGTGAGTGGGTAGGTGGGTGAATGAATAAATGAATGAATGAATGGATGGATTAATGGGTGGGTAGGCGAGAGAGTGAGTATTTTCACATTTCCTCTCTTTCTTGTTATTTTCTCTTCTCTTTCCATTTCCTTCGTGTGTTCACCTCTTCCTCTCTTTTTTTGCAGTCCTTCCTTGCCTTCACTCTGTTGCTGCTTCTCCTCCTGTCGTCCGGGGAGGCCAGTAAGAAGGGAGGCAAAAAAGGAGGAAGGAGAAGAGGAGGAGGCAGGGTGATAATCTTAAGAGGTGGCGGCGGCGGTGGAGGCTACGGACATGGCGGAGGCGGCGGCGGCTTCGGACACGGTGGCGGCTTCGGACACGGTGGCGGATTTGGACATGGCGGCGGCGGCGGCGGCTTTGGAGGTGGTGGCTATGGGGGCGGAGGCTTTGGTGGCGGCGGCTTCAGCAGGGGCGGCTTTGGCGGCGGCGGCTTCAGCAAGGGCGGCTTTGGTGGCGGCGGCGGCGGCTTCAGCAGGGGTGGCTACGGAGGGGGGTCGCGGAGGCTTTGGTGGATTTGGTGGGGGTGGATTCAGCAGGGGGGGTGGGGGCGGGTACGGGCGGTAACGGGGATATGTATCATCGACAAAGTGTGACGGAGGTAGCCCCAGCCAGAAAGGAGAAGGACATAATCATAGAGTAATATTTGGGTCATTCCCGGTGGCTGTACCATCTCCTTTCGTCATTAATTAAAGTGGAAGGCTACTGATTCCTCCAAACTATGCCTAACAACAGATACCCTCAATGTTACTAACAGGGGATCTTTTTCGGGACATAGTTTGGAGGAATCCAATTCACCAATAAGAAAACAAAATCCCCTAAATTAAGTGTAGGATACCAACCCCATTTGTAGGTGGTGATAATTGGTGACGTAGTGGAGTGTTTTGATTCCTCCACACCGTGTTTTGATTCCTCCACACCATGTTTTGATCCCTCCACACCGTGTTTTGATTCCTCCACACCGTGCAACAAAACAGCAAGCACGTGTATACTGACCAGGCTATAATCAGTTTCGGGACATAGTTTGGAGGAATCATTTCGCAACCAATTCGTGCATGACAATATATATATATATACAATGACAATGTATATGCATGACCCGACCCGACCCAGCTCAACCCTCCCTATACCTTTCCGATGTGACGAGTCCAAACGATACTTTACTAAAACAATAAAATAATAATAATAATACGAGTGTTGGAGTGACTGTATGTATACCTCTTAAGGGACCCTGTGATGTAGTTAGAAAATTGGAGGTCAATGAGTCCTTCAAATATTGCCACGAAACACACACACCTATATGTAAGGAGCTTGTTTCGTGGCATAGTCAGGAGGAATCAGAAGCCTCCAATTGTCATACACGATCACAGGGCCCTTTTTAATTATTCGCAGGAACTGTACAATAACTAACAAAAATATTAATACCAAATAAAACATGAATATAACTGTCTGTATCTCCTTTACCACCTCTGCTTAATTAAGGGACCCTGTGATGTAGTCAGAAAATTGGAAGGTAAATAAGTCCTTCAAAAAATATTGCCACGAAACACACACAACTACAGTATAATTATGTAAGCAGCTTGTTTCGTGTATGGCATAGTCAAGATGAATCAGCAGAAGCCTCCATTTCCTATACACAATCACAGGGTCATTTAATTAAGGGGAGTGTATATTTCGATACATTGAAGCACCTTGATTCCTCCAAAGTTTGCAAGGAAACAGGACCAGATAAAATAAAATTAATGGTGGCCTGTTGCTGGGAATAGCTTGGAGGAATCATTATCTCCAAAAATGACTAAATTATACACTCCCCTTAAGAGGATATAGTGCATTGTTGGTAAATCTGGGAGCAACTGCATGACTTCACTCCACTAATACTCCATGCAAGCAACAGCAGGCCACCATTAGTTTCATCATTGTAGTCCTGTTTCCAAGTATATAATTATGCTTTGGAGGAATCAAGACACTCTAAGAATTTACAGTTGGGCGAGTAGAGAGAGAGCAAGAAAAATCTCCATGGGTGTATATTGTATCTTCACCACTCAGAGTTCAGTCAATCACGTTCTACATTACAATGGCTCTACTGTATGTTCCTATACTCTGTTCAAAATTTGTGTTCCACTGGCTTCTGTCTATCTATTTCTATCTATCTATCTATCTATTTCTATCTATCTATTTCTATCTATCTATCTATCTATCTATTTCTATCTATTTCTATCTATCTATTTCTATCTATCTATCTATCTATCTATCAATCTATCTATTTCTATCTATCTACTTCTATCTATCTATCTATCTATCTATATCTATCTATCTATTTCTATCTATCTTTCTATCTATCTATCTATCTATCTATTTCTATCTATCTATCTAAGCATAAGAGGCCAATGGAACACAAACTTTGAACAGAGTAGCGATTCCTTCATCAAGATACAAGGACTTACTACAAAAAGGACTACCAGATCTTGTCATACACAGCCTTATTATTTTTTTTACTACAGAGGACTACCAGATCTTGTCACATATAACCTTATTTTTTTTTCTTGCTCTTTCTCCTTTCTCAAATGTACCGCAAGTATATTATTTCCTTAAGGGGGTGCTGGAATAGGGGGACAGGCTTCGGGGGGGGGGGGGGGTGTTTGGGGGGTGCGGAAGTAAGGGATAGGCTTGGGGGAGTTTATGGGGGTGCAGGAAGTAGGGGGATAGGCTTGGGTGGAGGGTTAGGGGGGTGCGTGAGTAGGGGATTAGGCTTGGGGGAGTTTAGGGGGGTGCAGGAAGTAGGGGGATAGGCTTGGGGGTGGGGGGGGGGGGTTAGGGGGGTGCGGGAATAGGGGACAGGCTTTCTACCCACCCCAAACCTGTCCCCCTATTCCAGCACCCCCAAACCCCTCCCCCCACCCCTACGAATTAAATAAACCCTTAGGACGGAGGAATGAAAAGGCAGAGAGACGACGGACGAAGGAAAGGGAAGTATGACGAACCAAACACCCTCTCCCCCGTTCTCCGTTCTCCGTCTGCAAAAAAAATCTATTGGAAAACAAATAAAAAATAAAATATAACTAGGTCAGCCCCGTTTGGAAGTCCTTGGAATGGCCGTCCATATGAAATAGTTGCCATTCTCTCCACCAGGGGATTTATTGTCCAAGAATTTCTCTAACTTATACTTCGGTGCTGGACCTTGGAAAATTCAGGTTAGTGCAAGTGGGGGAGAGAGTGAAACAGAGGAGAAGAGAGGAGGGAAAAGGAGATAAAGGAGAGGAGAGGAAGGAAGAGGAGAGGAGAGAATAGGAGATGAGGGAAGAGGAGAGGAGATGAGGGAATAGGAGAGGAGAGGAGGGAAGAGAAGAGGAGGGAAGAGAAAAGGAGAGGAGGGAAGAGAAAAGGAGAGGAGGGAAGAGGAGATGAGAAAGTGAGGAGAGGAAGGAGGTAGATATTGGGTGAGTGAGTGAGAGGAGAGAAGAGAGAGTGGGTGGGTTGGAAAAATAATATTGATAAAGAGAGGAAAAGGGAGAAGGGGAAAAGAAAGAGAATAAAGGAAAGAGAGGAGAGGAATGCGTGGAAAAAAAGTAGGGAAAAAAAAGTGATTAAAGAGAGAGACGAGGGAAAAGGGAACAATGAGAGAGAGGAAAATAAAGAGGAGGAGACGATAAAGAAGAGAAAGTGAAGAGCAAGAGGTGATAAAGATAGAAAAAATAGAGAGAAAGAGACGATAAAAATAAGAAAGTAAAGAGGAAGAGGTGATAAAGATAGGAAAGTGAAGAGGAGGAGGAGGAAGAGATAAAACACATACACACACACACACACACACACAATAAGATATCATGTAACACACACACACACACAATATGATACACAGAATACACACACACACACTATATGATACACAGAACACACACACACACACAATATGATACACAGAACACACACACACACACACACACACACACACACACACACACACAATAATACCATGGAACACACACACACACACACACACACAAAATAATACCACGGAACTCACACACACACACACACAAAATATGCATGACACCACGGAACACACACACACACACACAAGATACCGTGTGTGAGAAACAGGGGGAAGATAGAGAAAGGAAGGAATGTAATCGGAGAGAGAAGGAAGGAAGGAAGGAAGGAAGGAAGGAAGGAAGGAAGGAAGGAGGGAAGCTTTCTTGTCTTACGGATTCTTGTCTAATATTAAATGCGGGAAAAGTTGGTCGACCATGTTAAAATTGTTGTGTGTGTGTGTGGTGTGTGTGTGTGTTCCGTGGTATTTTCATTCCTTCCCTTCTTTTTCTTCAATCTACCTTTCCATCTCCTTTCTTTCCCTTCCTTCCTTTCTTCAATCTTCCTTTCTTCATTCCTTCCCTTCCTTCATCCTGTCCTTCCTTCCTTCCTTCCTTCCGTCCTTCCTTCCTTCCTTCCGTCCTTCCTTCCTTCCTTTTCGTCCTTCCTTCCTTCCTTCCTTCCTTCCTGGTTTTCTTGGCTCCACCTTCACCTTCCTGATTTTCCTTACCTCCTCAGCCTCACCTCATCACCCCTCACACCTCATCACCTCCCTGGCCTCCCCTTCTTATTTCCTACTAGCCTCTTCCTACTCTTCTCTTCTCTTACACCTCATTCACTCCTCCCACCACACTTTCTACTCTCTCTCTCTCTCCTACCCATTCACCACCTCTCTCTCTCTCTCTCTCTCTCTCTCTCCCTCTCTCTCTCTCTCTCCTACCCATTCACCACCTCTCTCTCTCTCTCTCTCTCTCTCTCTCTCTCTCTCTCTCTCTCTCTCTCTCCTACCCATTCACCACCTCTCTCTCTCTCTCTCTCTCTCTCTGCTACCCATTCACCACCTCTCTCTCTCTCTCTCTCTCTCTGCTACCCATTCACCACCTCTCTCTCTCTCTCTCTCTCTCTCTCTCCTCTCTCTCTCTCTCTCTCTCTCCTTGAAATTCACAGAAATCACTGAAATTGCTGAGTTTCCCTTCCCTCACAGACATTTTCTTTAGTGATGAATAAATAACCTTTGAGTTTCTTCCCAGGTTCTAAGACAATATGAAGGGGATAGAACACTTTGTACATTGGAGCATCTTGATTCCTCCAAAGTATGCCAGGAAACAGGACCAGACGAACAAAAATAATGGTGGCCTGTTGCTTGGAATAGTTTGGTGGAATCAGAAGCCACCACCAGGTCTCATACACGATCACAGGGTTCCTTTAATTCATTCACAGGGACTCACTCATTTGTCATTCAATTAAAATTATTTCTTTCCAATTAATATTATAATTATATTTATTTATATGTTGTTGTAATTTCTAAGTGTTCATTTATAAATAATTCGCTAAGCACTGGTACTCATTCCTAATTACTCATTCGTTCCAAATTACTCATTCATTCTAAGTTATTCATTCATTCTAAGTTATTCATTCATTCTAAGTTATTCATTCATTCTGAGTTATTCATTCATTCTAAGTTATTCATTCATTCTAAGTTATTCATTCATTCTAAGTTACTCATTCATTCTAAGTTACTCATTCATTCTAAGTTACTCATTCATTCCACGTTACTCATTCATTCTAAGTTACTCATTCATTTTAAGTTACTCATTACAAATTATTCATTCCCAATTTGACCTACTCATTCCCAATTATTTATTCTCAGTCACACAGTCCCAGTGAATTAAGCAGAAATTCACATATCTATGCTACCCATTCTCTCTCTCTCTCTCTCTCTCTCTCTCTCTCTCTCTCTCTCTCTCTCTCTCTCTCTCTCTCTCTCTCTTGACTGCTGATAGGTAAAGTGAAAGTAAGTTGCTTTGAAGGTGTGTGTGTGTGTGTGTGTGTGTGTGTGTGTTATTTTGTTTGATTTAATTACTTTATATTTCTCGCATTTTTCGTCTGTCTAATTTCTCCATAAAATCCTCAAAGCTCTCACTTCGCACTCTCACTTTCCCCTCCCACTTCACACTCTCACTTTTCCCTCCCACTCCCCACTCTCACTTTCCCCTCCCTCCCACTTCGCACTCTCACTTTCCCCTCTCACTTCGCACTCTCACTTTTCCCTCTCACTCCCCACTCTCACTTTCCCCTCCCACTTCGCACCCTCACTTTCCCCTCCCACTTCGCACTCTCACTTTCCCCTCCCTCCCACTTCGCACTCTCACTTTCCCCTCCCACCCACTTCGCACTTTCACTTTTCCCTCCCACTTCGCACTCTCATTTTCCCCTCTCACTTTCCCCCCCACCTCTCACTTCACACTCTCACTTTCCTCTCACATCCTTCACAATGACACGTTAAATTAAGTGGCAAGAATTATGTTTTTAAGAAATGTACAATAATTACTTAGTCTATTTTCCTCGTATATAATTTTCCTTTTATATTTATCAGTCTATGTATATAATTTTCACTCAATTCTATCTTCTTGTTCTTTCTTGCCTTCGTTCACTTCTTATTCTTCCATCGTGTTTTCTATATTCTTGTTTATCACATTATTATTATTATTTTTTTTTTTTTAGTTTTCCTTGTTATATTTATGTGGTGTTTTCCTTTTAACTTTTTTCTTTTTCCTCTGTATCTCTTTCACTTCCTTTGTGAATAAATTATGTTTTCTTGTTTTTAATCCTCTTGCTCGTTCTCTCCTCTCCTCCCCACTTCCTTTCCTCTTCTTCTCCTCCTCCTCCTCCTCCTCCTCCTCTTCCTTCTCCACTGGACTATTCCATATTCATATCCTTCTAATCTCTCTCCCTCCCTTTTCCCCTCTTTTTTCACTCTCCCTGTCTCTCCCCTTCTCTCTCCCCCTCTTTCCCCTCTTTTTCTCTCTCCCTGTCTCTCCCCTTCTCTCTCTTCCCTTCTCTCCATCTCCCTCCTTCTCCCTACCTCTCTTTCTCCCCCTCTTTCCCCTCTTTTTTTTCACTCTCCCTGTCTCTCCCTTTCTCTCTCCCCCCTCTCCCTCCCTCTCTCTCTCGTGCCCTACACCTCCTGCATATCCCACCTACCGACACACACACACACACACACACACACACACACACACACACACACACAACATATACCCCCTTTACCTTATATGATACACCTGACCTCCTCTCGCCCTCTATTCTCTCTCTCTCTCTCTCTCTCACTCTCTCACTCTCAGTCTCTCTCTAACATACACACACACTGCCACTCCCACCCCCCACCCCCCCTCTCTCTCTCTCTCTACATCTCTGCCCTGCTCAGTCACTCTCTGTGCCCGATAAAGACCAGTTCCAGACAAAATATCTCCTAGCTGTGTATCTCTTTCTTACGTCTGTGTCGAGGTGAGTAGATCTTATACGACTTATCACGCCTCAAGTTATCTATTTTCCTTCCTTCCTTCCTTCGTCTGTGTAGCGGTGAGTAGATCTTACGACTTATCACGCCTCAAGTGATCTATTTTCCTTCCTTCCTTCCTTCCTTCCTTCATCCATCCTTCTCAGATCATCAGCACGTGTTGTTGTTGTTGTTGTTGTTGTTGTCGCGGTGAGCAGATCTTACAACTTATCACACCCCAAGTTATCTATTTTCTTTCCTTCCTTCCTTTCTTCCTTCTCAGATCATCAGCACGTGTTGTTGTTGTTGTTGCTGTTATTGTTGCTGCTTTTTATTTCACCCAGAGAACGGAGGAAAATGTGTTACTGTGATTCCCGACTTGTTCCTGTATTTTATTTATACATTCCGGTCAAAGTTGTGTCCAGATTACTGATGACACATTCACCCCTTTAACAACCCTGTGAACGTGTATAAAAAAAAAAAAAAAAAAAAATTGGAGGCTTCTGATTCCTCCTGACTATGCTATGAAACAAGCTCCTTCCATGCAATTGGTGTTTCGTGGCAATGTTTGAAGGACTCACTCACCTCCAATTTTCTGACTACATCACAGGGGTCCTTAATTAAGTTGGAAGGAAGTACAGTGTTGGTAAATCTGGAGCAATTGATTCCTCCAAACTATTCCAAGCAACAGGCCACCATCAATTTTGTTAATCTGGTTCTGTTTCCTGGTATACTTTGGAGGAATCAAGTCCCTCTAATGTACCAAAAGTGTATTATTACCTTTTGTATAGCCCTTGTATTATTATTGGATTTTACTGACTTCATAATTATTGGTGACCATGTACCGACTTCGTAATTATAGTGATCGATTATTTCTGGATTTTACTGGCTTCATAATTATAGTGATCGATTACTTCTGGGTTATACTGGCTTCATTATTATTGGTTTTCATGTCCCGAGTTCATAATTATAGTGATCGATTATCTCTGCCTATTTATTGAACGAAAAACATAATCCCAGTTTACACTCTAGTTGTGGGTGTACTGTCAAGGGAACTGCTAATTTCCTCAAGCGAATAAATTATAATCAATATTGTGATAATAACTGAGTAGACATTCCTGCTAGAATTGGTGAGTGAATTACTGATGAAACTACAATGAAACGTTTTACTGTCTTTTAATTACAGTTGTGTCGATTCAGGCTTAGTAAGGAAGGAAGGAATTTACTGAACACAATACTGACACTAATTTATATTCTCATGGATTTGAGTATCTCAGTCTAAACATTCATTGACGTGACTGCTTTTGGGTTAATCAATAATGAAGACGTCACCTACGAATTACATTTATATACTAATTACTCAGTAAGTCCGTACAGTAATTTATTATGATATATAATATTATTGTGCTAGTAGTTGATAGTCACACATCAAATAATAAAAAAAAAAAAAAAATTGATATTGAACTTTATATTTCCTCATCATCATTCGTCTCTTCCTGTTCCTCTTTATCGTTATTCCTTACTGACATCTTAATATAAACATCACCATTATATCATCATTCATTTTTTTCCTTACAGAGTTTCCTTGCCCTGACTCTGCTGCTACTGCTCCTTCCCCTCAACTCACCCGAGGCTCAGTAGGAAAGGAGGAAAAAAGGAAGAGAAAAAGGAGGAAGGAGGAAGAAGGAAAAAAGTGGTAAAGGCTGGAATAGGAAGAAAGAAGAGGAAGAAAGAGGAGGAAGAAAGAGGAGGAAGAAAGAAGAGGAAGAAAGAGGAGGAAGAAAAAGGAGGAGGAAGAAAGAGGAGGCAGTTTTAGGGAGCAGGTTCAACAGGGTCGATTTGGGAGTCTGTCTTAGGGAGTAGATTCAACAAGGTCGATTTGGGAGGCGGTTTCAACACGAGCGTATTTTTATTATCAACATCATCATCAGCTATGGAAGGGGACAAGGTTTCTGCTGTGGTGACGGAGGCGGTTTCGACAGAGGCGGTTTCAGAGGGATCTTCGGCGACGGCTCGAGCGGTGGCGACGGAAGGGGTGGTGTCAGAAGCGGCCGATAAAGTAGCGGTGACAACGGCGGTGGTGTCAGGCATGGCAGTCACTGTGGCGGCCAGTAACGGGGACACAAGTGGAAGAGTGTGATTGAATTATTATTATTATTATTATTATTATTGCAATGAGAACTAACACCATGTAAATAAGAGGGTTTATTTGACACTACCCTGCCACTCTCTGTTCTGGCATACCTTACCCTGTCAAGAGGGATTATTTGACACTCCCCTGCCACTCTTTGCTTTGCCTTATCACACCCTGTCATGAGGGACTAATTGACACTACCCTGCCACTCCCTGCTCTGCCATACCTTACCCTATCAAGAGGGATTAATTGACACTCCCCTGCCACTCTTTGCTCTGCCTTACCACACCCTGTCATGTCCTAATCTGTCCTACCCTGCCGTGTCGCCCCCTGCCTGTTTCCTTGCTATGGTCAGTCTGAATTTAAGGAGAGATTATCTTGTTGGTGAATTGGAAGGTGTCTGATTCATCCAAACTATGACACGAAACACAAGATCCCCTATTAGTACCACTGAGGGCATCTGTTTCCTGACACAGTTTGGGGGAATCACAGACCTTCCAATTCACCAACAAGAAAATCTCCCCTTAACCTTCCATCATGTCACCTCCCCCATCATGTCACCTTCCAATTCACCAACAAGAAAATTCCCCCTTAACCTTCCATCATGTCACCTCCCCCATCATGTCACCTTCCATTTCACCAACAAGAAAATCTACCCTTAACCTTCCATCATGTCACCTCCCCCATCATGTCACCTACCAATTCACCAACAAGAAAATTCCCTCCTTAACCTTCCATCGTGTCACCTCCCCCATCATGTCACCTTCCAATTCACCAACCAGAAAATCTCCCCTTAACCTTCCATCATGTCACGTCCCACATCATGTCACCTTCCAATTCACCAACAAGAAAATTCCCCCCTTAACCTTCCATCGTGTCACCTTCCAATTCACCATCAAGAAAATTCCCCCTTAACCTTCCATCATGTCATCTCCCCCATCATGTCACCTTCCAATTCCCCAACAAGAAAATCTCCCCTTAACCTTCCATCATGTCACCTCCCCCATCATGTCACCTACCAATTCACCAACAAGAAAATTCCCTCCTTAACCTTCCATCGTGTCACCTCCCCCATCATGTCACCTTCCAATTCACCAACAAGAAAATCTCCCCTTAACCTTCCATCGTGTCACCTCCCTCATCATCAGCTAACCTATGCAACTCTGACCCCATTTGTAAGGCATGGTATTGTTCACTAATAGCTGTCATTAATTCTGGTCCCTCCAAATTAAGCCACAAAACAGCACATACACTGAGGAAGCATGTTTCAGGATATAGTTTGGAGGTCTCATTCGCCACTATTTCATCCACCACAACGTATTTCATCTGTCATTCCTATATATTGTAGGTTTCTAATGTGGAAAAAAAAAAAAAAAAAAAAAAAAAAAAAAAAAAAAATCACAAAATATTTTACTAACGAGTGGAGAAGTAACACTACAACCCAACCACACCTCGCCTGTACAAAATAATGAAAATAATTAAATAAAAAACTTTGCTTGAAATGAGTTGCCAATATTTATTCAACTCCTCGGTTTTATTTTTATGAATAAGTTATCATAAGTGTTGTTGTGACTGATTTGAGGAGCCCCGTGATGTGGTCAGGATAACCCAAAACAATATTCTGCCCCGGGAGAGAACAACAACAACATCATCATTAACATCAATAACAAACAAACAAACAAACAAATAAACAACAACAAGTACAAGAACAAGAACAGCAACAACAACAACAATAACAACAAAGAAGATACAACAACAACAACAACAACGAAGATACAATAACAACAACAACAACAACATCAACAACAACAATGAAGAGATCGACATTATAAGGTGTTCTAAGATTTTATATATATAGAGCAAATTGGAAAGTTAATATTATTTGTGGTGGATCAAGTCTTGGTTAAATATCACTTGTGAGAAAAAAAAAAAATAAATAATAATAATGATATAACAAAACAATCAACAAACGCAAAGTGGGAGTTGCGACACCCAGCCAACCTTGGGGGGAGTGGGTAGGGGGGAAGGGAGGGGGGAAGGGAGGGGGGAGAAGGGAGGGGTGAAGGTGGTGTGAGGGTTAGTCTGTGGGAGGGAGGGGGGTAAAGAATGGGTGAATGATGAGAGAATAATGGAGGGAGAAAGTGAGGTGAGGAGGGATGAATGAGAGGAAGGGAGAGAGAGAGAGAGAGAGGGAGGTAAGGAGGGATGAATGAGAGGACGGGATAAAGGGAGGTAAGGAGGGATGAATGAGAGGAAGGGAGAAAGGGAGGTAAGGAGGGATGAATGAGAGGAAGGGAGAGAGAGAGAGAGGGAGGTAAGGAGAGATGAATGAGAGGAAGGGAGAAAGGGAGGTAAGGAGGAATGAATGAGAGGAAGAATAAAGGAAGATAAGGAAGGATGAATGAGAGGAAGGGAGAGAGGGAGGTAAGGAGAGATGAAATGAATAAAAGGAAGGAGTAAAGGGAAAATGTAACTTATCAACAAATTGACTACTAAAACCGAGGTAATATCACTCTTTAAGACCCTGTGATCGTGTTCGAGAAATGAAGGCTTCTGATTCCTCCTGACTATGCCACGAAACAAACATCTTTCATATAGGTGGTGTTTCGTGTCAATGTTTGAATGACTCGCTAACCTCCAATATTTTTCTGACTACATCACAGGGTCCCTTAAGAGTTGAAAGGAAGACTATTATAATTGCTGTCCTCGGCTGGTTCCTGCATGGCTGGGTAAGGAAGGGATAAAGCCATGAAGGAACGTGTTGTGGGTAGTGAGGAAGGGGAAGGAGAGGATGGGTATATGTTGTAGTGAGGTGAAGAGGTGAAGGATGATGCAAGGAAGGAAGATACGGTGAGAGAATAATGAAATGAAAGGGAGGGAAGAGGATAATAATAAAAATGATGAGGAGAAGGAAGGAAGATAGGGTGAGAGAATAATGCAATGAAAGGGAGAGAAGAGGATAATAATAATGAAGATAATGATGACGAGGAAGGAAGATGGGGTGGAGAGAACAATGGTGAGAGGATAATAATGAAGATAATGATGATGATGAGGAAGGAAGATGGAGTGGAGAGAACAATGAGATGAAAGGGAGGGAAGAGAATAATAATGATGATAATGATGAGGAGGAGGAAGGAAGATAGGGTGAGAGAATAATGATATGAAAGGGAGGGAAGAGGATAATAATGAAGATAATGATGACGAGGAAGGAAGATGGGGTGGAGAGAACAATGGTGAGAGGATAATAATGAAGATAATGATGATGATGAGGAAGGAGGAAGGAAGATACGGTGAGAGAATAATGCAATGAAAGGGAGGGAAGAGGATGATAATAATGATGATAATGATGAGGAGGAAGGAAGATGGAGTGGAGAGAACAATGGGATGAAAGGGAGGGAAGAGAATAAAATAGGAGGAGGAGAATAAAGAAAGGAAGGAATGGGAATAAAAAAAATGGATGATAAATATGTGGATAGAAGTGGATGAGGAGAATGAAAAAGTGAAGGATGAAAGATGACATAGATGAAACAGTGGAAGGAGAGAGAGAGAGAGGGAAGAGAATAAAAATGAAAGATGATAAAAATGATCGATGAGAAAGGAAGAATGGATAAAGTAGGATGAAGAGAGAGACAGAGAAAGAAAGAGAGACAAAGATACAGAGACAGTGAGAGAGAGAGAGAGAAAGAGAGACAGAGATAGAGAGACAGAGACAGTGAGAGAGAAAGAGAGACAGACAAAGATACAGAGACAGACAGACAGAGACAGATAGATAGATAAACAGACAGAGACAGATAGACACACAGAGATACACACAGAGAGAGACAAAGAGAGACACAGACGCAGAGAGATACACACAGAGACACACACACACAGACAGACACAGAGAGAGACAGAGAGAGAGACACAGAGAGAGACAGACATAGATATAAACAGAGGGGCAAAGCAAGTCACTGTATTCGATGGTAGTACAGAGTTGGAGGAGAGAAACAGGTAAGAAGCAATGAACGTACCAACCTTGACCCCACTACTACCACCAACACTTTCTCCTACCAACACACACACACACATCCCTCCCTCTTTACCTCGACCCCCCTCCTTACCTCCACCTCCCCCTCCTTCTTACCTCCACCCCTCTGCACTCCTCCACCCCTCCCCCTCTCTCTCTCCTCCTCTCCTCCTCCTTACCTCCACCCCTCTGCACTCCTCCACCTCTCCCCTTTTTACCTCCACCTCCCCCTCTCCTTCTCCTTACCTCCACCTCTCCCCTTCTTACCTCCACCTCCCCCTCTCCTTCTCCTTACCTCCACCTCCACCTCTCCTCCTCCTTACCTCCACCTCCACCTCTCCTCCTCCTTACCTCCACCCCTCTGCACTCCACCTCTCCCCTTTTTACCTCCACCTCCCTCTCTCCTTCTTACCTCCACCTCCCCTCTGCACTCCTCCATCTCGCCCTCCATATCCATACCTCCACCCCTCTCTTCTCTCCCTTTCCTCCACCCCCTTCCTCTCCCTTCTTCCACTCTCCTTTTCCTACCTACCTACCTACTTACTCCATACCCCCTCCCCCCGGCACACATTTACCCCCCCTCCCCCCACCCGGCACACATTTACCCCCCCCTCCCCCCCCGGCACACCTTTACCCCCCCTCCCCCCCTACCCCCTCCTACTGCGTTCTTCTACCTACTCCTTGTCCTACGCTTTATTCCTTTTCTTCATATCCCTTTTCTTCACTTCACTTCACTTCATTTCTTTTTCTTTTTATTTTCCCTTTCGTTATTCTCTTTACCATCACTTCTCTTCCTTCGTTTACTATTGTTTTGCTACTTATCTTTTCAAAAATTTCATCTCTTTTTCCTTTTCTTTTTTCTTTTTTTATCTTCTCTCCCTTCCACTTGTATTTACTATTCTCTTCCATTTATTTCTCTATTCTTCTTTCCCCCCTATTTCTCTTCTGCATTCCCTTCCTCCACTTCCTTCTTCTCCTCCTCTTCCTCTCTCTATCGGCACTCCTCTGTCTCCTTGTCCTTCACCTTCCATTATTCCTTCCTTCCTTCCTTCCCTTCCTTCCTTCTTTCCTCTTCCTGTTTCCTCTTTCGTTTCCCTCCAGATTATCTTCCTCTTTTTTTCTTCTTCTATCCATCTCTTCTTCCTCTTCCTCCTTTACCTTCCCTCAAGACTTCTTTTATTCATTTTCCTTCCTCCTCCTCCTCCTCCTCTCTACCTCTCACCCACCACCTATCCTTCCTCCTCCTCCTCCTCCTACCCCTCCTCCTCTTCCTCCTCCTACCCCTCCTCCTCCTCCTCCTCCTACCCCTCCTCCTACCCCTCCTCCTACCCTTCCTCCTCCTTCTCCTCCTCCTCCTCCTCCTCACTAGGCACCTCTCACCCATCACCTCCCCTCCTCCTCCTCCTCCTCTTTCTTCTTGTTCCTCCTTCTTACTACCTCTCACCCACCACCTCTCACCCACCACCTCTCCCCCATCCCTTCCAGCCGCTTACATAACAGCCTGCCACCTGTTATCGCTCCTTCCTCTCTTACTCCTTTCCTCTCTTCTTACTTCATGCCTCCCTGACTCGCTCTCCATTACGCCATCCCTCCTCTCTATAGCGTCTTCCCTTATCACTCTTCCCATGCACCTCGCTGATCTCTTAAAGTCGCTTACACATCTGCCACCTGTAATTGATCACTTCTCTCTCTCTCCTTCCTTCCTTCCTTCCTTCCTCTATGACCTCTCTCTATTACGCCATACTTCCTTTTTATAATGTCTTCCCTCATTACTCCTTCCTTTTCATTCCTTCACTCTCCATCACTTCATCTCTCTATCACTTCCTCCCATTCCCTCTCTATCACTTCATATTTGTAATGTTCCTTCTATCTACCACTTCCTCCTTTCACCTCTCCATCACTCCCTCTCTCTATCACTTCCTCCCATTCGCTCTCCATCACTTCATATTTCTAATGCTCCTTCTCTTTATCACTTCCTCCCTTTACCTCTCCATCACTTCCTCTCTCTATCACTTCCTCCCATTCCCTCTCCATTATTTCATCTCTCAAATGTTCCTTCTCTCTATCACTTCCTCACTTCATCTCTCTATCACTTCCTCCCTTCACGTAGCCTCTGTCCTACCATTCTAACCTTTACCTGTCCTCTTCCTAACCCTTACTGTCCTCCTCCTACCCCTCCCTTTCCCTTGTCCTTCAGCTAAACATCCTTTCCTTCCCAAGCCCCCTTTCCTTCTTCCCCCCTCCCCACCGTCAATACCTCTCTCCTCTCTTACCTAGTTCATCCTACATACCTCCTACTCCTAACTGATCCTTCCTACAAACAAACACCTTTCTCTCCTACCCTCGTCCCTTCTCTATCCCTAGAACCCCTCCCTCTATTTACCACACTATAGACATGCACACATCTAGCCCTTCCCCCTTCAACATACCCACACTTTCTCCTCCTCTATCCTCGTCGACCCCCCCCCCCTTCCCCTTCTCTCACCCATCCTTTTCCCTTGACTCTTCCCCCCACCACCCCACTTTCCCCACCATCTCTACCCCATAACCCCTACTACAACTGAATCTTCCCCACTTACTCTACCCTCTCCCAAATCTCCTCCAACACAATCCCCACTACCTACTCTATACCTCCTCCTCCACCACCCCCTCCTCCACTGTCATCCTCCATTCCTATTTATCAGTCCCCCACCTTCCTTCCTTCCTTCCTTACCCCACATCTACACCCACTCCACTCCACTCCAACCCAGACGTCTCTAAGGCTGTTTACCCACAACTTTCATCTCCTCTTCCTCCTCCTCTTCCTACTACTACTACTACAACTACTACAACTACTACGACTACAAATACTACTACTACAACTACTACTACTACAATAACTACTACTATAACTACTACAAAAAAAAAAAACTACTACTACTACTACAACTACTACAACAACAACAACAACAACATCAACTACTACTACAACAACTACTACTACTACTACTACTACAGCCTCCTCAAGTCACTCTTCTCCTACAGTGCCTTCCCCACTCAAAACTTACACAGGTAAAACAAAGGCTACACAAAGAATCCGAGTTGGTTTGCTTTGAAGGGAGGAAGAGACGTCTGTGTACTTCTTGTTGTTGTTTGGTGTTGTGTCTTTGATGTTGATTTTATTGTTGTTGTTGATTTTCCTGTTGTTGCTTTTGTTGTTGTTGTTGTGTCTTTGTTGTTGATTTTGTTGTTGTTGTTGTTGTTGTTGTTGTTGTTGTTGTTATTGCTTTTGTTGTTGATTTTCCTGTTGTTGCTTTTGTTGTTGTTGATTCTGTTGTTACTACTGTGTGTGTGTTGTTGTTGTTGTTTATTGACGTTGATGTTTTTGTCGTCGTCACCTTTTATAACTATTGATTACATTGTGTTTATTACTTCTATATTTACATTTATTTATATTTCTACTCCCTTTCTTACTATTATTATATTGTATGTTATTGCTTCTATTTTTCCATTAATTTATATTTCTCCTCCCTTTTTTTTTTTTTACTATTATTATTATTACTTTTCTTATTTACTCATGATTTTAGCATTATTGTTTCTTCTGTCGTCCTACTCGCTGTTATTAAAATTATCCCTGGAAGTTGATCATGTTGTGAAAGATGTAGTCAGTCTGGTGAGAGGATAGCTGTGTCTTGTATTATAATATGATGGTGGGAGAGATAGATAAAAGGGTAGGCTATGATATTATCGACTCAGGGACGGACTATGTTGGTGGTTGTGGTGGTGGTTGTGGTGGTGGTGGTGATGGTGTTGGTGGTGGTGGGGATGTGAAGATGTAGAGAGATAAGTTTTAAGTGTGTGTGTGTGTGTGTGTGTGTGTGTGTGTGTGTGTGTGTGTGTTCGTGTGTGTGTGTGTTGGTTCGTGTTTGTGTTCGTGTGTGTGTGTGTGTGTGTATATATGTGTATGTGTGTTCGTTTGTGTGCGTGTGTGTTCGTTTGTGTGCGTGCGTGGGTTCGTTTGTATGTGTGCGTGCGGGTTCAACCGTGTGTGTTCGTTTTTGTGTGTGTGTGCGTGCGTGCTTGTTCGACCGTGTGTGTTCGTGTGTGTGTAAGCATCCCGACACAGATGGTCAGTGTAAAAAAAAAAAAAAAAAAAAAAAAAAGTATGACAGGGAAGAGAAGGAGACATGCATACACATATACATACATACACGCATACATAAATACATACATAAATACATACATATTATAAGGATACGATTTCTGTACTCATGTGGGTGGATTTGTAACTCTGAAATAACAAAATCGGAGCATCGTACTACAAGAATCTAGTGATGAGTAAGATGCCTTTGAAATGCCTTAATTAAGAGGGTAATTCACTTTTGGTACATTGGAGTGCCATAATTCCTCCAAAGTATGCCAGGAAACAGCACCAGATGAACAAAAATAATGGTGTTCTGTTGCTTGGAATAGTTTGGTGGAATCAGTTGCTCCAGATTTACCAACACTGTATTTCCGCCTCCCCTAACTAGAAAAATAGACAAATTATAATCCAATGAGCACATGGGTTAAAATATTTTCACTTTCTTCTTTCCCACGACACGAAAATCTCAGGTCTGAGTTACAAGCATTTTATCCTCGTCAATATATAGTGAAGGATCGAGAGGAAGATGTTGTTGGTGGTTACTACGCGATTTTAGATAGATAGATATATAAAAACTGATAATAATGATAAATAAATGATTAAATAGGAATATAGATAGATGGTAATTTCACAGACAGACAGACCAACCCAGACACACACACACACAAACACAGACACACACACACACAGACAAGCAGACACACACACACAGACAAGCAGACACACACACACACAGACAAGCAGACACACAGACACACACACTCAAGCAGACACACACAGACACAGACACAGACACACACAGACACATAGACACACACACATAGACCCAGACACACACACACAGACACAGACAGACAAGCACACACACACACACACACACACAGACACAGACACACCCACATAGACACACATAGACACACACAGACACAGACATACACACACAGACACACACACACACATACATCATTGTGCCACCCACCTCTTTTGGTCGTGAGGTGAAGGTTTTTTGGGTCTTGGCTTAGGGAGAGTTTAGTTTGTTTACATTCTGTCAGCTGGTGGTGTGGAGGGGGGGAAGGGGGGATGGTTGGGTTTATGAGAGGGAGTTGGGATGGGTGGAGAGGGGGTGGAGGGGGGGGGGGGAAGGGGGGGATGGTTGGGTTTATGGGAGGGAGTTGGGAGGGAGTTGGGATGGGGATGGAGGGGGGTATGAAAGGGAGTTGGGATGAGGGAGGGAGTTGGGATGGGAAGGAAGAGGGAGTTGGGATGGGAAGGGGGAGGAGTTGGGATTGGTGAGGGGACGGAGTTGGGAAGGGGATGTGTGGAGTTGGATGGGAAGGGGTAGGGACTTGGGATGGGAAGAGGGAGGGAGTTGGATTGGTGAGGGGAGGGAATTGAAAGGGGATGTGTGGGAGTTGGGAAAGGGGTGGGAAAGGGGATGGGAGGGAGTAGGGATGGGGGAGGAGATAGGAGTTGGGAAGGAGAAGGGTGGAAGGAGGAATGGAAGGGAGTTTTAATGGGGAGGGGAAGGGGGAATGGGAAGGAGCAGGGATGGGGTGGAATGAAAAGGGGAGGGGGGGGGGCTTTTTTTACGGCTATTAGTGTAAATATTCAATGTTTATGTGTTGTCTGGGAGGAAAAGAGAAGGTGCAGTGATGGTTTCCTTCACTCAAACTATTCCTGTCATCAATATTATACGATGCTTTGAGAGGGGACCGAGATGTAGTCAGAAAATTGCATGTAAAAAAAAAAGAGTCCTTCATACATTTGCCACGAAACACGATCGACCTATAGTGTAAGAGGTTGTTTCGTGGCGTAGTCAGGAGGAATCGGAAGCCTCTAATTTTTATACACGATCACAGGGTCCTTAAAAATAACTCATCTGAAGAGGTAGGATGTTTTATACTATCGACCAAAAGGAATAAGTTAATTTGGCAACCACGAAGGGACGAGAGGTAAATTAATGGGAAGGTCTGAGTGAGAGAGAGAGAGAGAGAGAGAGAGAGAGAGAGAGAGAGAGAGAGAGAGAGAGAGAGAGAGAGAGAGAGAGAGAGAGAGAGAGAGAGAGAGAGAGAGAGAGAAAGAGAGAGAAAGAGAGAGAAAGAGAGAGAAAGAGAGAGAGAAAGAGAGAAAGAGAGAGAGAGAGAGAGACAGACACAGACAGACAGACAGAGAGAGAGAGAGAGAGAGAGAGAGAGAGAGAGAGAGAGAGAGAGAGAGAGAGAGAAATCCCTGGCGTATGAATGACTGGTGGGGATAGTTAGGGAGGAGAGGAGGAAGTGGGCATCCATATATCACTGTGACGGCTGTAATGAATAGAGTACGAGAATAGGAGGGGGTGTAGGGGGCTGTGTGGAGAGGAGGGGGGGGTGGAGGGGGTGTGTGGAGAGGAGGGGTGGAGGGGGCTGTATGGAGAGGAGGGGGTGGAGGGGGTTGTATGGAGAGAAGGGAGGGGGTGGAGGGGGCTGTGTCGAGAGGAGGGGGTGGAGGGGGCTGTGTGGAGAGGAGGGAGGGGGTGGAGGAGCTGTGTGGAGAGGAGGGAGGGGGTGGAGGGGGCTGTGTGGAGAGGAGGGAGGAGGGGGTGGAGGGGGCTGTGTGGAGAGGAGGGAGGAGGGGGGTGGAGGGGGCTGTGTGTAGAGGAGGGAGGGGGTGGAGGGGGCTGTGTGGAGAGGAGGGAGGGGGTGGAGAGGAGGGAGGGGGTGGAGGGGGCTGTGTGGAGAGGAGGGAGGGGGTGGAGGGGGCTGTGTGGAGAGGAGGGAGGAGGGGTGGAGGGGCTGTGTGTAGAGGAGGGAGGGGGTGGAGGGGGCTGTGTGGAGAGGAGGGAGGGGGTGGAGGGGGCTGTGTGCAGAGGAGGGAGGGGGTGGAGGGGGCTGTGTGGAGAGGAGGGAGGGGGGTGGAGGGGGCTGTGTGCAGAGGAGGGGGTGGAGGGGGCTGTATGGAGAGGAGGGGCACGAGATAGATGGGGAGTAGGGAGAAGGGAAGGGAGGGTGGGAGAGAGGATATGAGATGGGAAAGAGAGAGGGGTAGAGGGAAGAGGGGAGGGAAGGGGATGAAGGAAGGGGAAAGGAAGAATGAAGAGTTGCGAAATGGCCTCCAGAGGGCTTGGGGTACATGAGGTTGCCTTCCATAGAACAATTCGCTATGGAGATGAAATTTATTGGCAGGGATAATGATGGATGATGATTCTTTGGTGAGGGTAACAAGTCGACGAAGGATAAAACTGAAGAGGAGGAGAGGGTTTAGAAAAGGCAGTAGTGGGGGGAATAAGGGGTGATGAAAGGGAGGAAAGGGTAGTAGAGGAAATGGTAAATATGGTGGGTGGGTGAGAGAGAGAGAGAGAGAGAGAGAGAGAGAGAGAGAGAATCATGTACAGTCACGAGCACTAATAAGTATTCAGGTGTGCTTCGAATACCTAGAGACAGTAAATGAATACACAATACTAAGATCTCCATTGGAATTAGTTCGTTGGTGAATTGGTGGACTGTTCAAAGCTTCAACCAAGACTGTATACTTATTAGTGCTCGTGACTGTACATAGGGAATCCCGTGTTGTAGTCAGAAAATTGGAGGCAAATGAGTCCTTCAGATATTACCACGAAACAATATCCACATGGAAGGAGCGAGTTTCGTGGCATAGTCAGGAGGAATCAGAAGCCTCGAATTTCCATACACGATCCTTAACGTAGAAAACTATCAATATCACTCCTATACTCTCTCTCTCTCTCTCTCTCTCTCTCTCTCTCTCTCTCTCTCTCTCTCTCTCCAAATGAACAGACACAACGCACGAGGAAATATAATCGAGAAAGTATTAAGTGAGGTAGAGAAATTCATGAGGGATAGAATTGAGTTAAGTGTGTGTGAATAGGCTGGTCCGTTCAATGAGATAACGAGTGAGTGAATGAGTGAGTGAGAGTGTAAGAGAGTGAGTGTGAAAGTGTAAGAGAGTGAGTGTGAGAGTGTAAGAGCATGCGTGTGATATGGTTAAAGAGTCCGTGTAATGAGATAGCGAGTGTGAGTGAATGAGCGAGTGAGTGAGCGAGTGAGTGAGTGAGTGAGAGAGTGTAAGAGAGTGAGTGTGAGAGTGTAAGAGAGTGAGTGTGAGAGTGTAAGAGAGTGAGTGTGATATGGTTAAAGAGTCCGTGTAATGAGATAGCGAGTGTGAGTGAGTGAGAGTGTGAGTGAGTGAGAGTGTAAGAGAGTGTGATATGGTTACAAGTCCGTGCAATGAGAAAATGAGTGAGTGAGTGAGTGAGTGAGTGAGACGTAAAAGTGAGAGTGTGTGAAATGGTCAATGAGGGAATGAAAAAACGAGTAAGTGAGTGAATGAGTGAGTGAGACGTAAAAGCGAGTGTGTGTGAAATGGTCAATGAGGGAATGAAAAAACGAGTGACTGAGTGAGTGAGTGAGTGAGACGTAAAAGTGAGTGTGTGAAATGGTTAATGAGGAAATGAAAAAACGAGTGAGTGAGTGTGTGAGTGAGTGAGACGTAAAAGTGAGTGAGTGAGTGAGACGTAAAAGCGAGTGTGTGTGAAATG